>OY728143.1:555516433-555853433 GCA_963277665.1 Viscum album
GGGGTGATATTTATAAGGGGAGGATAGGGGTGTTTTTAGTTATTTTATTCATTTGTTTATTATTTTTGATCAAGAAAATAAATATTATTGATTCTTCTAACTATGTACAGTAAATAGTGCATGTGATATCGAACTAATGGTTTCTTACCTCATCCATACATTAGGCATGACTCAATAATTCATGTATTGGTTAAATATTGTAAATTATTGTATTTCACTGTTCACCAAAAAATCAACAATTTCAGAAAAATTCCAAAAATTAACCCATCCATTTTTTGATAGTAGATTTCAAAAATGAACTCAATTTTATGAAAATAATTTTATAAATATGGGAAATTTAATTTTCAATTAAAATCATCATTCATTCAAAAAATACTAATTTTAATATTATAATTGATTTTATGAAAATTTGAAAAATTAACTAAGGTATCATAAAATTATCTTATAATTATAATAAAAAATATATTAATTTTTAATCTATTTTATGAGAATAAATTTTCTTTTAAATCATTATGTTAATTATAAAATTATAAATAAACACTGACATTTCACAAAAATACCAACACTTAATTTATCATTTTTTGAAACATTTATTTAATAATGCCATCATATAAATATATCATTGTTTTATTTATAAGATTCCTGCATTTTATTTAGGTACATCTACTATTTTAATTTTTATATTACTATTCCTAATAGTCACATTACTATTCAATAGTCAGGTTACTATTCCAATGGTTAGATTTCTAACGGTTATAAGGGTTTACTACTTCCTATAAATACCTCTTATTCCATTCATCATTAACTTCTATTTCCTCCCAAGGTTATATATACTTTTATCTTTTAAATGAATATTTTATTATTAATATTATGTTTTATTTCTACAGCTTTATTCGTGAGTGCGGTCATTCTAATGGATCAATCATATCCAAATTTTCTTTTTCTTATTATCTTATTTTATATTTATTTTCCCACTATAATATTTGGAATTATTATTGGTTTGTTTGATGAATAATGTGTAATTATTCATTTATGAGGCTAATGTTTTTATTCGGTTCTCTATGATATGTATACGCTTTATACTACATGGAATAAGAAGGTAAAACTTCATTGATAAAATGTGGATTTGTTACACATAACAAGTCTAAAGATCTCAAGCACTATCCTTCTAAGAAGAGGAAGATCCATATGTAGGTCAAGGAAAGGGAGGTGGTTTTTTTTTGCATGTGTCAAGAAAGGCCACTAAAAGAGGAACTACACCAAGAAGCATGGGGAAACTAAATTTTTGTTCGTTATCAAGTGTAATCTTTCAATATCTACACATTAGATATTAGATACATCTTTTGGTTCTCACATATGTATCCAAATGCATGAACCAAGTAGATTATGAAAGATTTCTAGAGGAGAGGTTGACTTGCGAGCATCCAATGGTGTGAGGATTGCTTCTCTATTTATTGGTAACTACCACCTTTCATTACCAATGGGAATGATATTATTTTAAAGAGTGTTATTATGTACCAATGGCTAAAAAGAGCATAATTTTTGTATCATGCCTAGATTCATATGGTTTTATTTTCAAGTTCATAAATAAAAGTTTTCTATTTCATAAAGAAAAAATATGTTATGGTATGGAGAATTTAAATAATGGTATTTATGTATTAAATTATAAAAACCAATTATTAGAAATAGATAATGAATAATTTTCACAAGACATATATAACACCTAGTTATGGTATCACTATCTTGGTAATGTAAATGAGAAGCATCTGAAAAATCTCTATCAAGATGGTTGTTTAGACTCTTCTGAGATAAAACCACTTGAAAGATGTAATTATTGTATATAAGGAAAAATGACCAAACATCCATTAAGTCGATGTGGTGAAAGTTATACAGGGATTCTAGGATTGGTACACACTAATGTGTGTGGGAAATTTATAGTAGAATCTATAGGTGGGTATTCTTACTTCATAACATTTACTAATTACTTGAGTAGATATAGCTATGTATACTTGATGAGGTATAATTCTGGGTCCTTTGAGAAATTCAAAAAATTCAAGAAGGAAGTAGAGAATAAACTTGGAAAGAAGATAAAGAATCTTTCATCAGATTGAGGTGGTGAATATCTTAACCAAGATTTTATTGACTTTTTATGGGAGTTTGGTTTTTCATCTAAACTCACTCCACCATAAACACCATGGTGTAATGGTGTTAGTGAAATGAGGAATATATCCATGTTAGGCGTGGCAAGGTCGATGATGATTCATGTAGATAATCCATTATCATTTTGGGGATATTTATTACAAATTACAGCATATATTAAATTGAGTACCAACTAAAGTATAAGATGTAATTCACTTTAATTTATACAGTGGAAAGAAACCTATTTTGTCACATACACATGTATGGGGTTGCGATTCATTTTTTAAGGCCTTATTAGAAAACATACTAGCACCCTAGGGGAAAAAGTGTATCTATATAGGGTATCATAAGAAAAAAAGGGATACTGCCTATACAAACCCTCAAAAAAGAAATTGATTATCTTTAGACAAATAGACTTTCTTAAGAGAGAGTACATCCTAAAAAAGGATAGAGGGATTAATATTTACTTCAATGAAGATGCTCAAGATACACAACTATTGGTAGAGGAACATATTCCATAGGTCCTCATGGAAGAATTAGTTCCTAAGACACAAGTATTGCATAGGAGCGTAAGAGAGGTAAGAGAACCAGATAGATATAGTTTTCTAGTCCCTAAATATGGTGACTCATTATTGGTTTAAAATAATTAACTTCTCTCCTAAAAAGTTGTAGTATAGGGATAAGAAGCATCTAAATAGAAAGAATCCATGAATTCTGAAATGGATTCCAGGTATTGGAACTAATTTTGGGTTCTGGTTGATGTTTCATTTGATTTAAATCTCATAGGGTGGAAATGGGTATTCAAGAGAAAACTGGACATAAAAGGTAAATTAAATACCTATAAAGAAATGTTAGTGGATAATGGTTTTAAATAGCATCAACGAATCATCTATGATGAAACATTTTCACCAGTTTCCTTGTTTAAATCTATCAGAATTCTACTTTCCAAAGTAGCTTACCATGACTATGAGATTTGGAAGATGGATGTCAAAACTGATTTCCCTAATGGGAACCTTTAGAAAGATTTCAATATGACACAAATGAAAGTTTTTGTGACTCCAATTGAAGAAAAAAAGATTTTCAAGTTGCAAAAAACTATTTATAGATTGAAACAAGTATCCAGGTCATGGAACATTTGATTCAATGAATCTATAAAATAATTTGGTTTCATTAAGAATGAATGTAAGCCATGTATTTATAAAAGGTTTAGTGTAAATGCAGTTGTTATCCTAGTAGTGTATTTTCATGACATATTACTTATTTGAAATTAAATATCAGTCTTACAATCTATTAAGGACTGGTTGAATAAGTGTTTCTTCATGAAGTAAATAGGTAAATAAGCCTATATTCTAGGGATAAATATCATTTGTGATAGATCCAAGAGGCTTCTTGGACTATGTCAAAGTACATACATTGACCAGATACTAAATAGATTTAGTATGGAAAAATCAAAGAGGAAATTATTTCTAGTGTCACATGGTATACATATTTCTAAGAAAATGTTTCCTTAGACACAATTGTAGAAAGATAGAATGTGTAAGATATCATACGATTTAGCAATAGGATCAATCTTGTATGCCATGTTTTTTACTAGAAATGTTGTTTCATATACATTAAGCATGGTTGGAAGATATCAAGAAGATATAGAATAACATCATTGGTATGATATTAAGGTTATCCTCAATTATCTGAGAAGAACTAAATATATATTCATGGTGTATGGAGGAGATAATGATCTGGTCATTAGGGGTCATACTAACTAGTTTTTAAATAGATGATCTGAAGTCATAGTTAGGATGTGTTTTTTGTCACAATGGAGGATCTGTGAGCTGGAAGAGTTCGATGTAATTTGTAATCATTGATTCTACAGTTGATTTTGAGTATATAGTAGCTTTTGATTCAGAAAAGGAATCCATTTGGATACTAAGACTTGTCTAGTAGATTGATTTTTTACCTAATAGTAAAGACCCTATCACATTGTATTGTGATAATTTTGCAACAGTGGCTCTTGAAAAAGATCTAAGGTCACACTAACGGACAAATCATATACTCTATAAGTATCACCTATTGAGGGTTTTTTATCAAAGGACTGAATTTTTAGCAACCAGGGTTCCTATATAAGAAAATTTTGTGGACCCCTTGACTAAATTTCTATCTTAGTATAAGCATAAGTATCATGTGAGAGCTATAGGATTGAATTTTATT
Organism: Viscum album; assembly: GCA_963277665.1. Taxonomy (NCBI): domain Eukaryota; kingdom Viridiplantae; phylum Streptophyta; class Magnoliopsida; order Santalales; family Viscaceae; genus Viscum; species Viscum album. Next base: position 555,520,778 of record OY728143.1, read on the forward strand.
AGCAGTTGGCTCTAGTGAAAGTGGGATTATGTTGGAGTTGGTGCCTTAGAACCAACTTATGTGTACTTTATGATAACATGTATACATAATTTTTAATATTAAAAAATTATTTATCAAATTATGATTGTTCTTATGTGAGACATAGTATGTGAAAATGTCCTAAGAGTAGTTGTACCACAAAAAAATAATAGTAATTCCCCACTATGATGACAACCTATAAGTGACACAAAATTATTCTTAAATATAAGTTCTATAGTCTAATGATGTAATTTGAGGGACACAAATGATATAGGCTATCAAGGGTGGAGACTCATATGACTTTGAGGAACCTTCTCATAGTGTACACCCTTGGTACTATCCAGTGTATGATATTATGATAATGAGACCCGCCAGTAGGAAATACATATTTATATAATTAATTGGATGTTATAATCTATGAACATGTGTATTGATCCTTATAATTTAATATTATTATTAATGAGTATTATAAGACACGTACGTTGATTTATTGATGAAAATTGTGATGATATATTTTCACGGTGAGGTAGGATGCATTGGGCATGTCATGAGTAATATTACATTAATAAATAATGTGAGAAAGGATTTGTCCCTTCTATTCCTTATTGGAAGTTTATATCATAGGTCCTTTGAAGGAAATTATATAGCCTAAATAAATACATGTCTATGGTTTTTTATAGGCTAGTTCAATTTCTGAAAATTCAAAGAAAAAGACATCAAGCACATAGTTTGATGACACTAGCATGCAACATGATTGATTAGAGATACCATGATAAAGAGATTATATTATATAGTGAGTGTCTGTATGAGGTATTATGTCATTTTGGAATTAACTTCTTCCTCTATGGGTGCCTTGATGTGTTGCTAGATACTAACCTTGGACTCTAGGCTACTTCGCCTAATGCCAATGAGAAAGAGTCCTAGAGGGTCACACACTAAGTATATCCAAAATCTCAGTTAAATAATATTTTATTATTTGTTATCTAACAAGTTGAATAAATATTATTCCCACCCATGGTTTAATAATTATTATTTTTTGGTTGATCTCATATATTCTATCACCAGTTATTCGAGAGAATATTATGTGAGATGAATATTTAATAAATATTTATTTGTTATTTAGTAAATATAATATTTATTTATTTATTGGATAATAATTTAGTGATATTTATTTATTTAATAAATAGTCATTATTCAAGGCTTGATAAATATTATTGGGGAATGGTGGACCGATTTTATAGGTCCGGTGAGAAATAATATATATTAAATATTATTTGATAAAATAATATTTAATTTTAATTCACGAGTTTAGCACATATCAAGAAATAATATTATTATTAATGTTATTATTTAAATGGGGTTCCAAAATTATTAAATAAATAATAATAGGCACTTTTGAAATTATTTATTTCTAATCCTAGTGGTATATAAAACCAATTACATTATTTTTCAAGAGAGCTAATTTCATTTGTGTTGTGTACGACGATAGCTGGAGAGAACCCTATAAAGCCCTAGAGAGCTCCCTCTCTAAGAATACTCCCAATAATGGAGATAGATATTCCTCCAATATCCACTCTTAATTCTATAGAGATCAAGGAGAACCCTTTGGAATAAATTCTTGAGGAGATCAAATATTAATGACACAAGTGTTAGGATCTACCATGCTAGTGCCTAGAGATTCCAACAACAACTTTCTAAGATTTGTGGAACACGTGTGGATCACCACTTGAGGGAATTTTTCCTTGATTCCTATAACACAATGATGGTATGATGTAGATCTGTAGTTATATTCATCAACAAATAAATAATTTCATTTAAGGTAATTATTTAATTACTTAAATTGATTATAAATATTATGTGATGATCCTGTACTTGGTTCTAATGTTTTTCCAATTTTCTATTTTCTTTGATTCAATTTCATTGATCATGGAATTTATCATCATGTAAATATTAGATTAATCATTGATAATGATAAAAATAAAAGTTCGACATGACCCATCACACACTTTTGTTGTATTCGAAACCTTCATAACAACCTGTCGATCAGAATAAGGCCTCACCAGCACACCCATGTTGTGTTCTCTAGTCACTTATGGAAACGGATTTAGCATACATCCTTTATGTGCCCAGGTCCCCTAATTTTTTTATAAATATACCAACAAGGGTACTCATTTGACATGATTTTGTACCTATTGGAAGATGAAGAGACGCCCAAGAATCTTCACATGCCCTAGTGTCCATCCACCCATTGGGTTGCTTTATTAATCGTAAAACCTAAGGTAATTAACTGTAAAATAAGTGTAATTGTGTTACCCAAATGTTTGGCACATTAAAACTTCACAAAAGACAACTTCACCCCTACTTATCTAAAACTAGGGTGAAATACACCATAATGGATGATACACTAAGGTTCCACTTTCCCAATTCATACCTAATGCATCTCTGCAAGGGTGAACCCTCACCCAAGACTTATCACTAGTGTGACACTTCACCCTACCTTAAACAAGGTCACTATATTTTCCATGCCTTAACTTAGGGTGAACACTTCACCCTAGGCTCATACATGTGTGACCATTCACCCTAGACATCCACTAGGGTAACTTTTCCCATGGCTTCACTAGGGTCACATTTTTTTCTAGGATTCACTTGGGAGACACTTCTCTCTAGACTCTACTTGGGAGCCACTTCACCCTAGGCTCCCACTATGGCACACCATTCACCCTATTTTTTCATTATGGTGACACTTTTCTTAGGTATTACAACTAAATAACTAATTTCCTAGTCTCTTATTCCTAACCCATATGAAATCCTCCTAGGAAACTCATTATCTTGAATTCACCAAATAGGATAATAAGATTTCCCAAAATACCTTACAAACACCCATTATTCTAGGAAAACTCACTAATGAGTGGTACTCCTTCAGGACTCCTCCATGAAATCTTGAATTACATTAATGGTCTATACGAACTAGTGTGGACCCTTAAAATCTTTTATTACCGTGATAAAAATTATTATCCTATGTTTCATCTCAAACCGATAGGACCCTCAAAGTTATCATGATTATGTAATCTGTTGATAATGAGGGTCCTTTTCATGAGGATATTGATAAGATGTACCATGGATCGAAATGGTCATCGTGTTTATTGTAGTATCGAGCTGGATGACTCGGTCCACTCAATGAACCATGCATGCATGGGCCTCCTTCTTATGTATAAGCCTCAATCAAGTTCCCATTGATGATTTCATCACCAAGATGCATAAAGAATATAGGGATATCCATACAAGGGAAACCCATGCATAATCCACAACCTCTTTTTCATGGGGCTATATCTCACATACATTTATTCATCCTTCTATATGACCATCAGTAAGTAGAAGGTATATTCTTATAAGGAACCTCTTCTTAGGTGTATGGCCCAACCCATATTAAAGGGGTTTCCTACTAGGTGTAAGCCCCAAAAGATGTTCATCACCTGAGTCACTAACTAGGTAAAGTATTTAAGGGAAACATATGTATAAGACCCACACATATCCTTGTTTCTTCCAAGAATATTATGGGTTTCCCATGTGTAAACCCCAACTCTTCATCAAGGGGAAATATTTCCTATGAGTATACTATCCAATGGGGTTTATATTACATATGAGTGTGTCATCTTAAGGGATTCATATTACTTGTGAGCATATCATCCGAAAGGGGTCAAATTTATTATAATCATATCATTCTCAATTAGACATATTCCCTGTGAGAATATAATATTGGTCGGATTAAAATGGAAAGAGGGGCTGAATTGCCTTTAAAAAAATAAAAATAATGTATTAAAATTATGAAATTAAGGAATAAAATAAAATAATAAAAGTAAGAAAAAAGGAATAAATAAAAACATTGAAATGATGAATGAATTTTATTAATTAATAAAATATCAATAAATAAAATAAAATACAAGGCACACAATTTGATAAAGTAATTTAGAAATAGCTTAATAAGATATCCTATGTCTCACAACCCAATCGGTTCAGGATTTAGGAATTATTAGATCTTAACATTAGTGAGATCCAAGAAAACCAAAAAAACAATTTAATTTATAAGTATCCAATAAACCCATAAAAATACCTTAGTTTTATTATTTTTTGAAGAACCCAAAAGAAATATCTTTGTTTTAGCAGTTTACCCAGAAGTCAAAAAGTAATAAAAAATAGGTTTTATTAGGATAAAACCATTTTAAGAAATTTAATAAATTATTTAGAAATATATAGAATATGAAAATTAGATAATTATAGAGACAAATATATGAGATAAAAGTATTATAAAAAATAAATACAAGGAGATCATAAGAGGACCAATGGAAGCAATTTTGTAGTTGGTGCATGCTGTTGTTCACTATAAATCATTGTAGTTCATGGTTGTATCTTTCCAAACTTACCAAAGGATTCACTTATAGACTCTAGGGGTCAAAGGGTCAATTTGGATGTGTAATGGGTTCAAGGAATTCATTTAAGACCAGCATTAATGAGACCTTTGACTTGCTGACTTAATGTCACCGACTAGCTACCTTATGCCACCGGTAAGTCAGTGGGATTTAAGTAGGATTTAAGGCTACTATATACTCCACTAGGTAGCTATTATAATCCACTAGGTAGTTGATAAACTGCCTATAATTCTAGTACTTCTATCTAGTACCACTATTTGGTCGATGAAAATCCAATGAGTAGTCGGTGGACTTCCAGTATTTATGCTAGTTCTATCTAGTGCCACTAGCTAGTTGGATGGTGACACTCCATCAGGTGTTTAGTGTTAACATCCTATGTGGGATGATGAACATGACCACCACACTACATTTGAAGCATTCCTCTTGCTCAAACAGATTTATAAATTAATTTATTTTCATAATAACTAAAAGACAATCAATTAAGAAAGTTAGAAACATGATTTTTGTTTGTGATTATTAAAACAATATAAGGGAGTGATTTATAACAATATGCTCCTTTTTTATGATCATATACACTGGGAATATGCCAAAAAATCAAAATTAATTTAAATATTTCATAATGAAATTAAAACGAAATGATCAATACTAAATATATTAAACCAATAGTATTTTAAAAATATAGAACACAATACAAGTTCAAAAAAAAACTTATTTAAAATATATTTAGAATAATCCTTTGTAAATATTTCAAATAACACATAAACAAACTAAAAAACTTAAGACTATAAAGTACTATTCCTTTACTAGAAATTTCTAAATGATACCATAAATTTATCCCCCTTTTTTATTATAAAAATAACATATAAAGAGGATTAAATAAATAAAAATTAATTATGTTACTCATAATTAATAATCCTTTAAGTGATATAAAAATATAATTTAAGATTTAAAAAACACTAAGAATCATTTTAATTTTCAAAAAATAGAAAAACAAACATATAATTTTTAAATTATAAAACAAATTTTAAATTTTTTCTTTAAAAGTGTAAAATTATCATACTCAAGATTGAAAAAACTTTTAAATTTTTTTAAAAATAATAATAAGATTGAAATAAAAATTTGATAAAAATTTAAAATAATATATAGATTGAAATAGTTTGTTTTCTATAAGAAAAATATAGAATTGACAAGATAATTTACCTCTCAATTGATGCATTAAAAATATTGGGATCCATAAAATAATTAAATTCAAGAGGTAAATGGAAAACTATAAAATATTTAAAAATAATAATAGTTTAAAATCATGAAAACCTTTGTATGATAATTAATTGAAAATATTTAAGATCAAGATATATATATTCTAAAATAAAAAGATTTAGGCCTACCATAACATGTATCTTTACAATCACATTCAGAAATAAGTTAAATTTTCTATAATAATTTAAACATTTATCTTGAGAGATTCCTCTTAAAAAAGTAGTAGTATTTTTTGAGATGTTGACTTGATTTTAAAACCCAAACCCAAAATTATTTTTTACATGTTGTTTAGAACCCATAATTTTATTAGATTTTTATCACCTTGGGAGAATTTAGAAAGATAATTATTTAGATACTTAATAGTTGATTCAAGTTTCTATATATTAGGTTTCCCCTTTAATTTTAAATAAAAATCTTCATTTTCTTTATAAAGTTTATTCTTTCCAATAAAAAACATGATTATAATTTTCTTTTTAGTTCTTTTAATTTTATGGTAAGTTCACAAAATCCATTCTATAATTCTTCATAATATAATTGGCTTAAATAATAAAGAATATGTGGAAGAAGTAGGATAATTAACTTTATCACATGTCTTAACTCCATCCATGAGACATTTGGAACTTCCATCACTTTTGTAAGAAGAAGATAAGGAATCATCACTTACACTCTAAGTAGATAATTTGAGGGCTTTTTTTTCTTTTTTTCTTTTCCTTTATGGTCATGGAGAATTTTTTTTTGATGTATCCCATTTTGTTTCAATGATAATTAGTTACCTTGGTTTATTTTAATTTATTATCCCTTTTGGCATAGTGAAAGTATCTCTTATTATTCATGAATTTGTTTATTTTTTTGGATAAATGTAATATCTCAATTTCACTTATGGAAGTTTCACTAACAATTAATTTAAGGTTAATTGTCTTTTTTAGTAAATTACATTTCTTCTTTTTCATCTTGTCGCTTCAGGGAGATATCATAGGTCAGGAGATAACCAATAAGTTCTTTAACTGAAATTTTCTTAATTTCTTTTTCCTCTTGAAACATTATTACATTGGGTGACCAAAAACTTGTAAATACCCAAATTAAATTCTTCACAATAGTTTCAATAGAAATATCATCACTAAGATATTTTATAACATTGAAAATGTTAGTAAAGTGAGTAAACATCTCAAAAATCAATTCATTAGAATTCATACTAAAACTTTCAAAATATTATCCATAAATGTCAAGTTAGGTACCTTTAACTTTAATATTTACTTCAAGAGTAAATTCTCATAATTTATAAATTCTATGGTTAATTTTACAAGTATAAACATGATTAAATTCATTTTGATCTAAACTAAAATAAAAAGTAGTTTTAGATCTGTTATCTAATTCAAAAGTGGTAATTTAATCAGGAGTCTATTTTTCTTCTGATTTATTAGTGGGTGTGTAACCATTCGTGATAATTTTTTAAATATAATAACATATGATTCTTAGAGAATTAGTCATGAAAGTTTTCTAATAACTATAGATTATTCCATCAAATAAAGGGGCATGACCCATTGAGTGTCCTGTAAGAGTACCTTAGGAGTTATAGGTAGAGGTTATATTTCTAAGGTAGTTTCATAAAATTGATTAAGATTTTTTTAAAACAAAATTTTGAAAAATAATGTCTCCTTTTATACCAAATATTCGTTAGAGTAAGATATAATGAGGGGGTTAATTACCTTTAAAAATGAAAAGATGCATTATAATTATGCAATTAAGTGATAAAATAAAATCATCAAAGAAATCATAAAGGAATTGATAATCATATTGATATGATGAATGATTAATTGATTAATTTAATTAATGATAATAATAATAAAAGATATAGAAATAAAATAAAATAAATGGAATATAATTTCATAATGGAGTTTGACAATCAATATGAGCTTATACATCTCCAAACCCAATTTCTTGAGGGTTTATGAATTATTATAATTTGACTTTAATGGTAGAAAAGAAACCTAAAAAAGAACACAAACCCTTGAATTTATTAGTATCCATGAAACCCATAAAAATACCTTGGTTTTAATAGTTTTCTAAGAACCCAAAAAAAGATATTTATTTTAGTGGTTTACCAAGAACCTGAAAAGTAAGAAAAATGAGGTTTTATTAGGTGCAAACACTTTGAAGAAATTATATCAAATATATACAAATATAGATAAGATAAAACTTAGATAATTAGAGAGAAAAATATGGGAGATAAAAGTATTAGAAGAAATAAATACAATGAGATATTAAGAGAAGGAATAATGGACACAATTTTGTAGTTTATGCTCATTATTGTTCACTATATATTATTTTAGTTTAAAATTATATTTTTAAAATCCTCCCATTGGATGTATTTATAGAATATTGGGGTCCAAGGGTCAATTTAGAGGTGTCATGGAGTAAATTAATCCATTGAATACCATCATCAATGTGACTATTAACTTACTGACTCAACCCCACTGGTTATCCACTCGATGCCATCAGCTAGCCACCCAATTCCATTGGCTAGACACATGATGTCACTGGCTATATAGTGGGGTTACTATATTATTTTAGGCTATTAAAGACTCCACCAGGTAGCTGATGGATTCCACTAGGTTTCTTCTAAGATACTTGGAGTTTTAGTGCTTTTGTTCAGTTCCACCTTCTATCTAGTGCCACTCCACTAGGCAGCCAGTAATAATAGGATGTGTAGGATGATGAACATGAACAACAAACTTTATTTGAATCCTTCCTCTCCCTTATAAAACTCTATAACTTAATTTACATTCTTAATAACTGAAATACACTCAATTAAAAAATTTATAAACGTAATTGGTGTTTGTGATCATTAAAATAGTCTAAGATAGTGAGGTACAACATATCATTATCATGAGGTCATATCCCCCATGAAACCCTTATCAAAGGAACATATCCCCTAAGAAATGGGACAAATAGTGATTACCAAGCATAATCCCCAATAAAATCTTTGTTTTCATTACTTTTATGATGCAAACATCCTTACCGTATGATGTTAAATTGCATGTTATGGCCCTATCACATGACCTTAAATCGCATAATCTAAACTACATGGACTTTAATTCCTATTAATAAAGATACATAGTATGTATATTTAAGTTTTAAAACTGACATCCAAATTTATAAGTTCACTAGGAAATACTCTTTGTGAAACCCATATCTTCATCGAGTCATATTCCCCATAAGTGGAACCACTCCTCATCAGGCCATATTCTGTATGAGTTACATAATACTTACCACTGGTGACATATTCCCTATGGTCCCACCATACCTTATCATGTATTATTGCTAAAAATATGGTAATACAGAAATTTATACCCTTGCACATCACTCAAACCAACCATTATTGGGCATCTTTTTCCTAATAGTTCACTCTTCATGACTTTAAATGGCTCAGAATTGGTCAATGTTTCACGCCTTTAAAAGGCACCATGTTGGTCCATATCACATAAAATTAAAAGGTAAAACATGTTTAGTTAAGTATAACTAAACTACATGGGTTCTAATTCCCTTAAAAGGGATATATAGGAAGACCCTCTCATGGGCCCGATCCTAACTCTACAACATCTACTACTTTCTTGGATGGTGTTAAACTCCAGAGCACCCAATTATGTAGCTTTAAATCAAAGAATCACTAATGAATAAGTAAAAAATAGATAACCTATGATATATACAATTGACATAATTGATAGATATTCTTTAATAGATACATATGGTACCATCGATGAAGAACTTTTGATATATACATATGTTCACATCGATGCATGTTGACGGCTAATCACTAGCATGGTGGTAACCATTCCCATGTTGGGGATTGGGAAGGATTAACAATCATATATTAAATCTATAAGAGATTCCTAAATTGGTAAATAATTCCCCCTAAAGGGTTTGATCAGCCTTACCTTCTATCCTCTTGACCAATGTGAATTTGAAGGTGTCAATGGTAAAGTCTTAGTGATCGCATTCCTTTGAAAACTAGGTCTACACCGTCATGAAATATATATGGGCACAAAAATCCATTAGAGTTTCCATTGGAAACAATACATAAATAGTGATTGTTGACACTCCATATTTTTACATTGAGGAAAAGTTTTCAAAGAAAAATACCTTAAGGAGAAGAAAATAAGAGAAGTGAAGAATTCCAAAGGTCACACCCCTTCTCCAAATCCACTTGGCACAAGTGCCACAAAGCAGCATCAATGCATGGGGTACCTACACATCCATTAGTGTTGTGCAAGACCAGATAGTTGGTCACTCTGTGACACTGCACAAGGTACCTATGAGTTAACTTGTGTGATAGACCTATATGAGCCAACACCTTCACCCAGGGTCCCATATTTTTCTATAAATAGGACCCTGGGGCTCCTCATTTAGAATGGTGGAAAATCCTGAAGAACTTTTGATTCTTTGATCACTCTATTCCTTCACCCAGGACCTCAGAAACCTTCCAGTTGGATCTCTAAAACTAGATAAAAGAGGGAATTAAATGGGGTAGTGGAACCAAAGTCCTCACTGGTTCTGAAATACATAACACCTGCAGGAGTAACCCTTCCCCATTTGGTTGACGAACACTAGTGTGAGGTCACCTTAACTAACTAGGGAACTATGTGAGATACTTCTAGGAAAACATGAAGAAACCCTTGAATCCTTGAGAAAATCCTCACTCAAGTGTTGTTTCCCAGGTGTTTTGTTTCCCAAAACACCTTCAACTCTCACATTCCTACCTACGAGAAGCCCTTTAAGTCCAAGCAATCCTACCCTGTATGAGACCCCCTTGGATCATCTGGTATCTACCCTATATTAACCACCTCTTGGTCCCTCTTCAGATCCACCAATGTGAGGAATCCTCTTACTTTGGTTCCCTCGTATGAGGGGGAGCATAGTGAAACCTCCATCAAATCCTCTAGACTTGAAAACCCTTTGTAATAGGCACACCAACATGTCTCCCATTTGGGTATACATTCCTTTGGTCAGATATGTCCCACACTTATCATACCTAAAAAGTAGGTTCCTTGGGCTACATGTGAGTATGCATCCCTTTTTCCATGAGGAACTCAACCCAAGGGGAGTGTCATAGATCCCATGGTCTTAGAGACAAGGGTTAGAACCTTGTGTTTCACGTATCATCTCTAAGACCAGGGACCTCTGGTTCCAGGTGAGGAGGGTGAGGATCATGCTCCCTTTGACGTGGAATAAGACCCTCATCTCTTCCCCAGGAACAAATTTTAGGGAATCCCTCCTGGAGTAAGCCCCTAGACTTTATTTTAGGACCTCTATTACTTCATTCCTTTCTCCTTATCCATGCTTGAGGGTTGTACGCGTATGGGTAGTCAAATGTGACTATCCTAGGTACAATTATTGGAGGGAAGGGACCTACCAAAGCCCTTGATTCTTCTCTTGTATCCCTAGCTTCTTCCACCAGTGGAAGAAGGATTGTGCAATTTTCTAGATCTTGGAATTCCTCTTGTTTCTCACATCGAGCATGACTCATGTGGGCTTAGATGTTAGCTATGATCTTGACATACACATGTTCAGATGAATTCCCTATAAGATAATAATTTTCTAGATCTTACTCTCACCTTCCTTTATAGGGAATCCATAGGCTTTGGCCCTAAAATCCATGTTTCCAACCTTAGGGCCTCCTATTTAGTATAATACCCAATCATAACCAAGTGTTTGGGAATCATTTCAAGTGTAATCCCCAACTTAAAAATGGTCCTTCTATTTGGTATAATATCAAACCACACTCAAACCTTTGGGCCTCCTACTCAGTATAAGCCCCAACTATGTCACCATTGTAACACGCCAGAATGGTAAAGGGTTACATGACTAAATGATATGGATCATGTAAAAAATGTGCACCTTACTATTTTGGAGCCTTCCTGATTAGAACTCCACAATTAAGCTTGATTATCCTAGAATATTGATCAGGATGGGTGACCTTCTAGGAACTTTTCCAAGGTGTGTGAGTGAGGAAAAACACACTAGAAAGGACATGTGTTGGCTTGTGGGGACACTCATTAGTCAGATGACCAATACGGGAATGTGGGTGCACCCTAGGGTGGGGACCATGTGTTTGTGGGGCAACTGGTGGTACCTGGAGGGTTAGGACCTAACGGCCATGTTAAGGAAGGGTGGTTGTGCTGTCACCGGGGACCTAATTATCACATTTGGTATCAGATGTGGTAACCAGCCTTAAGTGGGGTGAACTTCCAGGGTTGAGATGTAGGGCCCACAACAAGGATATTGTTCTCTAAGGAGGGGTGATTGTAACACCCTAGAATGATAAAGGGTTAAATGACTAAATGATATGACTCATGTCAGCAAGGTACACCTTCCTTTTCAGGAGCCTATTTGATTAGAACTCCACAGTTAAGTGTGATTGGCCTAGAGTAGTGATCAGGATGAGTGATCTTCGGGGATGTTTCCCAGGGTGTGTGTGAGTGAGGACAAAACACACTAGAAAGGACATATGTTGTCCTGTGGGGACACTAATTAGTCAAATTACCCATACAGGCATGTGGGTGCGCCTCAGGGTGGGGACCACGTGTTTGTGAGGCAACTGGTGGTACCTGGCGAGTTAGGACCTGACAGCCATGTTATGGCGGGGTGGTTGTGCTCTCACCAGGACCCAGTTGTCACAACCATACTCATTCATCGAGGAATCCACCTTTGGAATAATACCCAACCAAACCATACTCATTCATTTGGGAATCCTCTTTAGGATTAAGCCCCAACTAAACCTCCCAAATAATGGAATCCTCCTTAAGAGTAAGCCCCAACAAAACCTCCCAAATCACAAGGTCATCCTCCTTAGGAGTAATCCACAACTTAATTCTCTCAAAGGGATATACTCCCCTGTGATAAAAATATTAATAGGGCCTCTATAAGTGTGGGTCCTCACAACTGAACTATGTGGTCTTTGATTCCATCCATATAGGATATGTAGGAAGCCTCCTTAAGGTCCAAACCCAGTACCCCAAATCAATCTTAATTCTGTCTAGACCACATTACCAGTATGGTCTTATTCAACCTGGGAATACATATCCCCTCTAGATTCATTGGGCACTTCATCATAAGTCCCACACAAAACATTGACTAGGAACCTTTCACCTAGACATCATTGCTGCATAATGTTAAACTGCATGTTTTGTTCATTATTAGATGAACTTAAAAGGTATGATGTGTCCCATTAATCGGCACTAAACTAATTCATCGAGGAATCCTTCTTTGGAATAATACCCAACCAAACCATACTCATTCACTCGGGAATCCTTTTTAGGAGTAAGCCCCAACTAAACCTCCCAAATAAGGACATCCTCCTTAGGGGTAAGCCCCCAAAAAAACCTCCCAAATCACAAGGTCATCCTCTTTAGGAGTAAGCCCCAACTTAATTCTCTCAAATGGATATACTACCCTATGATAAAATCCTTAATAGGGCCTCTATAAGTGTGGGTCCTCACAACTGAACTATGTGGCCTTTGATTCCCATCCAAATATGATATGTAGGAAGACTCCTTAAGGTCCAAACCCATCACCCCAAATCAATCCTAATTCTGTCTATCCCACATTACCAATAGGGTCTTATTCAACCTGGTAATATATATCCCTTCTATATTCCTTGGTCCACTTAATCATAATTCCCACACAAAACTTTGACAAGGAACCTTTCACCTACACGTCATTGCTGCATAACATTAAACTACATGGTTTGGTCCTTATCAAATGACCTTAAAAGGTATGATGTGTACCATTAAGTGGCACTGAACTAATTAGGTTTTGATTCCTTTCACAAGGATAAATAGGAATCCCATTCATGATTCCAATCCCAACATCAAAACAACTCTCATCTCCCTAGATGATGATTCACTCTGGTGCAGCCCCAATGTGTGGCTCAAAACCAGCATCATTATAAGAAGAAAATAGAATATCTAACCAATACATAAGAGGATACCATTGATAGAGAACCCAGGATACATATAAATATATGAATTGATGAATAACCTCATATGAATTCAAATGATTCTAAATCCCATACATGCTAGTGATTGATAGTTAATCTGATGGTGACCTCCATCATATTTGGGAATTAATGAAGGATTTGGGAACATATCTTAAATCTATAACAGAGTCCCATAGTAGGAAATAATTCCCCTAAAAAAGGTTTTAGGGGCATGACCTCTCATCCTCTTGATCGATGTGAGTTCTTAAGTATTGTTGGCTAAGTTTCCCAATGAGTGTCTTCCTTTGGAAAGAAGGTCCCTGAGTCATCATGGATATAAAACTATTGGGTGTTTTTTACTCCATGAACAAATGTCATTGAAAGTTATTTGAAAATAGTGATACCTATGTAAATTATTTTAGAAATTTTAAACCCCCCACAATCAATCATCGAGTGTTTTATTTTCATCAGAAATAAAAAATGGTGAACTAAACGGGAATCTTTGACCAAGATGATAGTATCACCTATCTATTAGGCCCCTTTTACTCTCAAAATGAAATAGGGACAAACAATAAAATCAATCATGAATGTGTTAGTTTAATGAGATACTACTTTGATGGGTTTTTATTGTTTGTGTTTGTCACCTATATTCTAGTAACTTTCAATAGGACCTCCCTTTAATCCAAATGGTGTCACATCAAATTTCATAGATGTATTCCCTAGATATTGTGCATGTGGGTACTCATCCAAGTAGAGGACATTATCATCTACTCAGAATATTCAATGTTGGGTCTCAAATTAATTGGTCTGGGAATACCATCAGAATGACACCATCCCAACCTTAGAGGTTGCTTGACAAGCCCTCCTGCTTGGAAAGCCCCACTGGTCATCCAATCAATGATGGTCGGTGGTCCAGAAGCATATGGAACCTATCGTCCTCTACAACCATTTCAAGATATTATCCCCAAAATTCAACAACCATTTCCACCATTATCTTAGGTATTCGGATCAATAGGCCACAAACATCCTCATCTATAAGGCATATGGGTCCTTCCAAGGGGATCCTGCTAGTAGTCGTTGCATTCATCATCATGTAGTAGTGAATCCTCAACATGGTGAGGGTGAAATCCTTGGAAGTTTGACCCAGGTCATCCAGACCTATGCACAAAATATGGCCCACTGGGGGTAGTAATTGACCAATATGGAATAGGGCTACATCTTTGTAACCTCTGTAGAAGCCCAAAATGTGTTGAAAAACTACAAGCGGGCAGATACACCCGCCCATAAAAATTCATTTGGCCAATAGACTCATCTTTCAACATTCCAAGAAGATCATAATTTAAATCAGGTGGAACATAGTGAGCAGTAACATACACCTACCCTCACTATCTAGGCCTTACAGTAACCTCGTCTAGTAGTCTCTTAGTAAGTCTTCTATTAAAATTTTGTGGCAAGCCATGAGCAGGAATAAACACCTTCCCACATCAATCAAGCTCACCAACATCCTATTCTAGCAGTGTCTAAAGAAGTTCACCAGTCAAATTCAGTAGAAAACCATGAACAGGCGCACACACCTTCCTACACTTATCAATCCTACTAGTAATCTTGTCTATAAGTACCCAAAGAAGTCAGTCAAAAAGTCCTAGTGATGAATAGGGAAAATCAAACTCTCTTCCCCCACACCTGAGTACTGTCAGTATCCACTGGTAGGAAATAGAAGACAGGATCAGGAACATACCCCTACTGTAGACAAAGAATGGGAATATATTTGTTCCATTCATTGAATTCACCATGAATTTCTTGAAAATGGTGGAATGGTAGATATAAATTCTTTCCCAAATCCTACATACCTGTCAGGATATCATAACAGTGAAAATAGTAGTGAAAGAGGGATAGACATGCAGCCTATTCCCCACAAGTGGGCTGGATTATTAGCATGTCACCCTAGATAATACACATACCACAGATCCTATCTAGAAGGTATTTGGGGAAAACTTCCCTCTGGTATATGGAAAATTGGGGTTGGAACATACACACATCCCAAGAGGAAGTAATCTGCCGATTCTACTGGCTAGTCCAAGGAAGGCACAAACCCGTGCCAAATTTTAAAGAGCCTATCAGAAAATCCCAATAGTATCATGGGAGCTATTAAAGAAATATTCTTTTCATGAAAATAAATTTCCACACTAAGTGTCCCCAGTCACTGGAAATAAGGAATCCAAAAATAATCCTCATCAAAGATGACTAGTAAATAAAGATTCGATCTGTGATCCTGGTCTACTTAATGCGGGAGTTCTTTAAGCCCTCATATGTTTATCCGTAGAATCTTAAGATCATACTCCATCATTATCAAATTATGGGAATAGTAGCATCAATTTTGAAGGTCCTCCCTAGAAACTTCACTATGAAGGATTGTTTTATGTCCATAATATGATTGAACTCGAGAACCAATCTTCTTAATAGAGTCATAGCATCCCTCTACATGTCCAGAAGATCAAAGAGTAAGAGGGTCTTCCCCATGCTATAATCCACCATAGTAGTCCTCCCAATTATGTCATTTTCTATGAATGTTCTCTCTATAGTAGTGTTTCACTTCATTAGAAGGGTCCTTCCCTTGGCGATGTAGTGATGAGAAAGCCCTCCTACTGTGATGTACTTAGGAAAAAGAGGTCAGTCATGTCTGATGCCTTATCATTGACAAGTGAAATTCTTTCTTAGTTGGAAGACACCCAAGGCGATGGTCACTCTCTGAATAACCCTTGGATCTTCTATATTCCAACGTAACAGAGGAATTCTCTAACAATATCACTAATTATGATAAAGAGAAAGGAAAGCATCCACTCTAATCAAACCAGGTTGAGAAGACTCTCGAATAAGATGAAGATGACATGCTAAACATTAGGAAATATCTAGCTAAAGGTGATATTATAGTCATGTTCTCACCATTATAAACACCTCAATATAGCATTCTAATGGTGTTTTTGGAAGATTTTGTGTACAAAATCCACCTCAATATATGTAACATTACTCATCACTTAAGATAAAAAGAATTACCCTATAAAGAGTATACAATTCAAGTCAAGGTAATATAAGGGATACAATTCCAAATTGACTTGGAGGCTCTCCTATCTACACGACATCAAAAGTTTGGGAAATAGTAAGGATACCTTCAAATTTCATGTCTCACCATGTTAAAAATATTGTGATATCTGATCTTAGATACCTCATTTGGAATTTATATCAGAGGGTGGGTGAACAAAGAGAATTACATTTCACTGTGCTCACCAACCAGAAAATCCCACCGAAGGTGGTATCATTCAATGTCATAGCTGTAGGAAAACTTTAATAAATGGACTCTATTCACAATTAATAATATTCTCACCAAAAAAATCTTTGACTGACTCTCACTAAATTTGGTCCAAAAGAGAGAATCCTATTGAAATGATTTTTTATCAGACATCTATAAATATATATAAAACCTCCCACTTAAGGGAATTCAATCATCAGATACTAAAAATGTTGAAAATAGTGAAAGAGTATTTAGAAGAGGGTGATTTATGTGCATGCCAAATAATGCACCCATCCCATGTTTGAACAAGAATCTATAAAATCAGAAGTGCAGTCATGGCAGTAACATCCACATAAATCCAGAAGCAACTCTAGCCCACAGGGTTGGGGGATTTTTTAAGCAGCCTTCGAGGTTAGCAAACCAAGCCTGAAGAGTTTTTAATGTGGAATAGAAATATCCCTTGACCTCAGGGTTGATGAATTTTTCACCTTAGAAACCTATTCTTTAGCAGAAGTCAATTTTCTCCCAATTAAGTGGAATGTCGTAGAATGAATTGTCCCAATTTTTTCCATCCTGTGATTTGATATCCTCATTAGGAATGAATACCACTGAACTATCTGAAGATTCACATAAAATTACTACCTTCCAAAAAACCCCTATAGAATTAGTGAAGGAGAGGAAAAGGCCTCATGAAGGGTGTAGAAAAAGGAAGTCTCATAAAGGCACTAATAAAGTGCCTGCAATACACTAAACGTCAGTGAATTTCAATAACACCACCCCTGTAGACCCTACAGAACATGAGGCTAATTAGGAGGAGGATCTGAGGGAGAAATTTTTGTTTATAATTTAGTACAAACCTAAATGATTAAAGGAGGTTTTCATACCAGTAAATAGATGCTCCCCCTAAATCTGGGAGTTCCCTCAATCACTCTACCACTACCTCCTCAAATATCACACAAAAAAGAAAATGGAAAAGGTAAATTATTGCCTTAAATACTCCCTAAAATGGTTAGAACCATCACACTTGAGGAAATGTTTTCCAAATAAGAGGAAGATATGAAATAACTGAGGAGAATCAATGAAAAATAACTCTGAGGTATCCTTCCTTCTATATATATTCTGCAATAAGATCCTCAAATCACACTCTCAACTAGCATACCTCAATAAATAGGGTTCTCTATAGTAACTAAAGTAGAGCCAAAACATCCACTCAATATGGGTAACAACAACAAATATACATGGAAATCACAATAGAAGTTTTGGATATCCCTTTAATGGGTATACAACCATAACAGAGCCAGGCGTATCCTTACAGGCCTACCCCTATAGGTTATCCATGGTAGATACCAGTAGTACCACCACAGATGACCCTATCGTCTACTTCCCCTATTCAATCACCTAATCATATAAATATTCATCAAGGGATCATGAATACCATTGAGCTACTAATGGATCAATTGGAATCCATCTAGGAATGAAATGTGTTGGTTAAACTATAGAAGAATCCTTTCCAGGAATGGGTTGATCTAAATCTTCTATCACCAAACTTCGGGAATCCTATATTTTTAATTTTCAATAGATTAGAGGACTCAAAGAAGCACATGGCACACTATGTGTCCCACCTTGATCCCATGATGGGTACCCCTGAACAACAAGAGGTAGTGAAACATAAGTGCTTCATTCAATCACTACAAGGACCAGCCATTGTATAGTACACTAGCTTTTCGGATTGGTCAATTAAAGTTTGGGAAGATCTCTTTTGGATGTTTCTCTTCCAATTAAGCTCGACATTATTTAATACAACAATACTCAACCTCTAAAACTTCAAATAGAAGGATAATGAAAGGGTCTCATATTTCATTGCTCGGTGGAAAGGATTTACATACTCCTTAAACCTAAACCTTCCTTTAGAAGACTAGTTCCCCATATGTATAGTGAATCTTTATGATGAGTTGTGCATGCCAGTTATCCTTGTGAAATACACTGGAGGGTTTTGGGACCTTGTCACAATTTCCTAAAGATTAGAAGACTCCATTTCATAAACCAAAGATAATTAAGTCTTGAGTAATTCCTTCAGCTCAAGGAAAGATAGCAGGGAAAGAAAAGGTTGACACTGTTACAATTAAATAGGCCCCTACACTCACTCTAGCTTCAAAGACTGCACCATATCATATGGATCCACATCATGAGCATCAAAAAAAATGCCCACCTCATCAGGATGATCAACGGGAATAGAGAAGAAAATAGTTTAAGTAGATTAAGAATAATTTCTATTCTTTTTTAAGTGACCAAATTCCTGGATACTTCAACTTAGCATTGGAAAACAACTTGATCAAGTATCCAAAGCCCAATAAGCCCAATAAGGATAGTGATGAAGAACTACCAAACTATTTCCCCTTCCATAAATCATTGGGTAACAATATCCTAGAATGTTTTGTTTTCAAATATATCCTACAAAAGATGGTGGACTCTGGGCAAGTGAATCTAGGCAGGCCACCTGCTCAAGTAGAATGTGTTTTTACAATCGATCTAGAGAAGGAGAATGAATGGAAAAAAGTTAACAGCAAGGGAACACAGATTTTTATTGAATGGATATTCATGAATGATTTACCAGACTCGTGTTATCCTTTGAGTGCAATTAAAATATATGCATATACCCTCATCTGCATCTACTACAACACAACAGATTTCATCGTTAGATCACTACCCTAAAATCCTAACATGGTTGGAATAGAAAGAAGAAAAAATTTTAAGATAAGGATATTTCAAGGCCAAATTTGTCCTTGAATTTAACAGACTTTGTGACTACTATCCTACAAGCATGAGAATCACCCCACAAAATAGTATAACAAGAGTCGACCTGGCAGACAGAATCTCCATCAGATGAGGAGTTGATCTTCAGTTACATTAATATAATTCAATTAATGGATATCTTCTCAAATTATGGGTGTGATTTTGAACTTGAATTCCCTTTACCCAATTAGGTAATTAGGTTAAGAGGATACCAGAGATGAGGATATAGGGGAATATATGGTCATGTTAGGATTCACTACTCTAACTCTATCCCTGCTCAAACCATCTACGTGGCGAAAACTCATGGGGGAGATCTCCAGCAATATTAGTAGGAAAAATAAAGTTCCCCCACACATAAAGGGTCTACCCTAATATGATCATCCTAGAAGATTGAATAAAGGATACATTATCACCAAATCTACCTTGGCATGCAAATAAACCTAGTCGACCTAATCCACTGAGAGAAAAAACACCTTCATCTTCTATTCCAAGGGCTAATCCATCCACATCAAGTACTTCAATTCCTAAAGCACCTAAAAACAATTTTCCCCATACTGGGAAGCATAGACCTTTAGAACAGAAGTGTGATATTTTAAAGAAATTAACCCTAGTATCATCCAAGTTTTAAATATTGGATGCTTTGAGCATATCAAAAGACCTATAGGAAGCACTCTTAGAGGCCTTGTCAAGCCCTCAAAAATTTAAATTTGAGGTTTATGGTGATGATGTATATTTTCTATAGAATGATCCTATATAATCTCACACAATCATCTCCTTCATAGACCAGAATGAGGATGTTGTTATACAGGGACATGTTAGACCCTTGTATATATATGGAAGGATAAATGACATTGATATATGATGAGCCTTCATTGACAATAGCTCAGGAGTCAACCTCATTTAAATCCAAACACTTCATCAATTGGGTTTTAATGAATCTCAATCCCCCCTCCACTTTAATTTTACAGGGTTATAAAAATAACAAACAAAAACCTCTTGGTGAAATCAAGCTCAAGACTCGGTTTGGGGATCTTGTTTCTGACGTAGAATTCATGGTTTTTTGGAAAGATAGAACCTTCAACATTCTGTTGGAAATACCCTGGCTACATCATCATGAAACTATCCCCTTATCATACCACAAATGCCTCAAATATTGTATCAATGGTCAAATTGAAACATTTCATGGTGATAATACCTATTTAAATATTGTGAATCACAGTGCATTGATGAAGGATTCTACTATAGGGAAGTGAAATAGTATATGATTGATGATTTCACTCAAATAAATGCCTAAAATGGTCTAGAGATGATTCCAGCTAATCATTTTAAGCATCTCAGTGCAAAGTATGTGCTTACCATCAACCAAATTAAATATTTGAGTCTAAATTTGAGCACAAATCTAGATACTTCCTGCTATTAGTCATGATAACGGAACCATGAAACACTAGATAAGTCATTAACCCTCTAAATAGAAATGAAATCCTAGATGAAAATGTCTTTATTCTGTACCCCAATATTCAAAAAATCCCTATTATGTCAGCTAGGCTAGAAGAAGTGTCATGAAAATGGTAGAAAATGAATATGATAATTCCCAATCCCTCATCTCCCATTAAGAGCTCCAAAAAAGGCCTTACAACATCAATCGAGCCGAAAGTAGTTGCTTTGTCTTCCAAATGTCCAAATTTTGACACCTCCCTTAACTCTAAGAAGCTTAATTCATCACTTACTCCCTAGGTAGATGTGGAAGAGGTAAATCATGGGGGAGATGAAGAGGATTCAGACCTTAGGGATGCCCATCCATCATTTTAGGAAGGTGTCTCCACCATTGTTGACAAGCTCAAGGAAATAAATTTGTGCACAGAAGAAGATCTATATACCACTTTGATCAGTGTATCCATGACTTTTGAAGAATAATTAGTATATAACTTCCTCCTAAATCAACACTAGGATATGTTTTCTAGTAATTAAAAAGAGATTCTAGGCCTTGATCCTGAGGTGGCCACCCACCACTTAGGCTTTCCATAAGACCCCTAAGGATACAAATAGACATTCAGAAGGAGACACCTAACTCATGTATCCAAAATTGAGTCTAAAGTGGACAAAATAATCAAGGCTAAATTCATCTAGGAAGTTTAGTATCCGAAATGGCTAGCCAATTTTTTCCCAGTATAGAAGAAAAATAAGCAAATTATGGCCTACGTCAACTTCAAAGATATCAACTGACGTTGTCTGAAAGATGAATTCTCAATTCCAATCCTAGAACTACTGATTGATGAGATGGCTGGTTATTAAGATCTATACTTCATTGATGGTTATTTAGGGTACAACCAAATTCATATGCCCCTATAAGATGAAGAATCCATTGCCTTCAAGGCCCCCCTAGTAAGTATCCTACTATCCCATAACTCCCTTTTCCTTGAAGAACATCAATGCCACATACAAACATGCCATGCATCGTGTTTTCAAACCCTTCTTAGGGATGTTTTTAGAATGTTATGTTGAAAATATAACAGTTAAGTCCTAACAATGTTATGACTACCTAGTTTATCTTAATATCTTCTTCCACAATCTATGATGGCATATCCTAAAAATGAACCCCTTAAAATGTTCTTTCAGGGTAACCTCGGGAAAGTTTCTCGACTTTATTGTACACCATTATGATATTTAAAGTCAACCTTGAGAAGAAAAAGTTTGTACTTAGTATGTCACCTCCTTGAAATATTAAATAGATGATAGGACTTTAGGGAAACTTTTCCTACATTTGGTGGTTTATATCCAACCTCAAAAGAAAGTGTTTTCCCTTCACCAAATTGATGAATAAATGGATCGTGTATCAATGGATTGATGACTATCAGGAAGCATTCTAAAGTCTCAAGAAATATCTCTTGATCCCAAAAGTATTAATGCCATCCATTTTGTGAATGTTGATAATTCTATATGTGATAGCCCAAAAGAAATAATGAGGTGATTTCCTTCCACAAAAGAATATCCATGACAATGAAAATAGATTTATTATCTTAGTAAAACTATGCTCAATGTTGAGACTTGTTATTCAGATACCGAGAATAGTTTCTTAGCATTAATCATCATGGTATGGAAACTAAGGCACTACATGTAGTACCATAAGGTTCATTTGTTATCTCACAATAACCCACAAAAATATATCCTCAATTGTCCTATATTTATAGGATATTTAGCATGGTGGGTGTTTATCCTATAGTAGTTTGATATATAATTTGTGTCTCAAATGTGGTTAAAGAAAAAGATTTGGTAGATTTTCTTACAAAACACCCATCTACTGAAACAACATCATTAAATACTATATTTCTATATTAAGATATATTTTCTATTCAAGAAGGCCTCCAAACATGGGAGATGTATTTTGACGGTGTATTAAGGATCCTAACAGGGAGAGAATAGAATACCCAAAGGTCAACAAAGTTGGGTTAAGGATCATGCACATTTTCCTAGTGAAGTCAATTTTACCTTACTCCTTATTTCTTTCAAAAGGTTGTACAAATAATGAGGCAAAATATCATGCCCTCATTACAGGCTTGGAACTTTCACTTTAAATACTAGTAGACCACCTAGAGGTGAAAGGTGATTCAAAGTTGGTAATCAAACAAATCAATGGGGATTATTCCATTAGAAAATATGATCTAATAATTCTACTTGATTATGTATGAGATTTAATGGTAGAGTTCCCCTCATATACAACATTTATTCACATCCCACTACCATAGAATGCATAGGTAGATGCATTAAAAAAATCCAATACGGCTTTGGTACATCCGAAATGGGACATGATTGTCATCAATATCACACATCATCAAATGGTCTCACCTTTTATTCAATTCATAATGGAAGAGATCAATGAAATCATCCTTGTCCCCAAGTCATATGGTTATACCACTAAATAGATGATACCCATCATGGACTACCTTTATAATGGGCTACTCCCATCGAATAGAGCTGGGAAAGATAAAATATTATAGATATAAACCAACTTCACTCTTTATGTTAGCCCAAATCACCACAAAGTACTATATAAATGAGGATTTGATGGAGTCCTTATTAGATGTATCGAAGGAGAAGAGATGGTTTCTATCATGAAAAAAGTACACACAGGAGCATGTGGTTCCAACCAGTCAGGATACATGCTTTCCAACCAAATATGAAGGTTTGGTTACTACTGGCCCATTATGACATAGGATTGTACATAATTCACCAAGAAATGTCATTCCATCCAAGTGTATTCCAACTTCATCCATCAACACATGAAGTTTCAATATATAGTTAAATACTCCTAGACATTTTTTATATGGGTAATGGATGTTTTAGGTGATACCCTCTAGTTATGGCCAGTCAGTTCAAATAAATCTTATTTTTTGTTAATCTCTTCTCTAAATGGGCTGAGGCAATACCCCTCAAAGAAGTCATGGAAAAAAAGATTTTTCAGCTTCATAAAGTCCAACATAATTACTAGATTTGGTGTCCCTTATACAATACTAAAGGACACATACACCAATTTTTATTCTGATGAGGTGGAAAATCTATATTAGGAGTAAAATATCAAATTAAACCATTCACATTGCTATCATGAAATGGCTAATGGATATATAGAGGCCTTCAACAAGACTATGTAGAACATACTTAAGAATATGGTGGATAAATATAAAAATTGTTTTCCTTAAAATATCTTGAATTACTTATGGGATTACTAAACTACAACCTGTAATTCCATGCGAGCGACCATGTATTCACTGGTATATGGGATAGATGTAGTCCTACCCATCGAGGTCTAATTTTCATCACATCATATTTCCATCTATGACCAGTTATCCACAGATGAGCAGTCCTATAAATGATTGGATGAATTGGAGTTACTTAATGAGAAAATATTAAACACCTTGCATCACTTAGAGGTCTATCAAAATTAGATAGTGTGAGATTTTAACAATAAGGTATCCCTCTGTTCATTCCTCCATGGAGAACTGGTATTGATCCTTAGGACTCTAATGATACCACTAAAAAAGCCCCCAAAACTTGAAATAAAGTAGGATATACCATATTACATACACAAGGTGCTCTATAATGGATCTTATTCCTTTATCTCAATGGATGGAGATATCATTATGACCCTAACCAATGCAAGGTTCATGAAGAAATATTTCATGTAATCTCCCAAAACTCATCCTAGCCTTAGGAAGTTAAAATTCATAACATTATATATAGATCAATATGTAAAACTTTAAACTACATAGCATGTCATCCCAATCATATGATGTTAAACTTCATGGTATACATCTCATCTACATGATGTTAAAATGTGTATTTAGTCTTTGTCTCTTGACCTTAACAATCATGAAAAATTGTTCATGTCGTAAGATGATAAACTACCTAACACTGATGTCCAAATCACATGACATTAAATTATATAACAAATTCCTTGTCTCATGATGTAAAACTGTACGATTCACATCCATGCTGCAAGACATAAAACCACATAGAATTATGATTCATGCTTAAGTGAGTTATATTTCTTAGTTTTGGTTTCCTACCACACCTTCATTCCAGAACTGCATATGGCTGGATTTTTGTCTACAAATATACATAATAATTCCTAGAATTCATGTCTCAGTCCTCTCCATCATTCTATAAAATATCAAATCCCTCTTTTCCCCATGTCAAAAATTGATTGATGTGGGGAACTATTTTCAAGAACTATGTGTGGCTTGATTATTGCTCCAAAAACATAAATAGTGATGTCCGCGTCATATCTCATGTCCCAGATGCAAAATTCCTTCCTATTTTAGTCCATTTCAGGTGACCCATGTCCTTACCTAAAGATGTTAAATTGCACAGTTGACGTTCTTGTTTCACAATGATAAATTGTAAGATCTTTTTTAGAACGACATGTGGCTTAATTTCTGTGTTAATGATATACGTAGTAATGCTCAGATTTCTAAGCATGGGTCTAGCCATAACATGAAACAAAAAATTCCCACTCCATGTGTATGAGTCATACCTACATAGAGAACCTTTCAAAAACTATGTGTGGCTTGATTCCTGTCATCACAGGATATGTAGTGATGCCTAGATTTCCATCCTTGGGCCCAGCTACAACATTTACCTTATTTCATGTTGGTTCATCTTCATCTTCAACACATAATGTTAAACTACATAAGATTTTATAACTAATTAAATATTTATTCTCATTATAATTAGATATATAGAAATTCCTGGATCACACATCCTGGTCTAGCCACTAAAAAATCTAAATTCCCCTATCTTTACCCTCTATTGCCTTTGTGTGGTGAAAGAAACATTTTCAACTCCTTATTTCTCACACCAAGAAAAGCCCTTGTGCACTTAGGGGTTTTGGTAAAGAAATTTCCTACATAAGTAAGTAATATCAATTTACATCAGGGTTATCATAGTCCCGGGTACAACACCATAAAAGGCACACCATATGTCTTTGTCACATGACTTTAAACTACATGGATTACTCAAAAACTAAGTGTGACTTGATTCTCATTACAATGATATATATAGTGATGTCCAGATCATCAATCTTGGTCCCAACTGCAACAAAATATGAGAAATTACCCCACTCTCTTATATATGAGTTAGATCTATATAAGAGGATTCATTATGGTGTCTCGCCCCATTCGTGAGCCCATATTCAAAGAAAATCCATTTTCCTCCATGACTGTATCAGTGTGGGGGTATTTTTTTAGAACTAAATGTGGCTTGATTCTTGTTCCAAAAAGATATGTAGTTATGCATGAGCCTCGTGCCCTAGTCTAGCTATGATTTCCTTTTTCACATCGAGTTACCTTTGTCCTCGCCACATTATATTAAACTACATGGCTGATTTCCTCACTATATGACTTTAAACTGCATGGTTACCTAAGAACTATGTGTGCCTTGATTCTCATTTTAATGAGATACATAGTGACTCCTAGACCTTATATCCTAATCTCACACATGGGGTAAAGAAAAAACACCCTCTCTCCAACATATAAACAAAGATATATGCAGAAGATCTTAATTTGGGAACCCTCATTCAAGGATCCATTAAGAAAACAGAGATGTCCCCCTCCGATATATAAATCTGATTTATTCAAGGGACTCTAAAATTCATGCCAAATATAGGTTCAAATGATTCATTTGTGCTTGTACAAATCATTTCCACACTTCATACAACTAATTTGAGACACTTTTGGATCTTCATAATATTTCCCCAGCTATCAGTGAAAGAATGTATAACACTTAAGGAATACTTTTTCTAACTATGTTGTAATACACCCCAGTTGGATTTGCATAATTCACCCACCAATATGACCTTTCATCCAGAGGATGTCACTATTTGACAATGTAGTAACATTCCCCAGTTGTATTTTCATAAAGTCTCCCAAAAAATGGGTTTGCTAACCAACGGTAATTTTACCCTCGAAAGAAGTCGGTTCTCATTATGTAAGCATTGATGACATTGTTTTGTAACTTAATTTTTGAATTTGGTATATGGTCATCCCCTACATACTTATCCCATGTCATTTCTCTTAATTTGGGAACTCCCAAGATCATGGTTTAAAATTTCCTCCCTTACGTCTAAAGTGTGCTAGAATGGAATTAGTCTGATTGGCCACATATTACCTATTGTTTCTATATTTCTATGGTCCTAGTCATATAACCTAAAACTATAGGAACCATATTTCTCATGTTTGGGTCAAACCTAGGTAGTAAACCTTTTCACCAATTCTTGAGTAAATTTTACTTGGAATGGTCCGCCCATATTCATTAATTTGTATCCAGGGAAATCCAAATATCCATAAACATCCTTCATCCACTAGTAATAGAATGACATAATTCCTTAAAACTCTTTTTCATGACTATGTTGTAACATTCCCTAGTTTCTTTTTCATAATCACCCACATAAAGTGCCTAAAATGCACTAAACATCAGTGAATTTCATTAACACCACCCATGATGACCCTACAGAACATGAGGCTAATTCAGAGGAGGATTTGAGGGAGGAATTTTTGGTTTATAATGTAATAGAAACCTAAATGATTAAAGTTAGTTTGCATACCAAGAACTATAGGCTCACCCTAAATCTGGGAGTTCCCTCAATCACTCTACCACTACCTCCTCAAAGATCACCCAAAAAAAGAAAATGTAAAAGGTAAGTTTTTGCCTCTCCTACTCCCTAAAATGTTTGGACCCATCACACCTAAGTAAATATTTTCTAAATAAGAGGAAGAGATGATAGAACTGAGGAGAATCAATGAAAAATTACTCTGAGGTATCCTTCCTACTAGATATATTTTGCAATAAGATCCTCAACTCACACTCTCAACTAGCATACCTCAATAAATAAGGTTCTCTATAGTAACTAAAGTATAGGCCAAACAACCAATCAATATGGGGTAACAACAACCAATATACTTGGAACTCACAGTAGCAGTTTGGGATTTCCCTACAAAGGGTGTACAACCATAATAGGGCCAGGCGTATCCTTACAGGCCTACCCCTATAGGCTATCCATGGTAGAGACCAGTAGTACCACCACAGATGGTCCTATCGGCTACTTCACCTATTCAAGATCCTACTCATCTAGATATTCCTCAAGGGATCATGAGTACCATTGAGCTACCAATGGTTCAATTGGAATCCATGGAGGAATGAAATGTGCTAGTGAAACTATAGAATAAGCCTTTCCAGGAATGGATTGATCTGACTCTTCCATCACCGAACTTTAGGAATTCTACATTTCTAGTTTTCAATAGCTCGGAGGACTCAGAGCAGCACATGGCACACTATGTGTCCCACTTTGATCCCATGATAGGGACCCTAAAACAAATAGAGGTAGTGAAACATAAGTGCTTCATTCAATCACTACAAGGATCATCCATTGTATAGTACACTAGCTTTCCAGCTTGGTCAATTAAAGTGTGGGAAGATCTATTTTTGGAAGTTTCTCTTTCAATTCAGCTCGAGATCATTGAAAACAACAGTACTCAGCCTCTAAAACTAAAAATATAAGGATAATGAAAGGGTATCATATTTCATTGCTTCGTGGAAATGATTTACATACTCCTTAAACTTAAACCTTCCTTAAGAAGACTTGTTCCACATCTGTATAGCGAATCTTCATGATGAGTTGTGCATGCCAATTATCCCTGTGAAATACACTGGAGGGTTTCAAGACCTTGACACAATTTTAAAAAGATTAGAAGACTCCATTTCATAAACCAAGGATAATTAAGTCTCGATTAATTCCTTCAGATCAAGTAAAGATAGTGGGGAAAGCAAAGGTTGACACCGTTACAATTAAGTAGGCCCCTACACCCACTCTAGCTTCAAAGCCTACACCATATCATATGGCTCCACAACCTAAGAATCAAAATCAATGCTCGCCTTATCAAGATGATCAAAGGGAGTAGAGACTAAAATAGTTTAAGTAGATTAAGAACAAGTTCTACTCTTTTTGAAGTGACCAAATCCCTGGATACTTCAACTTAGCATTGGAAAAAAACTTGGTCAAGTATCCAAATCCCAATAAGCCAAGTAAGGATAGTGATGAAGAACTCCCAAACTATTTCCACTTCCATCAAGAATTTGGGGACAACATCCTGGAATTTTTTGTTTTCAAATATATCCTACAAAAGATGGTGGACTCTAGGCAAGTGAATCTGGACAGGTCACCTGATCAAGTAGAATTTGTTTTTACAATCAATCTAGAGAAGGAGAATGAATGGAAAAAATTTAACAACAAGGGTACACTGAATTTTAGTGAATGGATAGTCAAGAATATGATTTACCAGACTCATTTTATCCTTATAGTGCAACTAAAATAGTTGGATATACCCCCATATGTATCTTCTACAACACAGCTAACTTCATCGGTAGATCAGTACCCTAAAATCATAACATGGTTGGAAGAGAAAGAAGAAAACATATAAAGATAAGGCTATTTCAAGGCCAAATTTGTCTTTGAATTTAGCAGACTTCGTGACTACCATCCTAAGAGCACGAGAACCACCCCACCAAATGGTATAACAAGAGTCAACATGCCAGATGGAATATTCATCAGATGAGGAGTTGACCTTCAGTTACATTAATATAATTCACTTAATGGATCTCTTCTCAAATGATGGGTGTTATTATGAACTTGAATTACCTATACCCAATTAGGTAATTAGGCAAAGAGGCTACCAGAGATGAGGATATAGGGGAATATGTGGTCATGCTAGGATTCACTACTCTAACTATGTCCCTACTCAAACCATCTATGTGGCTGAAACTCGTGGGAGAGATCTCCAGCAAGCTTAATAGGGAAAATAATGTACCAGCACACATAAAGGGTCTACCCTGATATGATCTTCTTAGAAGATTGACTAAAGGATACATCATCACCTAATTTGCCTTGTCTTACAAATAAACCTAGTTGACATAATCCACTGAGAGAAAAAAACACCTTCAGCTACTATTCCAAGAGCTAATCCATCCACATCAAGTAATTCAATTCCTAAAGCACCTAAAAACAAGTTTCCCCATACTAGGAAGCATAGACCTTTAGAATAGAAGTGTGATATTTTAAAGAAATTAACCCTAGTACCATCCAATTTTTCAATATTGGATGCTTTAAGAAAATCAAAAGACCTCAAGGAAGCACTCTTAGAGACCTTGTCAAGCCCTCAAAAATTTAAAGTTGAGGTTTATACTGATGAAGTATATTTTATTGAGAATGATCCTATATAATGTCACACGATCATCTCTTTCATAGACTAGGATGAGGATGTTGTTATATAGGGACATGTCAGACCCTTGTATATATCTGGTCGGATAAATGACATTGATATATGATGATCCTTAAATGAAAATAGCTCAGGATTCAACCTCAATTCAAACCAAACACTTCATCAATTGGGTTTCAATGAATCTCTCTTACCCCCCCCCCCTCCACTTTAATTTTATAGGGTTATAAAAATAACAAACAAAAACCTCTTGGTGAAATCAAACCCAAGACTCAGATTGGGGATCTCCTGTCTAACATAGAATTCATGGTTATTTGGAAGGATACAACCTTCAACATTATGTTTGGAAGACCTTGGATACATAATCCTAAAACTATCACCTTATCATACCACCAATGCCTCAAATATCGTATCAATGGTCAAATTTGAACATTTCACGGTGATAAATCCCTATTTAAATCTTGTGAATCACAGTACATTGATGAAGGATTCTACTAGAGGGAAGGTAAATAGTCTAAGATTGATGATGTCACTCAAATAAATTCCAAAATGGTCTAGAGATGATTCTAGCTAATCCTTTTAAGAAGATCAGTGCAAATTATGTGCTTACCATCAACCAAATTAAAGATTTGAGTCTAAATTTGAGCACACATCTAGAGAATTCCAGTTGTTAGCCATGATAACTGAACCATGAAACACTAAATAAGTCATTAACTCTCTAAACAGTAATGAAATCCCGTATGAAAATGTCTTTATTCCATACACCAAGCTTCAAAAAATCCCTATTCTATCAGCTAGGCTGGAAGAATTTGTCAAGAAAATGGTAGAAAATGAAGATGATCATTCTCAATCCTTCATCTCCCATTTAGAGCTTCAAAAAGGCCTTACACCATCAATCAAGCCGAAAGTAGTTGCTTTGTCTTCCAAATGTCCATATTTTGACACCTCCCCTAAATCTAAGAAACTTAATTCATCACCTACTCCTTAGGTAGATGTGGAAGAGGTAAATCAAGGGGGATATGAAGAGGATACAGACCTTAGGGATGCCCCTCTATCATTTGAGGAAGATGTCTCCGCCATTGTTGACAAGCTCAAGGAAATAGATTTGTGCGTAGAAGAAAATCCACATACCACTTTGATCAGTGTATCCATGAAATTAAAAAAAAAATAAGTATATAACTTCCTCCTAAATCAACACCGATACATGTTTTCTTGGAATTATACAGAGATTCTAGGCCTTGATCCTGAGGTGGCCACCCACTACTTAGGATTTCCATAAGACCCCTGAGGATAAAAATATACATTTATAAGGACACACCTAACTCATGTATCCAAAATTGAGGCTAAAGTGGACAAAATCATTAAGGCCAAATTCATCCAGGTTGTTCAGTATCTAAAATGGCTAGCCAATTTTGTCCCAGTAAAGAATAAAAATAGGCAAATCAGGTTTTGCGTCAACTTCAAAGATATCAACCGGAATTGTACGAGAGATGACTTCTCAATTACAATCATAGAAATACTTATTGATGAGATGTATGGTTATAAAGATCTATACTTCATTGATGGTTATTTAGGATACAACCAAATTCATATGCCCCTATAAGATAAAGAATTAATTGCCTTCAAGGCCCCCTAGTAAGTATTATGATATCCAGTAATTCTCTTTGGCTTGAAGAACATCAATTCCACATACAAACGTGACATGCATCACATTTTTAAACCCTTATTAGGGAAGTTTTTTGAATGCTATGTTGATAATATAGTGGTTAAGTCCTAACAATGTTCTGACCACCTAGATGATCTTGAGATCTTCTTCCACAAGATATGATTGAATATCCTAAAAATGAACCCCTTAAAACGTGATTTCAGGGTAACCTTAGGAAAGTTTCTCGACTTCATTGTACACCATTACGACATTAAAATCAACCTTGAGAAGAAAAAGGTTGTACTTAGTATGTCACCTCCTTGAAATCTTAAATAGATGATAGGACTTCATGGAAACTTGTCCTACATCTGGTGGTTTATATCCAACCTCGCAAGAAAGTGTTTTCCCTTCACCAAATTGATGAATAAATGGATCGTGTATCAATAGACTGATGACTATCTGGAAGAATTCTAAAGTCTCAATAAATATATCTTGATCCCACCAGTATTAATGCCATCCATTTTGGAAAAGTCGCTAATTCTATATGTAATATCCCTAAAGCAATCATGAGGTGATTTCCTTGAACAAAAGAATATCCCCGACAATGAAAATAGATTTATTATCTCAATAAAACTATGATCAATGTTGAGACTTGTTATTCAGATATCGAGAAGAGTTTCTTGGCATTAATCTTAATGGTATGGAAACTAAGGCACTTCATGTAGTACCATGAGGTCATTTGTTCTCTCACAATAACCCACTCAAATATATCCCCAATCATCCTATATTGATAGGATATTTAGCATGTTGAGTGTTTATCCTGTAGTAGTTTGATATACAATCTGTGCCTCAAAACGTGGTTAAAGAAAAAGCTTTGGTATATTTTCTTACAGAACACCCATCTACAGAAACAACATAATTGAATACTAAATTTCTAGATTAAGATATATTTTATATTCAAGAAGGCCTCCAAACATGGGATATGTATTTTTACGGTGCATCTAGGTTCCTAATAGGAAGAGAAAAGAAGACCCTAAGATCAACAAAGTTGGGTTAAGGATCATGCACATTTTCCTAGTGATGGTAATTTTACCTTACTCCTTATTTCTTTCAACAGGTTGTACTAATAATGAGGCAAAATATCATGGCCACATTACAGGAATGGATCTAGCACTTTAAATACTAGTGGACCACCTAGAGGTGAAAGGTGATTCAAAGTTTGTAATCAAACAGATCAATGGGGATTATGTCATTAGAAAATATGATCTAATCCTTCTACGTGATTATGTATGAGGTTTAATGGTAGAGTTCCCCTCATATACAACATTGATTCACATCATCATGAAACTATCCCCTTATCAAACTCAAGACTCGGTTTGGGGATCTCATGTCTGATGTAGAATTCATGGTTGTTTGGAAAGATACAACCTTAAACATGTTGTTGGGAAGAACTTGGATACATAATCAGAAACTTATTCCCTTATCATACCACCAATGCCTCAAATATTGTATCAATGGTCAAATTGGAACATTTCACGGTTATAAATCCCTATTTAAATCTTGTGAATCACAGTACATTGATGAAGGATTCTACTATATGGAAGGGAAATAGTCTATTATTGATGATGTCACTCAAATAAATGCCCCAAATGGTCTAGAGATGATTCCATCTAATCATTTTAAGCAGCTCAGTGCAAAGAATGTGCCTACCATAAACCAATTTAAAGAGTGGAGTCTAAATTTGAGCACACATCTAGAGACTTCCTGTTGTTAGTCATTATAATTGAACCATGAAACACTAAATAAGTCAATAACTCTCTAAACAGTAATGAAAGCCCGGATGAAAATGTCTTTATTCCATACCACAAGCTTCAAAAAATCCATATTTTGTCAGCTAGGCTGGAAGAAGTTGTCATGAAAATGGTATAAAATGAAGATGATCATTCACAATCCTGCATCTCTCATTCAAAGCTTTAAAAGGGCCTTACACCATCAATCAAGCCGAAATTAGTTGCTTTGTCTTCCAAATGTCCAAATTTTGACACCTCCCCTAACTCTAAGAAGCTTAATTCATCACTTACTCCCTAGGTAGATGTGGAAGAGGTAAATCATGGGGGAGATAAAGAGGATGCAGACCTTAGGGATGCCCCTCCATCATTTGAGGAAGGTTTCTCCACCATTGTTGAAAAGCTCAAGGAAATAAATTTTTGCACAAAAGAATATCCACATACCACTTTGCTCAGTGCATCCAGGACATTCGAAGAATAATAAGTACATACATTCCTCCTAAATCAACACCGGGACATGTTTTCTTAGAATTATACAGAGATTCTAGGCCTTGATACTGAGGTGGCCACCCGCCACTTGGGCTTTCCATAAGACCCCTGAGGATACAAATAAACATTCAGAAGGACACACCTAAATCATGTATCCAAAATTGAGGGTAAAGTGTACAAAATCATTAAGGATGAATTCATACATGAAGTTCAGTATTCGAAATTTCAATCCAATTTTGTCCCAGTAAATAAGAAAAATAGGAAAATCAGGGTCTGCGTTAACTTCAAAGATATCAACTGGCACTATCTGAAAGATGACTTCTCAATTCCAATCATAGAACTACTGATTGATGAGACGGCTGGTTATTATGATCTATACTTAATTTATGGTTATTTATGGTACAACCAAACTCATATGCCCCTATAGGATAAATAATTCATTTCCCTCAAGGCCCCCAGTAAGTATTCTGCTATCGATTAATTCCTTTTGTCTTGAAGAACATCAATTCCACATAAAAATGTTCCATGCAAAGCGTTTTCAAACCCTTCTTAGGGAATTTTTTCAAATGAGATGTTGAAAATATAGTGGTTAAGTCCTAAAAATGTTCTAACCACCTAACTGATCTTGAGATCTTCTTCCACAAGCTATGATGGAATATCCTAAAAATGAACTCCTCAAAATGTGCTTTCAGGGTAACCTCGGGAAGGTTTCTTGACTTCATTGTACACCATTATGACATTAAAGTCAACCTTGAGAAGAAAAACGTTGTACTTAGTATGTCACCTCCTTGAAATCTTAAATAGATGATAGGACTTAAGAGAAACTTGGCCTACATCTGGTGGTTTATATCCAACCTCGCAAGAAAGTGTCTTCCTTTCACCAAATTGATGAATAAATGGATCGTGTATCAATGGATTGATGACTATCAGGAAGCATTCTAAAGTCTTAAGAAATATCTCTTGATCCCACTAGTATTAATGCCAACCATTTTGGGAAAGTCGCTAATTCTATATGTGATATCCCTAAAGCAATCATGAGGTGATTTTCTTGAACAAAAGAATATCCCCAGCAATGAAAATAGATTTATTATCTTAGTAAAACAATGTTTAATGTTGAGACGTGTTATTCAGATATCAAGAATAGTTTCTTAGCATTAATCTTCATGGTATGGAAACTAAGGAACTACATGTTGTAACATGAGGTTCATTTTTTCTCTCACAATAACCCACTAAAATATATATTCAACCATCTTATATTGATAGGATATTTATCATGGTGGGTGTTTATCCTATAGCAGTTTGATATTCAATTTGTGCCTCAAAAAGTCGTTAAAGAAAAATATTTGTTATATTTTCTTACAAAACACCCATCTACAGAAACAACATCATTAAATACTAAATTTCTAGATTAAGATATATTTTCTATTCAAAAAGGCCTCTAAACATGTGAGATGTATTTTGATAGAGCATCTAGAATCCTAATAGGGAGAGAATATAAGACCCTAAGATTAAAAAAGTTGGGTTAAGGATCATGGACATTTTCCTAGTGAAGGAAATTTTACCTAAATATTTATTTATTTCAAAAGGTTGTAAAAATAATGAGGAAAAATATCATGGCCTCATTACAGGCTTGGAACTAGCACTTTAAATACTAGTGGACCACCTAGAGGTGAAAGGTGATTCAAAGTTGGTAATCAAACAGATCAATGGGGATTATTCCATTAGAAAAGATGATCTAATCCTTATACTTGATTATATATGAGGTTTAATGGTAGAGTTACCCTCATATACAACATTGATTCACATCCCACTATCACAGAATGCATAGGTAGATTCATTAAAAAATTCCATTATGGCTTTGGTAGATCCGAAATGTGACATGACTGTCATCAAGATCACACATCGTCAAATGGTCTCAACTTTTTTTCAAGTCATAATGGAAGAGATCAATGAAATCATCATTTTCCCCAATCCATATGGTTATACCACTAAATAGATGATACCCATCATGGACTACCTTCATAATGGGGTACTCCCATTGAATAGAGATGGGAAGGATAAAATCTGATAGAGAGAAACCAACTTCACTCTTTATGAGAGCCCAAATCACCACAAAGTACTCTATAAATGAGGATTTGAGAGAGTACTTATTAGATGTATCAAAGGAGAAGATATGGTTTCTATCATGAAAGAATTACACACAGAAGCCCATGGTGCCCACCAGTCAGGATACATGCTTTATAACCAAATATGAAGGCTTAGTTACTACTGGACCATTATGACATAGGATTGCACATAATTCACCAAGAAATGTCATTCCAGGAAAGTGTATTCCAACTTCATCCATCAACACATGAAGTTTCTATATATAGTTAAATACTCCTAGACATTTTTTGTATGGGGAATGGATGTTGTGGATCCATACCCTCTAGTTATGGCCAGTCAGTTCAAATAAATCTTAGTTTCTACTAATCTCTTCTACAAATTGGCTGAGGCAATACCCCTCAAAGAAGTCATGGAAAAAAGCATTGTTAGCTTCATGAAGTCCAGCATCATTACTAGATTTGGTGTCCCTTATACAATACTAAAGGACAACGACACCAATTTTTATTCTGCTGAGGTGGAAAATCTATATTAGGAGTACAATATAAAATTCAACCATTCACATTTCTATCATGCAATGGCTAATGGATAAATAGAGGCCTTCAATAAGACCATGTAGAATATACTTCAGAATATGGTGGATAAAGATAAAAATTATTTTCCTTAAAATATCATGAATGCCTTATGGGATTACTAAACTACAACATGTAATGCCATGCGAGTGACCATGTATTCACTGGTATACGGGACAGAAGCTGTCCTACCCATCAAGGCCTAATTTTCATCACTTCATATTACCATTTATTAATGGTTATCCACAGATGAGAAATCCTAGAAATGAGTGGATGAATTGTATTGACTTGATGAGAAATGATTAAACACCTTGCATCACTTAGAGGTCTATCAAAATCCGATAGTGTGAGATTTTAACAATAAGGTCTCCCTCCATTCATTCCTCCATGTAGAACTGGTATTTATCCTTAGGACTCTAATGATACCAGGAAAGAAGCCCCCAAAACTTGAAACAAAGTAGGATGTACCATACTACATACACAAGGTCCACTATAATGGACCTTATTCCTTGGTCTCAATGGATGGAGATCTCATTATGACCCTAATCAATGCAAGGTTCACGAAGAAATATTTCATGTAATCTCACGAAACTAATACTAGTCTTAG
Organism: Viscum album; assembly: GCA_963277665.1. Taxonomy (NCBI): domain Eukaryota; kingdom Viridiplantae; phylum Streptophyta; class Magnoliopsida; order Santalales; family Viscaceae; genus Viscum; species Viscum album. Next base: position 555,558,503 of record OY728143.1, read on the forward strand.
GAAGTTAAAATTCACAACATTATATATAGTTCAATATGTAAAACTTTAAACTACATCACATGTCATCCCAATCATATGATGTTAAACTGCATGGTATAAATCTCATCTGCACGATGTTAAAATGTGTATTCAGTCTTTGTCACTTGACCTTAAAAATCATGAAAAAACATTCATGTCGTAAGATGATAAACTACATGACACTGATGTCCAATTCAGAAGACATTAAATTATATGACAAAGTCCTTGTATCATGATGTAAAACTTCATGATTTTCATCCATGCTGCAAGTCATAAAACCACATAGAATTATGATTCATGCTTAAGCGAGTTATATTTTTTAGTTTTGGTTTCCTACCACACCTTCATTCTAGAACTGCATACGGATTGATTTTTTTATAAAAATATACATATTAATGCCTAAAGTTCATGTCTTAGTCCTATCCATCATTCAATAAAATATAAAATACCTCTTTTCCCCGCGTCAAAAACTGATTGATGTGGGGAACAATTTTCAAGAACTATGTGTGGCTTAATTACTGCTCTAACAAGATAAATAGTGACTCCCAGGTCATATCTCGTGGCCCAGATGCAATATTACTTTCCATTTTTGTCCATTTCGGGTGACCCATGTCCTTAACTAAAGATGTTAAATTGAACGATTGACATCTTTGTTTCACAATGATAAATTGTGAGATATTTTTTAGAACTACATGTGGCTTAATTATCATGTTAATGAGATATATAGTGACACTCAGATTTCTAAGCCTGGGTCTATCCATAACATGAAACAAAAAATTCCCCCTCCCTATGTATCAGTCATACCTAAATATGGAACCTTTCAAGAACTATGTGTGTCTTGATTCCTCTCATCACATGATATGTAGTGATGCCTTGATTTCCATCCTTGGGCCCAGCTACAACATTTACTTTATTTCATGTTGAGTCATCTTCATCCACAACACATAATGTTAAAATTCATAAGATTTTAGAACTAATTAAATATCGATTCTCATTCTAATGAGATATGTAGAGGTTCCTAGATCACACATCCTGGTCTAGCCACTACAAATTCTAAATTCCACTATCCTTACCCTATACTGCCTTTTTGTGGTGAAAGAAACCATTTCAACTCCTTATTTCTCACACCAAGAAAAGCTCACGTGGGCTTAGGGGTTTTGGTAAAGAAATTTCCTACATAAGTGAGGAATATCAATTTACATCTAGGTTATCATAGTCCCAAGTATAACACCACAAAAGGCACACCATATGTCTTTGTTGCATGACTTTAAACTACATGGATTGCTCAAAAACTACTTGTGTTTTGATTCGCATTCCAATGATATATATAGTGATGTTCAGATATTCAATCCTGGTCCCAACTACAACACAATATAAGAAATTCCCCAACTCTCTTATATATGATTCAGATATATATAAGAGGATTCAATATGGTGTCTCACCCCATGCATGAGCCCATATTCAAATGAAACACATTTTCCTCCATGACTCAATTAGTGTGGGGGTATTTTTTTAGAACTACGTGTGTCTTGATTATTGTTCCAGAAAGATATGCAGTGATGTATGAGCCTCGTTCTTTGGTCAAGTTACGATTTCCTTTTTCACATCGAGCCACCTTTGTCCTCACCATATTACATTAAACTACATGGATGATGTCCTCAATATATGACTTTAAACTGCATGGTTACCTAAGAACTATGTGTGCCTTGATTATCATTTCAATGAGATACATAGTGACTCCTAGACCTTATATCCTAGTATCAGGTATGGGGTAAATAAAAAACACCCTCTCTCCTACATATAAACAAATATCTATGCAGAAGATCTTAATTTGGGAACCCTCATTCAAGGATCCATTAAGAAAATAGTGATGTCACCCTCCTATATATAAATCTGATCTATTCTAGGGACTTTACACTTCATGCCAAATATAGGTTCAAATGATTCATTTGTGCTTGTACAAATTATTTCCACACTTCATACACCAAATTTGAGACACTTTTGGATCTTCAAAATATTTCCCCAGCTATCAGTGACAGAATGTATGACTTTAAACTACATAAGTGAGGAATATTAATTTACATCAGGGTTATCATAGTCCTGGGTACAACACCTTAAAAGGAACACCAGATGTCTTTGTCGCATGACTTTAAACTACATGGATTACTCAAAAACTATGTGTGGATTCATTATCATTTCAATGATATATATAGTGATGTCCGGATCTTCAATCCTAGTCCCAACAGCAACACAATATGAGAAATTCCCCCACTCTCCTATATATGAGTCAGATCTATATAAGAGGATTCAATATGGTGTCTCATCCCATGTGTGAGCCCATATTCAAATAAAACCCATTTTCCTCAATGACTCTATTAGTGTGGGGGTATTTTTTAAGAACTATATGTGGCTTGATTATTGTTCCAAAAATATATATAGTGATGCATGAGCCTCGTGCCCCGGTCCAACTATGATTTCCTTTTTTACATCGAGTCACCTTTGTCCTCACCACATTACATTAAACTACATGGCTGATATCCTCACTACATGACTTTAAACTGCATGGTTACCTAAGAACTATGTCTGCCTTGATTATAATTTCAATGAGATACATAGTGACTCCTAGACCTTATATCCTAGTCTCAGGCATGGGGTAAATAAAAAACACCCTCTATCCTACATATAAACAAAGATCTATGCAGAAGATCTTAATTTGGGAACCTTCATTCAAGGATCCATTAAGAAAACAGAGATGACCCCCTTCTATATATAAATCTGATCTATTCTAGGTACTTTACACTTCATGCTAAATATAGGTTCAAATTATTCATTTGTTCTTGTACAAATCATTTCCACACTTCATACACCAAATTTCAAACAATTTTGGATCTTCATAATATTTCCCCAAATATCGGTGATAGAATGTATGACACTTGAGGAATCCTTTGTCTAACTATGTTGTAACACACCCCAATTGGCTTTGCATAATTCACCCACTAATAGGACTTTAAGCCAGAGGATGTCACTATTTGACTATGTAGTAACATTACCCAATTGGATTTTCATAAATTCTCCCAAAAAATGGTTTTGTCAACCAACGGTAATTTTTCCCTCGAAATAATATTGTTCTATTTATATAAGCTTTGATGAAATTATGTTAGAACGTACTATTTGAATTTGGTATATGGTCATCCCCCACATACTTATCCCATGTCATTTATCCTGATTTGGGAACCCCCAAGATCATGGTTTAAAATTTCCTCCCTTACGTATAAAGTATGCTAGAATAGCATTAGTCTGATAGGCCACATATTACTTATTGTGTCTATAATTCTATGGTCCTAGTCATATAACCTAAAACTATAGGCACCATATTTCTCATGTTTGGGTCAAACCTATGTAGTAAACCTTTTTACCCATTCTTGAGTAATTTTTACATGAAATGGTCCTCCCATATTCAGTAATTTGTATCCAGAGAAATCCAAATATCCTTAATCTTCCTTCATCCATTAGTAATATAATTTCATAATTCCTTAGAACTCATTTGAATGACTATGTTGTAACATGCCCTGGTTTCTTTTTCATAAGTCACCCTCATAAAGTGTCTGTTATCTAGAAGATTCCACTATTTGACTATGTTTTAAGATGCCCCATTTGGATTTGCATAAAGTCACCCACAAAATAGGTTTTTCAACTAGTGATAACTTCTTCCTTGGGAGAAACCTCCTTTATCACTATAAACCCTTTTCCCCATGCCACTATTCAGATCTGAAGATCCCCATATTACAACTTACAATATTCCCCTCCCCATACCTAAAATTGATTGTGAATTCCTAGATGGATTACCTTGAAATGATAAAATTATTAACCTTTAATCCAAATCTAAAGACCATAAATTATATCCCACCCAATGTCCTTATTGTATGACATTAAACTACATAGCACGATGTCCTCGTTGTATGATATTAAACTGTATAGTATAAAATCATAGTCATAATATGTTAAATTTTATAAAACCATCCCCACCATAAGACGTTAAATTTCATGGTCAATGTCCTGTTCACATGACTTTAAACTACATGATACTTCAACCCTTTTCAGAAAGGTCCCCCCTGACAATGATCATTTAACAAAATGTACCCTCCTTCACACAATCCAAATTCATGTAGGAGTGTTTTCCCATTCATGTATAATTCCAATATAGATACTCCCTTCATTATCAGATGCCTTCCCGTGGAAAACCACCCTTCGTGGTCTTGAGAAATATGGATCTTCACAAACTCCACAACCATGGGTATTGGAATTTTTGAATTCCTAAGAACTCCTTTGTCTGTCTATGTAGTAACACCCTAGTATGGTAAAAGGTTAAATGAATAAACGATATGGCTCATGTCAACAAGGTGCACCTTCCTATTTGGGAGCCTGCCTGATTAGAACTCCACAATTAAGCATGGTTATCCTAGAGTAGTGATCAGGATAGGTGACCCTCTGGGAAGTTTCCCAAGGTGTGTGTGAGTGAGGAAAAAACACACTGGAAAGGACACGTGTTGGCCTGTGGGGACACTCATTAGTCATGTGACCAATACGGGCATGTGGGTGCACCCCAGGGTGAGGACCACGTGTTTGTGGGAAAACTGGTAGTACCTAGTAGGACAGGATCTAACAATCATGTTAAGGTGGGGTGGTTGTGTTGTCACTAGGACCCAGTTATCACATTTGGTATTATAGGTGGTACCCAGCCTTGAGTGTGGTGCACTACCTGGGTTGAGATGTAGGGCCCACAATAAGGATGTTGTTCTCTAAGGGGGATGATTGTAATACCCCAGAATGATAAAGGGTTAAATGACTAAATTATATGACTCGTGTCAACAAGGTACACCTTCCTTTTTGGGAGCCTACCTGATTGGAACTCCACAGTTAAGCGTGTTTGGCCTAGAGTAGTGATCGGGATGAGTGACGTTTGGGGAAGTTTCCCAGGGTCTGTGTGAGTGAGGATAAAACACACTAGAAAGGACATGTGTTAGCCTGTGGGGACACTCATTAGTCAAATGACTCATACAGGCACGTGGGTGTGCCTCAGGGTGGGGACCACGTGTTTGTGGGGCAACTGGTGGTACCTGGCGGGCCAAGACCTGACGGCCATCTTATGGTGGGGTGGTTGTGCTGTCACTGGGACCCAATTGTGGTGCATTGCCTGGGTTGAGATGTAGGGCCCACAAAAAGGATGTTATTCTCTAAGGGGGGTGATTGTAACACCCCAGAATGATAAAGGGGTAAATTACTAAATGATATGACTCATGTCAACATGGTACACCTTCCTTTTCGGGAGCTTGGCTGATTAGAACTCCACAGTTAAGCGTGTTTGGCCTAGAGTAGTGATCATGATGGGTGACCTTCTGGGAAGTTTCTCAAGGTGTATGTGAGTGAGGACAAAACACACTATAAAGGACATATGTTGGCCTTTGGGGACACTCATTAGTCAAATGACCCATACGGGCACGTGGGTGTGCCTCAGGTTGGGGACCACGTGTTTGTGGGGCAACTGGTGGTACCTGGTGGGCCAAGACCTAACGGTCATGTTATGGTGGTGTGGCTATGCTGTCAATGAGACCCAGTTGTGGTGCACTACCTAGGTTGAGATGTATGACCCACAATAAGGATGTTGTTCTCTAAGGTGGGGTGATTGTAACACCCCAGAATGATAAAGGGTTAAAAGACTAAATGATATGACTCATGTAAACAAGGTACACCTTCCTTTTCGAGAGCCTGCCTAATTAGAACTCCACAATTAAGCATGTTTGGCCTAGAGTAGTGATCAAGATGGGTGACCTTCTGGGAAGTTTCCCATGGTGTGTGTGAGTGAGGACAAAACACACTATAAAAGACTTGTGTTGTTCTGTGGGGACACTCATTAGTCAAATTACCCATACGGACATGTGGGTGCACCTCAGGGTGGGGACCACGTGTTTGTGGGGAAACTAGTGGTACCTGGCGGGCCAGGACCTGACGACCATGCTATGGCGGGGTGGATGTGCTGTCACCAGGACTCAGTTGTCACAACTATACTCAATCATAGAGGAATCCTCTTTTGGAATAATACCCAACCAAACCATACTCATTAACTAGGGAATCCTCCTTAGGATTAAGACCCAACTAAACCTCCCAAATAAGGGCATCCTCCTTAGAATTAATCCCCAACAAAACCTCCCAAATCACAAGGTCATACTCCTTAGGAGTAATCCCCAACTTAATTCTCTCAAAGGGATATACTCCCCTATGATAAAAACCTTAATAGGGTCTGTGGGGACACTCATTAGTCATATGACCAATACAGGCACGTGGGTGCACCCCAGGGTGAGGACCACATGTTTGTGGGGAAACTGGTGGTACTTAGTAGGCCAGAACCTAACATTCATGTTAAGGTGGGGTGGTTGTGTTGTCACCAGGACCCAGTTATCACATTTGGTATCAGAGGTGTTACCCAGCCTTAAGTGTGGTGCACTGCCTGGGTTGAGATGTAGGTCCCACAACAAGGATGTTATTCTCTAAGGGGGTGATTGTAACACCCCAAAATGATAAAGGGTTAAATGACTAAATGATATGAATCATGTAAACAAGGTACACCTTCCTTTTCAGGAGCCTGCCTAATTGGAACTCCACAGTTAAGCGTGCTTTGCGCGTGTTTGGCCTAGAGTAGTGATCAGGATGGGTGACCTTCTGGGAAGTTTCCCAAGGTGTGTGTGAGTGAGTATAAAACACACTAGAAAGGACATGTGTTGGCCTGTGGGGACACTCATTAGTCAAATGACCCATACGGGCACATGGGTGCACCTCAGGGTAGGGACCACATGTTTGTGGGGAAACTGGTGGAACCTAGCGGGCCAAGACCTGACAGCCATCTTATGGAGGGGTGGGTGTGCTGTCACTGGGACCCAGTTGTGGTGCACTGCCTAGGTTGATATGTAGGGCTCACAACAAGGATGTTGTTCTCTAAGGGGGGGTGATTGTAACACCCCAGAATGATAAAGGGTTAAATGACTAAATGATATGACTCAAGTCAACAAGGTACACCTTCCTTTTCAGGAGCCTACCTAATTAGAACTCAGGGTACCTGGCGGGCCAAGACCTAATGGCCATCTTATGGCGGGGAGGTTGTACTGTCACTGGGACCCAGTTGTGGTGCACTGCCTGGGTAGAGATGTAGGGCCCACAACAAGGATTTTTTTCTCTAAGGGTGGGTGATTGTAACACCCCAGAATGATAAAGGATTAAATGACTAAATGATATGACTCATGTCAACGAGTTACACCTTTCTTTTCAGGAGTTTTCCTGATTAGAACTCCTTAGTTAAGCGTGTTTGGCCTAGAGTAGTGATCAGGATGGGTGACCTTCTTAGAAGCTTCTCAGTTTATGTGTGAGTGAGGAAAAAACACACTAAAAAGGACATGTGTTGCCATGTGGGGACACTCATTAGTCAAATGACCCACACGGGCACGTGGGTGTGCCTTAGGGTGGGGACCACGTGTTTGTGGGGCAACTGGTGGTACCTGGCAGGACATGACCTGATGGTCATGTTTTGGCGGTGTGGTTGTGCAATCACTGGGACCCAGTTGTGGTGCACTGCCTGGGTTGAGATATAAGGCCCACAACAAGGATGTTATTCTCTAAGGGGGGTGATTGTAACACCCCAGAATGATAAAGGGTTAAACTACTAAATGATATGACTCATGTCAATAAGGTACACCTTCCTTTTCAGGAGCCTGTCTGATTAGAACTCCACAATTAAGCATGTTTGGCCTAGAGTAGTGATCAGGATGGGTGACCTTCTGGGAAGTTTCCCAGGGTGTGTGTGAGTGAGGATAAATCACACTACAAAGGACTTGTGTTGGCCTGTGGGGACACTCATTAGTCAAATGACCCATACGGGCATGTGGGTGCATCTCAGGTTGGGGACCACATGTTTGTGGGGCAACTGGTGGTACCTGGTGGGCCAGGACCTAACAACCATGCTATGGTGGGGTGGTTGTACTATCACCAGGACCCAGTTGTCATAACCATACCCAGTCATCGAGGAATCCTATTTTAGAATAATACCCAACCAAACGATACTTTCACTGGGGAATCCTCCTTAGAAGTAAGACACAACTAAACCTCCCAAATAAGGGCATCCTCCTTAAAAGTAAGCCCCAACAAAACCTCAAAAATCACATGGTTATACTCCTTAGGAGTAAGCTCCAACTTAATTCTCTCAAAGGGATATACTCCCCTATGATAAAAACCTTAATAGGGTCTCCATAAGTGTGGGTCCTCAGAACTGAACTATGTGGTCTTTGATCCCCATCCAAATAGAATATGTAGGAAGCCTCCTTAAGGTCCAAACCCAACACCCAAAATCAATCCTAATTCTATCTAGACCACATTACCAGTAGGACATGTGCTGGCCAGTGGGGACACTCATTGGTCAATTGACCCACACGGGCATGTGGGTGCACCTCAGGGTGGGGACCACGTGTTTGTGGGGAAACTGGTGGTACCTAGTGGGCCAGGACCTAACGTCCTTGTTATGGAAGGGTGGTTGTGCTGTCACTGGTACCTAGTTGTCATAACCAAACTCATTCAACGAGGAATCCTCTTTTAGAATAATACCCAACCAAAACATACTCATTCACTGGGGAATCCTCCTTAGGAGTAATCCCCAACTAGACCTCCAAAATAAGGGCATCCTCCTTAGAAGTAAGCCCCAACAAAACCTCCCAAATCACAAGGTCATGATCCTTAGGAGTAATCCCCAAATTAATTCTCTCAAAGAGATATACTCCCCTGTGATAAAAACCTTAATAGGGTCTCCATAAGTGTGGGTCCTCACAACTGAACTATGTGGTCTTTGATCCCCATCCAAATATGATATGTAGGAATCCTACTTAAGGTCCAAACCCAACACCCCAAATCAATCCTAATTCTATCTAGACAACATTACCAGTAGGGTATTATTTAACCTGTCAATACATATCACTTCTAGCTTCCTTGGGCCACTTCATCATAAGTCCCATAAAAAACTTTGACTAGGAACCTTTCACCTAGACGTCATTACCGCATAACATTAAACTATATGGTTTGGTCCTTATCAGATGAACTTAAAAGGTATGATGTGTCCTATTAATTGGAACTTAACTAAGTGTGTTCTGATTCCTTTCACAAGGATATATAGGAATCCTATTCATGAGTCTGATACCAATATCAAAACAACTCTCATCTCCCTAGATGATGATTCACTCCAGAGCACCCCCACTTTGTGGCTCAAAACTAGCATCATTATAAGAAGACAAGAGAATATCTAACCAATACATAAGAGGATACCATTGATAGAGAACCAAGGATACGTATAGATATACACATTGATGAAGAACCACATATACATAGAGATGATTCTAAATTCCATACATGCTAGTGATTTATAGTTAATCTAAGGGTGACCTACATCATACTTGGGAATTAATGAAGGATTCATGAACATATATTAAATTGATAATATAGTCCCAAATTAGGAAATAATTACCCTCAAAAAGATTTTATGGGCTCGACCTCCCATCCTCTCGACCGATGTGAGTTCTTAAGTATTGTTGGCTAAGTTTCCCAATGAGTGTCTGCCTTTGGAAAGAAGGTCCCTGAGTCATCGTGGATATAGAACTATTGGGGGTTTTTGACTCCATGAGCAAATGTCATTGCAATTTATTTGAAAATAGTGATACCTATGTAAATTATTGTGGAAACTTTAAACCCCCCCACAATCAATCATCGAGTATTGTATTTTCATCAGAAATAAAAAATGGTGAGCCTAATGGGAATCCTTGACCAAGATGATAGTATCACCTATCTATTAGGCCCATTTTACTCTCAAAATGAAATAGATCCAAACCATACAATCAATCGTGCATGTGTTAGTTTAGCGTGATACTACTTTTATCAGGTTTTCTTATTTGATTTTGTCACCTATATTCTAGGAACTTTCAATAGGACCTCCCTTTAATCCAAATGGTGTCACATCAAATTTCCTAGATGTTTTCCCTAGATATTGTGCATGTGGGTACTCATCCAAGTAGAGGGAATTTTCATCTACTCAGAATATTCAATGTTGGGTCTCAAATGAATTGGTTTGGGAATACCATTAGAACGACACCATCCCAACCTTGGAGGCTTCTCAATATGACCTCCTGCTTGCAAAGCCCTATTGGTCATCCAATCAATGATGGTCGGTGGTCCAAAAGTAGATGAAACCTATCGTTATTTTTAACCATTTCAGGAGATTATCCCCAGAACACAACAATCATTTCCTCCCTTATTTTAGGTAGTTGGATCAAGAGGACATAGACAACCTCATCTAGAAGACATAGGGGTCCTTCCAAGGGGATCCTACTAGCAGTTGTTGCATCCATTGTTGTGTAGTAGTGAATCCTCAACATGGTGAGGGTGACATCCTTGGCTGTCTAACCCAGGTCATCCAGACCCATGCACACAAAATGGCCTACTGGGGGTAGAAATCGGACAATAAGGAATAGGGATACATCTTTGTAACCTATTTATAATCCCAAAATGTGTTGGAAAACTACAAGAAGGTAGATACACCCACCCACAAAAATTAATTTGTCAAGTAGACTCATCTTTCAGCATCCCAAGAAGATCGTCATTCAAATATGGTGGCACATAGTGTGCGGGAACATACACCTACCCTCACTATCTAGGTCTGCCAGTAGCCTAATCTAGTAGTCTCTTAGGAAGCCTTCTATTCAAATTAGGGGGCAAGACATGAGCAGGAATAAACACCTACCTGTATCAATCAAGCCCACCAACATCCTTGTCTAGCAGTGTCTAAAGAAGTTCATCGGTCAAATACAGAAGCAAACAGTGAACAGGCACACACACCTTCCTACACTTATCAAGCCTACTAGAAAGCTTGTCTAGAAGTACCCAAATAAGTCAGTGGAAATGTCCTAGTGATTAATATGGGAAAACCAAACTCTCTGCCCCCACACCTGAGTACTGTTAGTATCCACTGGTAGGAAATAGAGGACAGTAGTAGGAATATACCCCTACTGTAGACAAAGACTGGGAATATATTTGTTCCATCCACTGAAGTCACCATGCATTTCCTGAAAATGGTGGAAGCGTAGATATAAATTCTTTCCCAAATACTACAAACCTATCAGGACATCATAATGGTGAAAATAGTAGTGAAAGAGGGATAGAAATGTTTCCTCTTCCCCACAAGTGGGGTGGATTATTAGAATGTCACCCTAGATAATACACATACCATGTCTCATATCTAGGAGGTATTTGGGGAAAACTTCCCTGTCGTATATGGAAAACTGGGTTGGGAACATACACACAACCCAAGAAGAAGTAATCTTTCTATTCTACTGGCTAGTCCAAGGTAGGCACAGACCCATGCCAAATTTCCAAGAGCTTATTAGAAAATTAAAATAGTATCAAGGGATCTATTAAAGCAAGCTTCTTTGCATGAAAATAACTTTCCACAGTAAGTGGCCCCAGTCACTAGAAAGAAGGAATCCAAAAATAAGCCTCATTGAATATGACTAATAAATAAAGAGTCGATCTATTATCCTACTCTACTTAATGTGGGAGTTATTTAAGACCTCATATGTTTATCCATAGAAGCTTAAGATCATACTCCATCATTGAAAAATTATGGGAATAGTAGTAGTAATTTTGAAGGTCCTCCCCAGAAACTTCACCATGAAGTCCTGGTTTATGTCCATAATCTGATCGAACTTGAGAACTCGTCTTCTGATTAGAGTCATGACATCCCTCTACATGTCCAGAAGATCAAAGAGTAAGAGGGTCTTCCCCTTGCTATAATCCACCATAGTAGTCCTCCCCATTATGTCATTTTCTATGAAATTTCTCTCTATAGTAGTGTTTCACTTCATTAGAAGAGTCCTCCGCTTGGCGATGTAGTGATGAGAAAGCCCTCCTACTGTGAGGTACTTAAGAAAATGAGTTCAGTCATGTCTGATGCCTTATCATTGACAAGTGAAATTCTTTATTAGCTGGAAGACATCCCAATGTGATCATCACTCTCTGAGAGACCCCTGGATCGTCTGTATTCAAACACAACAGAAGAATTTTTCCCCAATATCACTAATTATGATAAAGCGAAAGGAAAGCGTCCACTCCAATCAGGCCAGGTTAAGGAGACTCTAGAAGAAGATGAATATGACACGCTAAACATTAGGAAATATCTAGCTAAAGGTGATATTCTAGTCATGTTTTATCCTTTAGACACACCTCAATATAGCATTCTAAAGGTGTTTTTGGAAGATTTTGTGTATAAAATCCACCTCAATATATGGAACATTATTTATCACTTGAGATAAAAAAAAATTACCCTATGATGAGTATCGAATTCAAGTCAAGGTAATAGAATGGATACAATTCCAAATTGAATTGGAGGCTCTCCTAGCTACACGACATCAAAATTTTGGGAAATAGTAATAATGCCTTCAAAATGCATGCCGCAACACATTAAAAATATTGTGATATCTGATCTTAGATACCCCATATGGAATTCATATCAGAGGTTGGGTGAACATAGAGCATTAAATTTCATTGTGCTCACCAACCAAAAAATCCCACTGAAAGTGGTATCATGCAATGTCATAGCTTCAGGCCAACTTTAATAAATAGACTCTATTCACAATCAATAATATTCTAAACAAAAAAAATTTCTGACTGACTCTCACTGACATCAATCCAAAAGAGAGAAACCTATTGAAATGATTTTGTATCATACATATATAAATATATAGAAAACCTCACAATTAAGGGAATTCAACCATCAGATACTGAAAATGTCAAAAATAGTGAAATGGTCTTCGATGAGGGTGATTTAGGTGCATTATAAATAATGCAGCCATCCCATGTTTGAACAAGAATCTATAAAATCAGAAGTTCAGTCATGGTAGTAACATCCACAAAAATCCAGAAGCAACCCTAGCCCACAGGGTTGGAGGATTTTTTAACACAACCTTTGAGGTTAGAAAACCTAGCATGGAGAGTTTTTAAAGTGGAAATGGAATATCCCTAGACCTCAGGGTTGATGGATTTTTCACCTTAGAAACCTCTTCCTTAGTAGAAGTCAATTTTCTCCAAATTAAGGGGAATGTTGTAGAATGAATCTTCCCAATTTTACACATCCTGTGATTTGATATCCTCATTTGGAATGCACACAATTGAACTATCTGGAGATTCCATTCAAATTACCATCTTCCAAACATCCCAAAGAGAATTAGTGATGGAGAGGACAAGGCCTTCTAAAGGGTGTAGAAAAAGGAAGTCTCAAAAAGAAACTCATAAAGTTCCTACAATACACTGAACGTTGGTGAATTTCATTCGCACCACCCCTACAGACCCTACAGAACACGAGGATAATTCAGAGGAGGATCTGAGGGAGGAATTTTGGGTTTATAATGTAGTAAAAACCTAAATGATTAAAGGAGGTTTGTATACCAGGAAATAGAGGCTCACCCTAAATCTGGGATTTCCCTCAATCACGCTACCACTACCTCCTCAAAGATCACCCAAAAAAGAAAATGGAAAAGGTAAGTTTTTGCCTCAAATACTCTCTAAAATGGTTGGACCAATCACACTTGAGGAAATATTTTCTAAATAAGAGGAAGAGATGAAATAACTGAGGAGAATCAATGTAAAATTACACTAAGGTATCCTTCCTTCTGGATATATTCTGAAATAATATCCTCAACTCACACTCTTAAATAGCATACCTCAATAAATATGTTTGTCCATAGTAACTAAAGTAGAGCCAAAATATCCACTCAATATGGGGTACCAACAACCAATATACTTGGAAATCACAGTAGTAGTTTGGGATTTCCCTCCAATGGGTATACAACCATAATAGGGCTAGGTGTATCCTTATAGGCCTACCCCTATAGGCTATCCATGGTAGATACCATTAGTACCACCACATATGGCCCTATCGGCTACTTCCCCTATTCAAGCTTCTACTCATCTAGATATTACTCAAGGGATCATGAATACCATTGAGCTACTAATGGATTTATTGGAATACATAGAGGAATAAAATGTACTTGTGAAACTATAGAAGAAGCCTTTTCATGAATGGGTTGATCTGACTCTTCCATCACTGAACTTCGGGAATCCTACATTTCCAATTTTCAATAACTCTGAGGACTCAGAGAAGCACATGGAACACTATGTGTCCCACTTTGATCCCATTATGGGGACCCCTGAACAACAATAGGTATTGCAACATAAGTGCTTCATTCAATCACTACAAGGACTAGCCTTTGTATAGTACACTAGCTTTCCAGCTTGGTCAATTAAAGTGTGGTAAGATCTCTTTTGGAAGTTTATATTCCAATTCAGCTCGAAATTATTGAATACAATAGTCCTCAACCTCTAAAAATGAAAATAGAAGGATAATTAAAGGGTGTCATATTTCATTACTTGGTGGAAAGGATTTATGTACTCCTTAAACCTAAACCTCCATTAAGAAGACTTGTTCCCCATCTGTATAGAGAATCTTCATGATGAGTTGTGCATGAAAATTATCCCTGTGAAATACACTGTAGGGTTTCAGGACCTTGTCACAATTTCCCAAATAGTGGAAGACTCCATTTCACAAACCAAGGATAATTAAGTCTCAATTAATTCCTTCAACTTAAGGAAAGATAGTGGGGAAAGCAAAGGTTGACACTGTTGCAATTAAGTGGGCCCCTTCACCCACTCTAGCTTCAAAGCCTGCACCATATCATACGGATACACCTTTTGAGCATCAGAAACAATGCCCAAGTCATCAAGATAATAAAAGGGAGCAGAGACAAAAATAGTTTAAGGATATTAAGAACAAGTTCTATTCTTTTTGAAGTGACCAAATCCATGGATATTTCAACTTAGCATTGGAAAATAACTTGATCGAGTATCCAAAGCCCAATAAACCCAATAAGGATAGCAATGAAGAACTAACAAACTATTTCCCCTTCCATCAATAATTGGGGAAAAACATCCTGGAATGTTTTATTTTCAAATATATCCTACAAAAGATGGTGGACTCTGGGCAAGTGAATTTGGGCAGGCCACCTGCTCAAGTAGAATGTGTTTTTACAAACGATCTGGAGAAGGATAATGAATGGAAAAAAGTTAACATCAAGGGTACACTTAATTTTAGTGATTGGATAGTCAAGAATATGATTTACCGGACTCATGTTATCCTTAGAGTGTAATAAAAATAGTTGGATATACCCCCATCTGCATCTGCTACAACACAGCTGACTTCATTGGTAGATCAATACCCTAAAATCCTAACATGGTTGGAAGAGAAATAAGAAAACATATGAATATAAGGCTATTTCAAGGCCAAATTTGTCTTTGAATTTAGCAGACTTCGTGACTATCATCCAACAAGGACGAGCACCACCCCACCAAATGGAATAACAAGAGTCAACCTGCCAGATGGAATCTCCATTAGACGAGGAGTTGATCTTCAGTTACATTAATATAATTCACTTAATGGATGTCTTATCAGATGATGGGTGTGATTATGAACTTGAATTCCCTACACCCGATTAGGTAATTAGAAGAAGAGGCTACCAGAGATGAGGATATAGGGGAATATGTGGTCATGAAAGGATTCACTTCTCTAACCGTGTCCCTACTCAAATAATCTATGTGGCTGGAACTCATTGGAGAGATCTCTGGAACTCATTGGAGAGATCTCCAGTAAGCTTAGTAGTAAAAATAAAGTTCCCCCACACATAATGGTTCTACCCTAATATGATCATCCTAGAATATTGACTGAAGGATACATCATCACCTAATTTTCCTTGGCATGAAAATAAACCTAGTCGACCTAATAGATTATAGGAATTTAGAAAAACTTGGCCTACATCTGGTGGTTTATATCCAACCTCGCAAGAAAGTGTTTTCCCTTAACCAAATTGATGAATTAATGGATCATGTATCAATAGAATGATGACTATCAGGAATCATTCTAAAGTCTCAAGAAATATCTCTTGCTCCCACTGGTATTAATGCCATCCATTTTGGTAAAGTCACTAATTCTATATGTGATAGCCCTAAAGCAATCATGAGGTGATTTTCTTTCACAAAAGAATACTCCTGAAAATTAAAATAGATTTATTATCTCAGTAAAATTATGCTCAATGTTGAGACTTGTTATTCAGATATTGAGAAGAGTTTCTTGCATTAATCTTCATGGTATAGAAACTAAGGCACTACATGTTGTACCATGGCCTCCATTTTTTCTCTCACAATAACCCACTAAAATATATCATCAACCATCCTATATTTATAGGATATTTAGCATGGTGGGTGTTTATCCTGTAGTAGTTTGATATACAATTTGTGCCTTAAAAAGTGGTTAAAGAAAAATCTTCAGTAGATTTTATTACAAAAAAACCCATCTACAGAAACAACATCATTAAATACTAAATTTCTAAATTAATATATATTTTTTATTTAAGAAGGCCTCCAAACATGGTAGATGTATTTTGACTGTGCATCTAGAATCCTAACAGGGAGAGAATAGAAGACCCTAAGATCAACAAAGTTGGGTTAAGGATCATGCACATTTTCCTAGTGAAGGAAATTTTACCTTACTTATTATTTCTTTAAAAAGGTTGTACAAATAATGAAGCAAAATATCATGGCCTTATTACAGGCTTGGAACTAGCACTTTAAATACCAGTGGACCAACTAGAGGTGAAAGGTGATTCAAAGTTGGTAATCAAACAAATCAATAGGGATTATGCCATTATAAAAGATGATCTAATACTTCTACTTAATTATGTATGAGGTTTAATGGTAGAGTTCCCCTCATATAGAACATTCATTCATATCCCACTATCACAGAATGCATAGGTAGATGCATTAGAAAATTCCACTATGGCATTGGTAGATCCGAAACGGGACTTGATTGTCATCAAGATCACACATTGTCAAATGGTCTCACCTTTTGTTCAAGTCATAATGGAAGAGATAAATGAAATAATCTTTGTCCCCAATCCATATGGTTATACCACTAAATATATGATACCCATCATGGACTACCTTCAGAATGGGGTACTCTCATCGAATAGAGCTAGGAACAATAAAATATGATAGAGAGAAACCAACTTCACTCTTTATGATAACCTAAATCACCACAAAGGACTCTATAAATGAGGATTTGATGGAGTTCTTCTTAGATGTATTGAAGGAAAAGAGATGTTTTCTATCATGAAAGAAGTACACACAGGAGCCTATGGGGCCCACCAGTTAGGATATATGTTGTCCAACCAAATATGAAGGATTGGTTACTATTGGCCCGTTATGACATAGGATTTCACATAATTCACCAAGAAATGTCATTACAACAAAGTGTATTCCAACTTCATCCATCAACACATGAAGTATCTATATATAGTTAAATACTCCTAGACATTTTTTGTATGGGGAATGGATGTTTTGGGTCCATACCCTCTAGTAATGGCCAGTCAGTTCAAATAAATCTTACTTGCTACTATTCTCTTCTCCAAATGGGTTGAGTCAATACCCCTCAAAGAAGTCATGGAAAAAAGCATTATCAGCTTTGTGAAGGCCAACATCATTAATATATTTAATGTCCCTTATACAATATTAAAGCACAAAAACACTAATTTTTATTCTAATGAGGTGGAAAAGCTATATTAAGAGTACAATATCAAATTCAACCATTCACATTGCGATTATGAAATGGCGAATGGATAGATAGAGGCCTTCAATAAGACCATGTAGAACATACTTCATAATATGGTGGATAAATATAAAAATTATTGTCCTTAAAAGATCTTGAATGCCTTATGGGATTACTAAACTACAACCTGTAGTGCCACGCGAGCGACCATGTATTCACTGGTATACTGGACAGAAGCAGTCCTTCCCATAGAGGTATAATTTTCATCAATTCATATTTTCATATATGACTGGTTATCCACAGATGAGAAATCCTAGAAATCACTAGATGAATTAGAGTGACTTTATGAGAAAAGATTACACACCTTACATCACTAAGAGGTTTATCAAAATCAGATAGTGTGAGATTTTAACAATAAGGTCTCCCTCTGTTCATTCCTCCACAGAGAACTGGTATTGATCCTTAGGAATCTAATGATACCAGGAAATAATCCCCCAAAACTTGAAACAAAGTAGGATGTACCATACTACATACACAAGGTCCACTATAATGAATATTATTCCTTGATCTCAATGGATGGAGATCTCATTATAACTCTAACCAATGCAAGGTTCACGAAGAAATATTTCATGTAATCTCACGAAACTCATCCTAGCCTTAGGAATTTAAAATTCATAACATTATATATAGTTCAGCATGTAAAACTTTAAACTATATAGGATGTCATCCCAATCATATGATGTTAAAGTGCATGGTATACATCTCATCTACACGATGTTAAAATGTGTATTCTGTCTTTGTCACTTGACCTTAAAAAGCATGAAAATCGTTCATGTCGTAAGATGATAAACTACATCAAACTGATTTCCAAGTCACAAGACATTAAATTATATGACAAATTCCTTATTGCATGATGTAAAACAGCATGATTCACATCCATGCTTCAAGACATAAAACCATATAGAATTATGATTCATGCTTAAGCGAGTTATATTTCTTAGTTTCGGTTTCCTACCACACCTTCATTCTAGGACTGAATATGGCTTGATTTTTGTCTAAAAATATACATAGTAATGCCTAGAATTCATGTCGTATGCCTCTCTATCATTCTATAAAATAACAAATCCCTCTTTTCCCCACGTCAAAAACTGATTGATGTGGGGAAATATTTTCAAGAATAACGTGGGGCTTGATTATTGCTCCAACAATATAAATAGTGATGCCCGAGTCATATCTCATGGCCCAGATGCAATATTCCTTTCCATTTTAGTTCATTTTGGGTGACCCATGTCCTTACCTAAAGATGTTAAATTACACGGTTTACATCCTTTTTCACAATGATAAATTGTAAGATCTTTTTTAGAACTACATGTGGCTTAATTATCATGTTAATGAGATACGTAGTGACACTCATATTTGCAAGCCTGGGTCTAGCCATATCATGAAACAAAAATTTCCCACTCCCTGTGTATGAGACATACCTAAATAGGGAACCTTTCAAGAACTATGTGTGGCTTTATTCCTGTCATCACATGATTTGTAGTGATTCCTAGATTTCCATCCTTGGGCCCAACTACAACATTTAATTTATTTCATATTGGATCATGTTCATCCTCACCGCATAATGTTAAAATACATATTATTTTACAACTAATTAAATCTTGATTCTCATTCTAATGAGATATGCAGAAATTCTTGGATCACACATCCTGGTCCAGCCACTACAAAATCTAAATTCTCCTATCCTTAACCTGTATTGCCTTTGTGTGGTGAAAGAAACCTTTTAAACTCTTTATTTCTCACACCAAGAAAATATCATGTGGGCTTAGGGGTTTTGGTAAATAAATTTCCTATATAATTAAGGAATATAAATTTACATTAGGGTTATCATAGTCCTAGTAAAACACCTTAAAAGGCACACCATATGTATTTGTCGTATGACTTTAAAATACATGGATTACTCAAAAACTACATGTGGCTTGATTCTCATTCCAATGATATATATAGTGATGTCCAGATCTTCAATCTTGGTCCCAACTACAACACAATAAGAGAAATTCCCCCAATCTCCTATATATGAGTCAGATCTATATAAGAGGATTCAATGTGGTGTCTCACCCCATGCATGATCCCATATTCAATGAAAACCCATTTTCCTCCATGACTCTATCAGTGTGGGGGTATTTTTTAAGAACTACATGTGGCTTTATTCTGGTTCCAAAAAGATATGTAGTGATGTCTAAGCCGTGTGCCCTAGTCCATCTACGATTTCCTTTTTCACATCGAGTCACTTTTGTCCTTGCCACATTACATTAAACTACATGGTTGATGTCCTCACTATATGACTTTAAACTGCATGGTTACCTAAGAACTATGTGTGACTTGATTCTCATTTCAATGCGATACATAGTGACTCCTAGACCTTATATCCTAGTCTCAGGCATAGGGTAAAGAAAAAAACACCCTCTCTCATACATATAAACAAAGATCTATGTAGAATATCTTAATTTGGGAACCCTCATTCAAGGATCCATTAAGAAAAAAAAGATTTCCCCCTCCTATATATAAATATGATCTATTCAAAGGACTCTACACTTCATGCCAAATATAGGTTAAAATGATTGATTGAATAAGAGGTATAGAATTTCACAAATATTCCTAGATGGCGCAAGGGGAACTGGGTGAGAACCCCAAATCTGGCGACGATGATGATCCCTCTGATCTCATATTGGGGATGCGCGCAGAGGATGATGGTGGTAAGAGGCCTCTTATCTAACCTCTTAGTCACAAGGATATGTTCTCGTTCGCAAGAAAGGGTGATGGTAATAATGTATTCTCTATGAAGATAGGGAGAAATTTTGCGGATGTGGTGAAGAATGCAGTGGGACCCTCATTCTCTAACTTTGATGCTCCTCCGCCTGGGACAGTGATACGGAAGGGGAAGATTGCCCATGTGTCAGCTAATCAAGAAGCAGTGGAACAGATGGTTAATTTATGTCAATATTCAATCATTGCGAGAGTTATAATCCCTAAGGGGGAGCGAGTGTGGAAATTTCAGGATCTGACTAAAAGGGTTGCTGAGGTGTGGGGTTTTGATGACTGGAAGATGATTGCAATGGGAAGGGGATGCTACCATGTGGTCTTACCCTCATATTAAGGTAAGAGGAAGGTATCGAGCAAAGGTATTGTTGCCTTGAACCTAGGGTTTCTGAATGTGCAGGAATGAGATAGAAACTTTGATCCCATGAATGTTTGTAGTATGCATACTCAACTATGGATCAGAATTTATAAGCTAAATTGGTTGTATTGGCACCCAAGGATTCTATGGGATATTGCATTTTATATGGGCAATCCGATTCGAATGGATCGACAGAAAGACAACCCGAGGCTAGGGAACTATGCCAGAATCTTGGTGGAAGTTGACATGTCAAGCACGCTTGTGGAGGAGGTGGTTCTCACAATGAGGGGTGACAGTATGAAGCTTGATATATTGTATGAGAGGAAGCCAAAATTCTACTCGAGGTGCTTGATCTTTGGGAACACAATTGCTGAGTGTAAGCGGGACACAGTATGTCATTCATGCATGATGAAGGGGCATGATGAGAGCACGTGTAGGAGAAGGAAGGGGAAGTACAAATGCCCTATGGAGCAGTTGGAGAGCAATGGTGCTGGTCAAGGGTCTAGGCCTGGGCAGATTGGGAATCTAGCCATAGGGGGCTCTTCCTCTACATAAATGGTGAAGGATTCAATGCAAAATGAGGTTCCCAGTGGACTTGTCGTGGATATGGAGGGCCTGGTTGATGAAACCCAGGTGGTTTCTTCTCCCTGTGGTTACTCTGATCCTGTGGTGGATAGGGTGGATGTCTTCCCTCATAATGATTCCAATGCTGAGAAGAACATAGGATTCAGGGATGATCATATATCATCTTTCCTATGAAAGGATTTCAAGGAATTGGTGGTGATTCTTGCATTGACCGACAACCGACTTCTAACCCAGAAGGTTATATTACTCAGATCTCTCCCTCCAAGGCTACATGAAGAAGGATGACAGTGGGCAGTGACCCTCCCCTAAAGTCCAGCAACACATGTATCCCTCTAAGTGGAAGACTTTGGTCGGATGAGTTGGATGAGGCTCAGCTTTCTAATATTGGAAATGTGGGGGGTGAAGGAATGCACGATGCCAGTGGCGCAGTTGGGATGATGGCTGAAGAAGGTATGGTGGTGCAGGTGGAGGAAGCTTCCCAAATCAGTCCAGATGATGATGTTATTGTAGGTGGATCGTTTGGGCTGCTGGGAAAGGATGGAAAGACAAATAGAGTGGAGGGGAAGCTACCTACAGAATTAGGCCTGGTCAGTATAGGTGAGGTTTTTGTGGATCACAGTGGTAGAGTGGATGAGTTTCCTACTAACAATGATGCCCAAAACCATTGTACTGGTAAGGGTAAGGAGGTCAGAAGAGTAAAGAAGGTAATCAAGGAGCATGATAGCACCACTGTCCTCAGGCATGGTCTGAAGAAGGGACAGGGAGTTCAAAAGAAAAAAGGGAACATTCAAGCCTCAATGGAGAAGAAAGACAGACCTCTGACAAGAGGTATGTTTTGTAAGAAATGAGGATTCTGTATTGTAATTGTGAAGGGATGGGGAACTCTCATACGGTCAGGTACCTTCGACATTATATCTTGACCTACAAACTAGTGTTTGTCAATATTGCTAAACCTAAAGTTCTGTTTGATAACTGGAAGGGATTCAGGTGGGACTCACTAGGATATAGTTTTGTGGCCAGAAATCAGTCTGCATCCTCTATAGATCACTTGTGGGTGTTAGTGCATAACACCCTACAGATTACTTCATGTGATAGTGGTCCTCAAAGTGTTCTGGTTAACTGTACCATTGTTGGACAGAATATTTCGTTATCATTTTTTTATGCTTCCAACTTCTATATCAGGAGGAGGGAGTTATGGAAGGCGTTCAAAGTCATCTCTAGGAGGATGGATCAAAAATGGTTGCTTATTGGTGATTTCAATACTATTTTGAAGCTTGAGGAAAAAACTGGAACAAATTTTAATAGGATTTCTACCTCTGAATTTTCTGATTGTATTGATTTCTTAAATCTGGACCAAGTTGCAATTTCTGGCGATGATTTCACATGGTGTAGATACACTTGGGAAGGGAAACAATCTAGCAAGCTTGATAGATGTTTTTTCTATATTGATGATCAGGATACAGCACATGGTGTTTCCGAATTCACACTGCCTAAGCACCACTCTGATCACAACCCAATTGTTGTTGATGTTGAGAATCAGGTGACAAGGTCAGCCCTTATGCATTTTTGTTTCAACAATGGTTGGCTTGTGATTCCAAGATGTAGGGAACTTGTTTTAGAATCATTTAAACTCAACACAATTGGAAGTCTGCTGGAAAGAATGGTTATGGAACTTAAGCATCTGAAGGGGCTGCTAAGAGCATGGAGCAGGGACTCCTTCTCAAAACTAGATGAGAATATCAAGAAATCAGAGGATGAGTTGGCTAGAATTCAAACTAGTCAAGGGTAGCATCTGAGGGTGTCATGAGAGGAAATTGTTTCCCACAACAAGCTCGATGATCTTTTAATGGTTAAGGAAGGATTGGTTAGAAACCAAATGAATGTGCGGTGTCTAAAGGATAGAGACAGAAATTCTAAGTTCTTCAATATATTTGACAAAGAAAAGAGGGAACAGGGAGGGACCAAGGTGATTAGCATTGATGGGAAACTCTACACGGAAGAGAATGAGATTTCATTAGCTGTGGTTGAGTACTTTAAGGGCATATACTCAGATAATGGGAAGTCCATTATTCACTGTATGGTGGACAACATCAGCTCCTGCATTGATGATCAGTCGAATCAGCTCCTAACTGCTTCCCCATGCAAATAGGAGATCAGATCTACCCTCCTCTCTCTCAACCTAGAGAGTTCCCCGGGCCCTGATGGATTTACGAACAAGTTCTTCATGTTCTACTGGGACATTTTGCAAAATGACATTGAGCAGGCCATGAAGGAATTTTTCTCCCATTCTTATATGCCACATGGTATAAAATCATGCTTTGTTGCGATCATCCCTAAGAAAGAGAATGCCCTTGACATCAAGGTATTAAGGCCGGTGGATCTTGGGAATAAAATACCCAAACTTATCAATAATATCTTTGTGAGAAGGCTGGTTGGCATGGTTTATGGTATGATCACCATGAACCAATTTGGATTCTTCCATGGGAGGAACATACAAAAGTGCCTATTCATGGCCTTTGAGAGTGTCAACCTGATGAGAAGGAAGTCAAAGGAAGGGAACTTTTCTATCAAAATTGACATATCCAAGGATTTTGACAAGTTGAAATGGGATTTTCTCTTAGATGTCCTTAGGAGGTATGGCATCTCTTCTAGATTTTTTAGCATGATCTGCATTATTCTCAGCTCTACAAGGCTATCAATTCTTATCAACGGGGTCCCGAGAGGCTTTTTTCCATGCATCAGGGGGTGAGGCAAGGTGATCCACTTTCTGGAATTCTTTTTGTGCTTGTAGAGGATTATCTCAGTAGGTGTATCAACGACCTTGGTCAAATGGGATGATACAAGTAGATCAGGGCTGGTGTGAGTGGGCAGGCCCCATCTCATCTCTTGTATGCGTATGACATTTTATTACTTGGTAAATCTTCAAGGAGAACTATATACTCAATTAAGGCCATCTTCACTCATTATGAGGAGGTGGCTGGCCAAGCCATTAGTTGGGATAAGTCTTCGATTGTCTTTGGGAATGGGGTTCTGGTTGGCAAAAGGAACAGGATTGTAAGGTATCTTGGGGTGAGAAGAGGATCACTTCCTTTCCAATATCTTGGGGTCCCACTATTTTGGGGAAAGGTGAAAAGGAAGTATTTGGAGGGAATTTCTACTGGTATTATACATCATCTGGCCATTTGGAAGGGAAAGTCTATGTCACTGGCCAGGAGGGTTTTCCTGGTGAATTCAGTGATCACATCAAAGTTCGTTTATTCCTTCTCCCTTTATAGATGGTCGAGAGGACTTATTAAGGAGATTCAGATCATGGTGAGAAACATTATATGGATGGGGTAACCACATGAAAGGAATCTGATTACAGTTGCGTGGAAGGAATGCATAAAGCCTATGGAGATGGGGGGCCTTGGGGTAAAGGACCTCCACACCTCCAATGATGGTTTGATTGGGAAATTCAATTGGAATCTGATCACACATGAAGTAGAAGATGACTTCCTTTCGAATCGAATTACAAAGAGGCTTCTCAATGGTTATAAATAATATCTTGCCTCATCGGTTTGGGAATCTCTCAAGCATGCGTATGGGAGGATAATGCAGGATACTAAATGGTTGGTTTGCAGGGATTCCACCCTGAATTGTTGGAGAACAAAGTGGCTCACACAGTCCCTTATTGATCTTAATGTTCCAATGGATGAAACCCATATGTCCATCTCGGCCTTTGTTTCACAAATTCATGCACCTGTTTTTGATATTCCTGTGTAGGTGGAAAATGAAATCAATGGATATGATTTCATGGATGTTGATACTCTGATTTGGGTCCATGCCAAAACTGGGCAGTTTAACTGTAGGTATTTTTACAGGACAGCTTGTGGGGGTCTAGCTCCTACACTGGCATGGCTGCTGCATTTCAAAGATGGCTTCATTTGGCCTGCTAGGTTCTTCTTGATATGGAGAATGTGGAAAAATTGAATTCCAACAACTGATATTCTCAAATGGTATGGCCTACAAATGACCTCTATGTGTTCCATTTGCAGGGCTGAGGATGACTTGATGCAGCATGTCTTTATGGACTGCAAGTGTGCCAAGCAGCTTTGGGATTACATTGGATATCTATTTGGGATTGTGGTTGACACATGTAGGCCATTCCTGGACCTATTGTCTGGCATGGTGTATGCTCAATGTAGTGAGCAAATTAAAAACCTATTGTTGGTGGTTGTTGTTGTTGTTATTGCTGATATCTGGGAAGCCCAGAACTGCATGTTGTTTGGTGATGCGCACTCCACGGTACAAAAAGGTATGATGGTTGTCCATAGGGATGTTTATGCTGCCTCAATGGTCCAAGATGGTTCCATGTCTAATAGTGTTGATGATCCCCAAATTCTGAGAAATATTGGTGTTTCGGGTCAGTCGCTCAAGCCTCAAATGCTGAAACATATTCGGTGGATTCCACCCATTGTGCCCTGTCTCAAGGTGAATTTTGATGGGGCTGTGTCAGGTGCACCAGGTACGTTGGGGTGCGGGGGAGTGTTTTGGACATACCGTGGGTTTTTAAAGGGATGCTTCCACCACGCCATTGGAATTGGAAATGCATTCAAAGCTGAAATCTGGGCCATGATATATGCTGTCAGGTATGTTGTTTGGTTTAATTTGAAGTGTATATGGCTTGAATCTGACTCCCAGTCTATGTTTCATGCATTGAGGACCAAGACGCGTAATGTGCCTTGGTGCGTGCTACCTAAATGGGTTGATTGCCTCAACAAGGTTTCGTAAATGCACCTAGTGGTTTTACATGTCTATTGAGAGGCCAACCAGGTGGTGGATGCTCTGGAAAAGTGAGCACTTATTGATTTTGGTGGAATGTGATCTTTCACGATGCCTGATTATTGTACCCCACTTGTGGAGGCTGATATATGCGGGGTATTGCACACTCGATTATGTAATAACCCCTTGTATGCCTAACAATCCTACTATTTTATTTAATTTTCTTAGGGATGGCTTCCACCAGTTCCTAGTATTTTTTCTAGGTTCAAATGATTCATTTGTGCTTGTACAAATCATTTACACACTTCATACACCTAATTTGAGACACTTGGATCTTCATAATATTTCCCCATCTATCGATGACAGAATGTATGACACTTGAGGAATCCTTTGTCTAACTATGTTGTAACACACCCGAGTTGGGTTTGCATAAGTCACCCACTAATAGGACCTTTCATCCAGTGGATTTAACTATTTGACTATGTAGTAACATTCCCCAGTTGGATTTTCATAAAGGCACCCAAAAAATGGGTTTTTCAATCAATGGTAATTTCACCCTCAAAAGAAGTTTGTTCTATTTATGTAAGCTTTTATGACATTATCTTGGAACATACTATTCAAATTTGGTCTATGTTCATCCCCCACATACTTATCCCATGTCATTTCTTCTAATTTGGGAACCCCCAATATCATGGTTTAAAATTTCCTCCCTTACGTCTGAAGTATTCTAGAATGGAGTTAGTCTGATAGGCCACATATTACCTATTGTTTCAATAATTTTATGGTCCAAATCATATAACCTAAAACAATAGGCACCATATTTCTCATGTTTGGGTCAAACCTATGTAGTAAACATTTTCACCCATTCTTGAGTAATTTTTACTTGGAATGGTCCTCCCATATTCGGTAATTTGTATCTAGGGAAATCTGAATATCCCTAAACTTCCTTCAACCATTAGTAACATAATGTCATAATTCCTTAAAACTCCTTTGCATGACTATGTTGTAACAATCCCTAGTTTCCATTTCATAAGTCACCCACATAAAGTGTCTGTTAGATATAATATTCCACTATTTGACTATATTGTAAGATGACCCACTTGGCTTTGCATAAAGTCACCAACAAAATAGGTTTTTCAACTAGTGATAACTTCTTCCTTGGGAGAAACCTCCTCTATCTTTATAAACCCTTTTCCCCATGCCACTATTTAGATCTGAATATCCCCACATTATATCTTACAAAATTACCCTCCTCATACCTGAAATTGATTGTGCATTCTTGGACGGATTACCTTTAAATGAGATAATTATTAACCTTTCATCCAAATCTAAAGACCATAAATTTTATCCCCCCCAATATCCTTATTGCACGACATTAAACTACATAGCATAATGTCCTCATTGTATGATATTAAACTATATAGCATATAACACTAGTCATAATATATTAAATTATATAACACCATACCCACCATAAGACGTTAAATTTCATGGTCAATGTCTTATACACATGACTTTAAACTACATGATACTTCAACCCTTGTCAGAAAGGTCCCCCCCGACATCGATCATTTAACAAAATGTACCCTCCTTCACACAATCCAAATTCATGTAGGAGTGGTTTCCCATTCATTTATAATTCCAATATAGATACTCCCTTCATTATCAGATGTCTTCCCATGGAAAACCACCCTTCTTGGTCTTGAGAAATATGGATCTTCACAAACTCTGCAACCATGGGTATTGGAATTTTAGAATTCCTAAGAACTCCTATGTATGAATATGTAGTAACATTCCCTATTTGTATTTGCATAAGTCACCCATATAAATGGTTTATTAGCCAAAGGATTCCACTATTTGGCTATATAGAAACATTCTCCATTTGTCTATACATAAAGTTTCCCACAAAATAGGTTTTGTTAACCAGTGATAATTTTTTCCTCAGGAGAGACCCCATTAGCCCTGAAAATATTATGATAGAAACTAATTTTTGAAGTTGTTCCACAAACATTCCTCACATACTTGTCTTGTATTATGTTTTAGATTTATAAAAAGTGACTCAAAATTTCCATTCAGGTATCTCAAGAATGTCGAAACATTCTTGGATCACATTCCTTTTTTGGGCTATCATTTCAAAACTTATGGTCAAAGTTGTTTGACCTAAAACACCAGTCTCATTATTCCAACTTGAAATACTTTAAACTACTCAAAAAAAAGACAAAATACTCTCTAGGTTGAAACCCCACAAAGGTCACTCTGAACAAAAGTTGTGTCACATATTTCTAGACCCATGTTCTCCATGGTTTAGGCAAGAATTGTACAGTAAAAAGATAAAAGGCACAAAACTTGTTAGGATAAACACTTGTAAAGGGTAGTATCACCCACTAATATTTCTTTATATTGGCCTTAGGAAAAGATAAGGGTGATAAAAAAAGACACAAAGTTTGTGCAGTTTTCCATATGACCCTAGCAACAGTTTAAGTACGCTCTCTGGGCCCCATGGATTAAGAAAAAAATTAGAGTGTCTCCCCATCCCTACTATTATGGTTACAACTCATTGACAGAAAGGCGTCTTGTTATGAAAACCATCATTTATGTTTTGCTATAATCACAAAAGAAAAATAGGGGTAAAGACATAGATAATTGGAAACAGAATATTTTCATTTATGTGATAAAAAAATCAAAGGAGCATCCACAATTTGGAGTCTCTCCAACTTGTTTTACAAAACACCATCAACATAAATATTCATTTTTTGAACAACCTCCCAATACCCATTAGTAGCATGTTAAAGCTCATCTAAATAAGTATACTTGGTCTCCTCAGCCTCGTGAAGTTCCTCTATCATGGTCATAATGATAGTTGACCCCTCAATTTGAGATCTTTCTAGAAATTGATGAAGTTGTACAAGATTCCCTTGAGTGGGATCTATTTCTTGTTGAATTTTTTATATTTTAATGGTCTTATCATTAATTTTTTTCCTACATCATTCCAATTTCTTGGCATGGTTGGCCTTTTCCTGAGATAATGAATCATAGAAATCATGAGTATTAATGAGAAACTTTGCATTTATGAGGTGTTGTTGTTGATTGTTTTCTCTCTCCCATTTTCAACTAATCTCCTTCATAGTGGCATATATCATGTGGTAATCAAATCTTCCTTATCCCATCATTCCTAATAGGAAAAAAAGTTGATAGAATTGTGAAAGAAGGTATTTGAAAGGCATCTCATATATTATCTTCCAAATGTCCTACCACGCAAAACAACATGTGATGCGAAGGAAATTTTGTGTCTCCAAATATGATTTAGATCCACTTTCAGAGGGAAAAATGTATTCTGGGATTACTTCACTCAGTGAGGCACCTTTCCCTTCTCCCTCCGAAACAGTAGTGAATATACTCTTTGATATTGGTTAAATTGGCACAGAAACTCCTCCCTCATACCTAGATATATAATTTGATGGAACTGGATAGTATATAAGACTCATTTTTATCATTAAAAAGATAAAAAATAGAATAATCATTGGATGATCAAAGTAGTTGGTGTCACTCACCCATTGATGGATTAATGGATTGGGTGGATTCCTCCCTAACATTCCCAACCTCAGCGGTTTGAACTATAATCTCTTGACAAGGGGAATTCTCTTAAGTTTTACCAAGACACACCAAGGGAGGATAAAAAAGACTCCCCGTTTTGAGACCCCCTTGAGCCTATTCTCCCTCAGTAGTGGGAGTGGGATGGACTTCGACACCTTGTTAATGCATCACTACTGCAACATTATCTGTGGATAAAGCTACACAATTCAAGAAATAATGGTTAAGACATCAGTCATAAGAATTGGTTACACAAAAATAAACACTTTCATCCATTCGATTCCTTATTAAATTCCTCAAACTCTTCTAAATATGTGAGAATATTAATATGTTCCTGTACTTCTTCAAATTTCATGTCATGAATTCACATAGAATGTATTAATGCCCCAAGCCTTGTGGTAGTCTCACTCATGGGGAAGTCCAAATATTTAGGCTTGGGACCCAACATGTCACCCTCCTTCGATGACCTGAGACCCCGAACATCTTCCTCAGAGATTTCCACAGGGTCAGAATTAGTCCTCAGAGGGTCTCCAGTGCATGAGATGAACCTAGAATATCATAAGGAATAAGATTCAGCAGTTAACGTATGATCTATTATGAATTAAATTTAACTTTAATAGAATCCTCCTCCCTCTATATAGTAGTAGGATTGGTTATAGGAGAAGATAATGTGTCCTCAACCCTTAACACTTCTCCTATCAAGGGAACTGACCCACTAGTAGGAACATGCATCAGGTCTGATGAATAATTTATCATTATTATTGGTTTTGTTTATGAATATATTATCTAGATGTAATATTTGGCATTATTATTGGGTTTTTTTATGAATAATTTATCATTATTAATTTATGTGGATAAATTTTTTTATTGGGTTCTCTATGTGGTGTATATTCTTTATACTATATAACATAAGAAGGGAAATTTTCATTGATAAAATTCTAGGCTGTTACACTCTTACCCCTTTATGAAATTTCACCCTTAAAATTTCATTTTACATACTAAGTTAAAAATAGGTGAGGGTACTTATCCTTCATCACTTTCTATAGTTCCTATGTTTCCTCTTCGTACTTATGGTTTTTCCATAGTACTTTGACTGGGTGAGTTGTCTTGTTGTGTAGAAATTTATCTCTACAGTCCAAGATCTTCATCAGATACTCCTCATAAGAGAGATAATTTTATAGATGTATCACCTTTGAATTTAGTACATGTGAGAGATTAGGTATGTACTTCATTAGGAGGGATATGTGGAATAAATCATATACTTGATACATGGTTGGTGGAAGTGCTAGTCAATATACTACAACTCTTATGTGATCAAGAATCTCAAAGGGGATGATGTACCTAGGAATTTGATTTCCTTTATTCCTAAATATCATGAATATCTTCCATGAAGATATACAGAGGAATAATTTCTCACCAACTACATACTCTAAGTTCTATCGATGACTATCTGTATAGCTATTCTATCAACTTTGGGTTGCCTTTATGTGTTGCTCAATATTTTTCCCCATTTATACCATTTCTTCAATTATTTTAGGTACCAACAGATTATGTTCACCTAATTTATCCCAAAATACCAGTGTTCTATAGATTTTTCTATAAAGGACTTCATATTGGGCCATTTAGATTCTTAAGTGGAAACTATTGTTGTGATAGAAATCGACTAGTGGAATATATTGGTCTCATTATCCATTTAAGTCCATATAACATTCTCTAAACATGTCTTCTAGTATATGAATAGTCCACTAATATTGGCCATCAGTTTTAGGATGATAAGTCATACTAAAGTTTAGATTAGTGTTTAGATCATGTTGTAGAATTTTCCAGAATATGGAGGTGAATTTTATATCTTGATCGGATACAATCGATAATGGTACTTCATGCATACTCGCCTCTTTATTGATTTATATTCATGAAAGTTGATCAAGTGAGAAGTCCTCTCCAATTTTAATAAATTGAGTTGTCTATATAAGATGATCCACAATAACCCATATAGAATTATTTCCTCTAGATGTCTTCAGAATTCCAATGACAAATTTCATGCTGATTTTTTTCCCATTTCCATATTAGTATGGGTAATGGTTTCATTATTTTTTAAGAATTTTTTCTTTCAGCCTTCACTTTCTAACATACCATGAATTTTGATGTATATTCAATGATCTCCTTCTTCATATTTTCCCACCAATAATGCTCTCAAAGATCTTGATACATCTTTGTGATCCCTATGTGAATATAGAAGGTTGAGTTATGTGTATAATTCATAAGATCTTTCTTTATCTCTAGATTGGATGGTACACATAGTCATGACCCAAATATTATGACTCCTTCCTCATCAAATTTGAACTTAGAGGATTTACCCTTTCTTATAGATTCCACCTTTTTCTAAATTTCCACATCATCTCTTTGAGCATCCTATATTTTCTCTAAAAGGGATGGTTGATAAATTATTTGAGAAAGGATTTATGATGTTACTTCCTTAATAATTTTTATTTACATCCTTTTTAAGTCTAATAATATTGGATCCTTCTCAATTATCATCGTTGATAAAGTTTCAAGATCCTTTCTACTTAGATCATATGCTACTTTATTTTCTTTACTAGGATAGTAGTGGATTGAGAATTCATAATACTTGATGAGATCTAACCATATTCACTGGGGAATATTAAGATCCTTTTTTGTGAATATATATTTGGGGCTCTTGTGATCATTATATATCATATACATCTCTCCATAGAGATTATGCTGCCATATTTTCATTGCAAAGATAACAACCGCCAACTCGAGATAATGTGTGGGATATTTTTTCTCATGAAATTTTAACTACCTTAAGTTATAGGCTATCACTTCATTATTTTACATCAGTACACAGACTAATCCCTTCTTTGAAGCATCGTTGTATACCACAAAGAGTACCCCATTTGTTGAAAGTGTAAGTACTAGTGTAGTGATAAGCCTCTTTTTAAACTCTTTAAAGTAGTATTCACATTCACTAGTCTAAAAAAACTTGACTCCATTTTGAGTTATCTTGGTTAGTGGGTTTGAAAATCATGAGAAGTTATTCACAAATCTTCAGGAATACCCTTCTAGACCAAGGAAACTATGGATATTTGTTACTGATGTTGGATTGGGCCATGCTTCAACTTTATTTCTCTTAGAAGGGTCTATATATATTCCTTTTTAGCGATAAAATTCCCAATGAATGACACTTCCTTCATCCATAACTCACATTTAATTTAGTTTACATATAGTTTCTCCCTCCAAAAATTCATTATCATAGTATTCAAGTGCTTCTCGTGTTCCTACTTTCTCTTGGAGTATATCATAATATCATCAATAAAGACTAACAAAAAAATTCAAGGTAATCTATAAAGATTCAATTTATTAATTTCATGAAAACTTTTAGAGCATTAGTGATTATGAAGTGAATCACTATGAAATCATAGTGTACATACCCCATTTGAAAGGTAGTCTTCGTAATATCTTCCTTCCTCACCTTATATTATTGATATCCTAACCGAAGGTCCACCTTAGAGAAATACTTGTCCCCGCGTAGTTGATCAAACAAGTCATCTATATATGAAAGGGGGTACTTGTCCTTTATATTGATTTTTTTGAGCTCATGATAATCAATTCAGAGGCACATTAATCTATCATCCTTCTTGACAAAGAGGACTGGAGCACCCCATGGTGAATCACTTGGGCATATGAAACCCTCTTACAAATTCTCTTATAATTGCTTCTTTAGTTCTTCCAACTCAATGGTATCCATTTTTTAAGGATTATTTGATATAGGAAGGGATCCAAAAATAAGTTCAATTTAGAACTCAACCTCTCGGTCAGGAGGAGGAACAAGCAATTCTTCAGGGAACACATAAGTATAGTCCCTCACAATTGGCATGTCATGAAGCATGATCCTTTACATTGTCTAAATCATTTGAGCTAGATATGCTTCCTCATAAAACAATAATATCTATAATTATGATGATAATTATGAAGGATATTTATCATACTTATTACACTTGTATAGAATTGGAAGATTCCCTAGGATGTGAAGAGTGATCTCCCTTTCCTAACAATTGATGTTGGCTTTATATAAAGATAGTCAATACATGCCCAATATAGCATCAAACTCCACCAATAGAAGTAAGAATAGATTTTCTAGGAGGTTCGGTCCACAAATATTAACTGAGGAGAAGTTATATATTTTGGATGCAATAATTTCCCCATTTTCTATTCTCATAGATAACTCAACCTCTATATTTTGAGGTGGTGTTTGAATAGTTCTAACAAAATTGCAGGATATGAAAGAATGTGTAGAACCAAAATAAAATAGTATATTATCTATTCTTGAATGAATAACCAGTATACCTATCATTGCGTAATTGGTGAAATCCACCTCTTAGTTGTGGTAGTATATGCCATTCCTGGTTTCCTTGGAGGTTTTTGTTATTGATTTCCTCAGACAACCCTTGTCTTAGGGCATTGTCTTGCATAATGCCCATGTTTCTTACAGTTGAAACACTACACTACACACTGAGTGTTGGTTTGAACCATCCTTTCTTCTTCTACATTTGTTGGATTCTTCATATCCCTTCGGTAATAATTATCCTTATACCCCTCTCTTCTATATTTAAAGCATATCCTAGTTTCCTTTAGATAGTTCCTGGGATGCTTCTTCCCACACTTTTGAAACATGGGATATTGGGTTTTCTTTCCATCATGGGATTTATCTTTTGATCCACCCATATTAAACTCCATTTTCCACTTTTTATCTTCAATCCCACTATACCATTGATAGTATCCAATCTTCATATCAACCTTAAGGGCATAACATACAATCTCCTCATAGTTGTCAAAGTCTCGAATTTCTAAGGATTTTTATAGACTCGGTTTTAGTCTACTAATTAATCGATCAACTTTTCTCTCATTGTTCATGAAAAAATCTAAAGTTTATCATGAAAGTATTTTAAGTTTTTCTTTATACACTCGGATATACTTGTCTTCTTTTTTCTTTAGTCTGAGGAACTCCCATTCCATCTTAATACAGAGAGTTCAGGGAAAATATTTAATGAAAAATATTTTCTTTAATACTTCTCATTCCATGGAATTAATTTCCTCCTTAGACTTTTTGTTTTTTATCAGTTTCCACCATTGCTCAGCTTCCCCATCAAAATGATAGACTGCCAGCATAACTTTTTCTTATTCTGATCACTAGAGGACAAATAATTTCTTTTCAATGTAGTTAATCCATTATTTTATGATTATGGGATTAAAAGATCCACTAAATATAGTAAGCTTATATTATATAAAGGATTCGATCACAAATTGATCTTTCTTAAGAGAAGGAGGGTGTTCCTCATGATTCAAGTTATTATTCATAACTTGATCTAGTTGTTCCATTATTGTCACGAAGTTTTGATCTCCCACTCCCATCATATTTGGCATCTCATTAGGGTGATCATCGCATTTCCTATCACATTTATTATTGGCATGGGTTCTTCTATTTACATCCATTAACTAAGAAAAATAAAGTACAATTATGGGGGCTTGAATAATTAGCTAATAAGCATATAAAAATTAAACTTTTAACATTGAATGATAAACTTATAAATGAAAAGTATACACTAACTTGTGATTCCCAAACTTTAAATCTAGGTTATCCATGGCAATAGAATTATTCCTAGGGATCTTACTAAATTTTTATATTCATAATCCCAAAAAATAACCATATCATTCTTTGATAGAAATTATAGTGACCCTAACCTTTTACACATATTTTTACATGTTTCTAAGAATAGTTAACCATCAAATACAAACAAAGGATTAGAAACTCTAGTGTATTTATAAGACTAGGTACATAAAATTTAAAACATGGAACTAGAATAAAACATCTTCATATTAATATTCCATAATGATATCCTAAATTAATTTGATCTCCTACATCTATATAGGATAAATAGGGAAATACATAGACAAAAGGGATGAGCTAAAAAGACCGATAAGGGAATAGACATAGGAATTAAGCATAGCACATGGGTTAGAAGGCATAACATGATGACATAAAAAGGCATGTCACATGAATAGACATATGGAAGAATAAAATATAGAACATGGGATCATGTAATCATGGAAACATAGGAATGTGGTGGCAACATACAACTTGACATAAACATGAGTCAAGGCTAACTACAAAGATTATATTACATGGTGGACAAAGTCCCATAATTGATTAGGTTTACTCCCTAATCCCATACATGGCGTCTCATGAGACTAAAAATTACCCAATTCATTGGAGCACTATATGGGTGCACCCATCATAACATGTTCATGCATATGTGTTCCACATGAAGAATCAAATATAAAGAATAAACATAAGGGATTCATGGAAATAAATGGGTATCATAATCATGTCATAAGGCATAACCAATTGGTGTATCAAAATGGTATCCATGAAAGAATAGATTTAAATCATACATGGACATTCATAAGGTAAAATAGGCATATATCATAAAAAATTATGTCCAACTAAAATAAAAACATGTGAAAATAGTATTTAATAAACTTTAGAAATGAGCCACTTTAGTGCAGTTTAAGGGAAAATATTAAAGAGACCTTAAAGAGGACAAAGGCGCAACATTTTGTATAAAACTCAAAATGAACTGATTTTTTTATTAAATGAATTATTTTAGAAAAATAATGGTGGATTAAAATATATTATGGAGTGTACTTGAAAAGGGTAATGAATTGGGAAGTTCCCTTTAATCGGGCTTGCTTATTGGGAAGAATTGAGAGGGGAACCTTTTAAAATATGTATTTCCCCATAAATGAAAGATGAATTGATCTAGATAAATATTTTCAGAACATATTTATAGAATTTAAAATATGAAAATAATAATAATGAATAAATATATTGGTGTAAAGAGAGAGAAATCATAACCCGAAGGGAAAATGGTGGTTCGGAGAGATCCCTTACCTTATGTCTGAAAGTGTTATGAACTTACATTTAATGTCATGGTTAATCAAATTAATTTTATTAATTAATTAGTTCAGAAAATATTATATGTATATTTTATTTATTAAAGTTTTATTAATTTAATTTATGGTCATTTTTATGGGTTATAATGTTTAATTTTTTAGTTCTAAGAGTGTTTGTTTCATAGTTTTATGGTCAGTTCCCCTGGATATAATTATGGGAGTTCTTTTAAAATGGAATAAAAACTCCATAAGTGGAATTAAATGGTATTAATATACTTCAATAATTTTAAATGGTCCCATATATTATTTTTTCAGAGATGATAATGGATCATTATATAAAACATTAATGAAAAATGTTTAGTTTATTTTGGCGGTTTTTTGATCATTACAAATTAGTTTTGTTTTATTATTTAATATTATGTATATATATTAGTTAAATAACATGAAAAGAGTTATAATATAAATTTTAAAATCATTTTTAACCATTATTATGGTTTTATGACCAGTCATTGAGGAATTAATGAAAAATGAAAACTCATTGTCCATAAAGGCAGTGAATCGACACATCAATGAAGATCTTTTTATTTTTAGAATAAAAGGAGAAGAGAAGAGTTTTGATGATAGATATTACATTAAAATATATATATATATATTATATATATGATTTTGGAGTTATCATACTGTTTTGGATAGGTTAGGTGAGGGGAGTATAAGAAAAAAAATGAAAGAGAAAGGAGGAGGATTTTAGCTCTTGAATATTATCTCCTTGAGAACCTCCTTAAGGCACATGGAATTAGTATTTTGGTGATACCATAAATACTATGATGTGGGGAAGAGTATTGGGAGATGAATTGGTAAGAATATTATCAATCTAAAAAGCTTATAAGGTGTGAAGAGAATATTTGGCGAGGGGTGGTATTTATAAGGGGAGGATAGGGGTGTTTTTAATTATTTTATTCATTTGTTTATTATTTTGGATCAAGAATCTCAATAGTGTTGATTATTCTAAATATGTACAGTAAATAGTGCATGTGATATTGAACTAATGTTTTCTTACCTCATCCATGCATCAGGCATGACTCAATAATTCATGTATTGGTTAAATATTGTAAATTATTGTATTTCATTGTTCACCAAAAAATCAACTATTTTAGAAAAATCCCAAAAATTCACCCTATCCATTTTTTTATGTGTATATTTAGAAAATGAACTCCATTTTATAAAAATAATTTTATAAATATGGGAAATTTAATTTTCAATTAAAATCATCATTTATTCAAAAAATATTAATTTTAATATTATAACTGATTTTATGACAATTTGAAAAATTAACTAAGGTCTCATAAAATTATCTTATAATTATAATAAAAAAATAAACTAATTTTTAATCTATTTTATGAGAATAAATTTTCTTTTAAATCATTATGTTAATTATAAAATTGTAAATAAACATTGACATTTCACAAAAAAAAACTACAATTAATTTATCATTTTTCAAACATTTATTTATTGATGCCATGATATAAATATATCATTATTTTATTTATAATATAAATACATTTTATTTAGGTGCATTTAATATTTTAATTTTTATATTACTATTTCTAATAGTTACATTACTATTCAATGATCGGGTTACTATTCTAACGGTTAGATTTCTAATGGTTATAAGGGTTTACTACTTCCTATAAATACCTCTTATTCCATTCATCATTAACATCTATTTTCTCCCAAGGTTATATATACTTTTATCTTTTAAATTAATATTTTATTATTAATATTATGTTTGATTTCTATAGCTTTTTTCGTGAGTGCGGTCATTCTAATGGATCGAGCATATCCAAATTTTCATATTCTTATTATCTTATTTTATATTTATTGTCACACTATAATATTTAGAATTAATATTGGTTTGTTTGATAAATAATGTGTCATTATTCATTTATGTGGTTAATATTTTTATTGGGATCTCTATGATATGTATACACTTTATACTACATGGAATAAGAAGGTAAAACTTCATTGATAAAATGCGGGGTTGTTACACATAACAAGTCAAAAGCTCTCAAGAACTATCCTTCCAAGAAGAATAAGATCCATAGGTAGGGCAAGGAAAGGTAGGTGGTTTTTTTGAATGTTTCAAGAAAGGCCAATAGAAGAGTAACTGCACCAAGAAGCATAGGGAAACTAAAGTTGTGTTTGTTATCAAGTGTAATCTTTAAATATCTACACATTGGGTATTAGATACAGCTTGTGGTTCTCACATATGTATCCAAATGCATGAACCAAGTAGATTCTGAAAGATTGCTAGAGGATAGGTGTACTTGCGAGCTTCTAATAGTGTGAGGATTGTTTCTCTATTTATTGGTGACTACCACCTTTCATTACCAATGGGAATGATATTTTTTTTAAAGAGTGTTATTATGTACCAATGGTTACCAATAACATAATTTGTGTATCATGCCTAGATTCATATGGTTTTATTTTCAAGTTCATAAATAAAAGTTTTTTATTTCATAAATACAACATATTTTATGGTATGGTGAATTTAAACAATAGTATTTATGTATTAAATTATAAAAACCAAGTATTATAAATAGATAATGAATCATTTTCACATGACGCATATAACACCTAGTTATGGTATCACTATCTTGGTCATGTAAATGAGAAGCATCTAAAAAATATTTATCAAGGTGGTTATTTAGACTCTTCTGAGATAAAACCACTTGAAATATGTCGTTCTTGTTTATAAGGAAAAATGACCAAACATCCATTCGGTCGATATGGTGAAAGGTCTACAGAGATTCTAGGATTGGTACACACTGATGTGTGTGGGACATTTATACTAGAAGTTGGAGGTGGGTATTCTTACTTCATAACTTTTATTGGTTACATGAGTAGATATGGATATGTCTACTTGATGAGGTATAAGTCTGATTCCTTTTAGAAATTCAAAAAATTCAAGAAGTAAGTAGAGAATAAACTTGTAAAGAATATAAAGAAGCTTTCATCAGATCGAGGTGGTGAATATCTTAACCAAGATTTTATTGAATTTTTATGGGATTTTGGTATTTTATCTCAACTCACTCCATCATAAACACCATGGTGGAATGGTGTTAGTGAAAGGAGTGATCTATCCTTTTTAGATAAGGTAAGGTCAATGATGATTCATGTATATAATCCATTATCATTTTGGGGATATTTATTACAAACTGCAGCATATACATTAAATTGAGTACCAACTAAAGTAGAGGATGGAATTCACTTAAATTTATTGAGTGTAAAGAAACCTATTTTTTCACATACACATGTATGGGGTTGCGATTAATTTTTTAAGGCCTTATTAAAAAACAAACTAGAACCCTAGGAAAAAAATTGTATCTTCGTAGGGTATCCTAAGAAAAAAAAGGATACTGCCTATACAAACCCTCAGAAAAGAAATTGATTATCTCCAGAAAAACTATATTTCTTAAGAGGGATTACATCCTAAAACGGGATAGTGGTAGTAATATTTACTTCAATGAAGATACTCAAGATACACAATTATTGGTAGAGGAATAGATTCCATAGGTCCTCATAAAAGAATTAGTTCATAAAACACAAGTATTGCATAGGAGCACAAGAGAGGTAAGAGAACTAGATAGATATGGTTTTATAGTCCCAAAATATGTTAGCTCGTTATTGGTTTAAAATAATGAACTTATCTCCTACAAAGAGGTATTATAGGGATAATAAGCTGCTAAATAGCGAGAATCCATGAATTCTGAAATGGATTCCATGTATTGGAACTAATTTTGGGTTTCGGTTGATGTTTCATTTGATGTAAACCTCATTGGGTGAAAATATGTATTCAAGAGAAAATTGGACATAAGTGGTAAAGTAAAATAACACAAACCCTTTAATTTATAAGTATCCAATAAATTCATAAAAATTCCCTAGTTTTATTATTTTTTGAAGAACCCAAAAGAAATATCTTTGTTTTAGCAGTTTACCCAGAAATCGAAAAGTAATAAAAAATAGGTTTTATTAGGAGAAAACCATTTTAATAAATTTACTAAATTATATATAAATATATAGAATATGAAACTTATATAATTATAGAGATAAATATATGAGATCAAATTATTATAAAAAATAAATACAAAGAGATCATAAGTGGAGGACCAATGGAAGCAATTTTGTAGTCGGTGCATGTTGTTGTTCACTATAAATCATTGTAGTTTATGGTTGTATCTTTTCAAGCCTACCACAAGATTCATTTATATACTCTAGGGTTCCAAGGGTCAATTTGGATGTGTAATGGGTTCAAGGAATCCATTTAAGACCAACATTAATGAGACCTTTGACTTACTGACTTAATGTCATCGACTAGCCGCCCTATGCCACTGGTAAGTCAGTGGGATTTATGTAAGCTTTTAGGCTACTATATACTCCACTAGGTAGTTATTATAATCCACTATATAGTTGATAAAGTACCTTTAATTTTAGTACTTCTGTCTAGTACCACTAGTTGGTCGATGAAAATCCAATGAGTAGTCAGTGGACTTCCAGTATCTATGCTACTTCTATCTAGTGCCACTGGCTAGTTAGATGGTGACACTTCGTTAGGTGGTTAGTGGTAACATCCTATGTGGGATACTGAACATGACCACCACACTAAATTTGAAGCAATCCTCTTGATTAAAAATATTTATAAATTAATTTCTATTCATAATAACTAAAAGATAGTCAATTGAAAAAGTTAGAAACATAATTTGTTTTTGTGATTATTAAAATAATATAAGAGAGTGATTTATAACAATCTCTTCCTTTTTTATGATCATATACACTTAGAATATGCCAAAAAATCAAAATTAATTTAAATATTTCATAATGAAATTGAAATGAGATGATTAATACTCAAGATATTAAAACAATAGTATTTTAAAAATATTGAACACAATACAAGTTCAAAAAAACTTATTTAAAATATATTTAGAATAATCCTTTGGAAATATTTCAAAGAACACATAAACAAAGTAAGAAATTTAAAACCATAAAGTACTACACCTTTACTGAAAATTTCTAAATGATACCATAAATTTATACCCCTTTTTTATTATAAAAAATAACATATAAATAGGGTTAAATAAAGAAAAATTAATTATGTTACTCATAATTAATAATCCTTTAAGAGATACAAAAATATAATTTAGGATTTCAAAAACACTAAGCAGAATTTTAATTTTCAAAAAATTGAAAAAACAACATACAATTTTTAAAGTATAAAACAAATTTTAAATTTTTATTTTAAAAGTTTAAAATTAGCATACTCAAGATTGAAAAAACTTTTAATTTTTTTTAAAAATAATCATAAGATTAAAATAAAAATTTGATAAAAATTTAAAATAATATATAGATTGAAATAGGTTGTTTCCTATAATAAAAATATAGTACTAACAACAAAATTTACCCCTTAATTGATGCATTAAAAATATAGGGATCCATAAAATAATTAAATTCAAGAGGTACATGGAAAACTATAAAAGATTTAAAAAATAATAGTTTAAAATCAAGAAAAACTTTTCATGATAATGAATTGAAAATATTTA
This sequence comes from Viscum album, assembly GCA_963277665.1. Lineage (NCBI taxonomy): Eukaryota > Viridiplantae > Streptophyta > Magnoliopsida > Santalales > Viscaceae > Viscum > Viscum album. The sequence continues at coordinate 555,600,936 of OY728143.1, forward strand.
AGATCAAGATATATAGATTCTAAAATAAAAAGATTTAGGCCTACCATAACATGTATTTTTACAATCACATTCATAAATAAGTTAACTTTTATATAATAATTTAAAATTTTATCTTGAGAGTTTCCTCTTAAAAAAGTAGTAGTATTTTTTGAGGTGTTGACATGATTTTAAAACCCAAAACCAAAATAATTTTTTACATGTTTTTGAGAACCCATAATTTTATTAGATTTTTCTTACCTTGGGAGAATTTATAAAGAGAATTATTGAGATACTTAATAGTTGATTCAAGTTTCTATACATTAGGTTTCCCCTTTAATTTCAAATAAAACTCTTCATTTTCTTTATAAAGTTTATTCTTTCCAAAAAAACTTGATTATAATTTTTTTAGTTCTTTGAATTTTATGGTAAGTTCACAAAATCTATTCACTAATTCTTCATAATATAATTGGATTAAATAATAAAGAAGAGTTTGAATAATTAGAAGTTGAAGAAGTAGGAGAATTAACTTCATCTCATGTCTTAACTTCATCCATGAGACAATTGGAACTTCCATCACTTTAGTAAGAAGAAGATAGAGAATCATCACTTACACTCTAGGTAGAGAATTTGAGGGATTTTTTTTCTTTTTTTATTTTCTTTTTTATTCGTGGAGAATTTTTTTTTGATGTATCCCATTTTGTTTCAATGATAACAAGTTACCTTGGTTTCTTTTCATTTATTATCCCTTTTGGCATAGTGAAAGTATCTATTCTTATTCATGAATTTGTTTAATTTTTTGGATAAATATGATATCTCAATTTCACTTATGTAAGTGTCATTAACAATTACTTTAAGAGTAATTTTATTTTTCAGTCAATTACTTTTCTTCTTTTTAAACTTGTCGCTTCATGGAGATATCATGGGTCATGAGATAACCAATAAGTTCTTTAAGTGACATTTTCTTAATTTCTTTTTCCTCTTGAATCATTATTACATTGGGTGAACAAGAACTTTTAAATACCCAAATTAACTTCTTCACAATAGTTTCAACAGAAATATCATCACTAAGATATTTTCTAACATTGAAAATGTTAGTAAAGTGAGTAAACATCTCAGAAATCAATTCATTAGAATGCATACTAAAACTTTCAAAATATTCTCTATAAATTTCAAGTATGGTATCTTTAACTTTATTATTTCCTTAAAGAGTAAATTCTAGTAATTTATAAATTCCATGGGTAATTTTACAAGTATAAACATGATTAAATTCATTTTGATCTAAACTGAAATAAACTATAGTTTTAGATCTGTTATCTAATTCAAAATTCGTAATTTCATTGGGAGTCTATTTTTCTTTTGATTCATCAGTGGGTGTGTAACCATTCATGATAATTTTTTAAATATAATAACATATTATTCTTAGAGAATTATTCATGCAAGTTTTCTAATAACTATAGCTTATTCCATCAAATAAAGAGGCATGACCCATTGAGTGTCCTATAAGAGTACCTTAGGTGTTATAGGTAGAGGTTATATTTCTCAGGTAGTTTCTTGAAATTGATTAAGATTTTTCTAAAACAAAATTTTGAAAAAAATTTCTACTTTTATACCAAATATTTGTTATAGTAAGATATAATGAGGGGGTTAATTACCATTAAAAATGAAAAGATGCATTATAATTATGCAATTAAGTGATAAAATAAAATCATCAAAGAAATCATAAATTAATTGATAATCATATTAATATGATGAATGATTAATTTATTAATTTAATTAATGATATTAATAAAAAAAGATATAGAAATTAAATAAAATAAATGGCACATAATTTGAAAATGGAGTTTGACAATCAATATGAGCTTCTACATCTCCCAACTCAATTTCTTGAGGGTTTATGAATTATTAGAATTTGAATTTAGTGGTATAAAATAAACCTAAAAATAACACAAACCCTTTAATTTATTGGTATCCATGAAACCCATAAAAATACCTCGTTTTAATAGTTTTCCAAGATCCCAAAAAAAGATATTTATTTTAGAGGTTTACCAAGAACCTGAAAAGTGAGAAAAATGAGGTTTTATTAGGCGCAAACACTTTGAATAAATTATATAAAATATCTATAAATATAGATAAGATAAAACTTAGATAATTATAGAGAGAAAGATGGGAGATAAAAGTATTAGAAGAAATAAATACAATGAGATATTAAGAGAAGGAATAATGGACACAATTTTTGTAGTTTATGCTCATTATTGTTCACTATAGATTATTTTAGTTCACAATTGTATCTTTAAAATTCTCCAAATGGATTTATTTATAGAATATTGGGGTCCAAGGGTTAATTTAGAGGTGTAATGGGGTCGATTAATCCATTGAATGCCATCATCAATGCGGCTATTAACTTACTGACTCAACCACACTGGTTATCTATTCGATGTCATCAGCTAGCCACCCAATTCCATTGGGTGGGGACCACGTGTTTGTGAGGCAACTGGTGGTACCTGGCGAGTTAGGACCTGACAGCCATGTTATGGCGGGGTGGTTGTGCTCTCACCAGGACCCAGTTGTCACAACCATACTCATTCATCGAGGAATCCACCTTTGGAATAATACCCAACCAAACCATACTCATTCATTGGGGAATCCTCTTTAGGATTAAGCCCCAACTAAACCTCCCAAATAATGGAATCCTCCTTAAGAGTAAGCCCCAACAAAACCTCCCAAATCACAAGGTCATCCTCCTTAGGAGTAATCCACAATTTAATTATCTCAAAGGGATATACTCCCCTGTGATAAAAATATTAATAGGGCCTCTATAAGTGTGGGTCCTCACAACTGAACTATGTGGTCTTTGATTCCATCCATATAGGATATTGAGGAAGCCTCCTTAAGGTCCAAACCCAGTACCCCAAATCAATCTTAATTCTGTCTAGACCACATTACCAGTATGGTCTTATTCAACCTGGGAATACATATCCCCTCTAGATTCATTGGGCACTTCATCATAAGTCCCACACAAAACTTTGACTAGGAACCTTTCACCTAGACATCATTGCTGCATAATGTTAAACTGCATGTTTTGTTCATTATTAGATGAACTTAAAAGGTATGATGTGTCCCATTAATCGGCACTAAACTAATTCATCGAGGAATCCTTCTTTGGAATAATACCCAACCAAACCATACTCATTCACTCGGGAATCCTTTTTAGAAGTAAGCCCCAACTAAACCTCCCAAATAAGGGCATCCTCCTTAGGGGTAAGCCCCCAAAAAAACCTCCCAAATCACAAGGTCATCCTCTTTAGGAGTAAGCCCCAACTTAATTCTCTCAAATGGATATACTACCCTATGATAAAATCCTTAATAGGGCCTCTATAAGTGTGGGTCCTCACAACTGAACTATGTAGCCTTTGATTCCCATCCAAATATGATATGTAGGAAGACTCCTTAAGGTCCAAACCCATCACCCCAAATCAATCCTAATTCTGTCTATCCCACATTACCAGTAGGGTCTTATTCAACCTGGTAATATATATCCCTTCTATATTCCTTGGTCCACTTAATCATAATTCCCACACAAAACTTTGACAAGGAACCTTTCACCTACACGTCATTGCTGCATAACATTAAACTACATGGTTTGGTCCTTATCAAATGACCTTAAAAGGTATGATGTGTACCATTAAGTGGCACTGAACTAATTAGGTTTTGATTCCTTTCACAAGGATAAATAGGAATCCCATTCATGATTCCAATCCCAACATCAAAACAACTCTCATCTCCCTAGATGATGATTCACTCTGGTGCAGCCCCAATGTGTGGCTCAAAACCAGCATCATTATAAGAAGAAAATAGAATATCTAACCAATACATAAGAGGATACCATTGATAGAGAACCCAGGATACATATAAATATATGAATTGATGAATAACCTCATATGAATTCAAATGATTCTAAATCCCATACATGCTAGTGATTGATAGTTAATCTGATGGTGACCTCCATCATATTTGGGAATTAATGAAGGATTTGGGAACATATCTTAAATCTATAACAGAGTCCCATAGTAGGAAATAATTCCCCTAAAAAGGTTTTAGGGGCATGACCTCTCATCCTCTTGATCGATGTGAGTTCTTAAGTATTGTTGGCTAAGTTTCCCAATGAGTGTCTTCCTTTGGAAAGAAGGTCCCTGAGTCATCATGGATATAAAACTATTGGGTGTTTTTTACTCCATGAACAAATGTCATTGCAAGTTATTTGAAAATAGTGATACCTATGTAAATTATTTTAGAAATTTTAAACCCCCCACAATCAATCATCGAGTGTTTTATTTTCATCAGAAATAAAAAATGGTGAACTAAACGGGAATCTTTGACCAAGATGATAGTATCACCTATCTATTAGGCCCCTTTTACTCTCAAAATGAAATAGGGACAAACAATAAAATCAATCATGAATGTGTTAGTTTAATGAGATACTACTTTGATGGGTTTTTATTGTTTGTTTTTGTCACCTATATTCTAGTAACTTTCAATAGGACCTCCCTTTAATCCAAATGGTGTCACATCAAATTTCATAGATGTATTACCTAGCTATTGTGCATGTGGGTACTCATCCAAGTAGAGGACATTATCATCTACTCAGAATATTCAATGTTGGGTCTCAAATTAATTGGTCTGGGAATACCATCAGAATGACACCATCCCAACCTTAGAGGTTGCTTGACAAGCCCTCCTGCTTGGAAAGCCCCACTGGTCATCCAATCAATGATGGTCGGTGGTCCAGAAGCATATGGAACTTATCGTCCTCTACAACCATTTCAAGATATTATGCCCAAAATGCAACAACCATTTCCACCATTATCTTAGGTATTCGGATCAATAGGCCACAAACATCCTCATCTATAAGGCATAGGGGTCCTTCCAAGGGGATCCTGCTAGTAGTCGTTGCATTCATCATCATGTAGTAGTGAATCCTCAACATGGTGAGGGTGAAATCCTTGGAAGTTTGACCCAGGTCATCCAGAGCTATGCACAAAATATGGCCCACTGGGGGTAGTAATTGACCAATATGGAATAGGGCTACATCTTTGTAACCTCTGTAGAAGCCCAAAATGTGTTGAAAAACTACAAGCGGGCAGATACACCCGCCCATAAAAATTCATTTGGCCAATAGACTCATCTTTCAACATTCCAAGAAGATCATAATTCAAATCAGGTGGAACATAGTGAGCAGTAACATACACCTACCCTCACTATCTAGGCCTTACAGTAACCTCGTCTAGTAGTCTCTTAGTAAGTCTTCTATTAAAATTTTGCGGCAAGCCATGAGCAGGAATAAACACCTTCCCACATCAATCAAGCTCACCAACATCCTTTTCTAGGAGTGTCTAAAGAAGTTCACCAGTCAAATTCAGTAGAAAACCATGAACAGGCGCACACACCTTCCTACACTTATCAATCCTACTAGTAATCTTGTCTATAAGTACCCAAAGAAGTCAGTCAAAAAGTCCTAGTGATGAATAGGGAAAATCAAACTCTCTTCCCCCACACCTGAGTACTGTCAGTATCCACTGGTAGGAAATAGAAGACAGGATCAGGAACATACCCCTACTGTAGACAAAGAATGGGAATATATTTGTTCCATTCATTGAATTCACCATGAATTTCTTGAAAATGGTGGAATGGTAGATATAAATTCTTTCCCAAATCCCACATACCTGTCAGGATATCATAACAGTGAAAATAGTAGTGAAAGAGGGATAGACATGCAGCCTATTCCCCACAAGTGGGCTGGATTATTAGCATGTCACCCTAGATAATACACATACCACAGATCCTATCTAGAAGGTATTTGGGGAAAACTTCCCTCTGGTATATGGAAAATTGGGGTTGGAACATACACACATCCCAAGAGGAAGTAATCTGCCGATTCTACTGGCTAGTCCAAGGAAGGCACAAACCCGTGCCAAATTTTAAAGAGCCTATCAGAAAATACCAATAGTATCACGGGAGCTATTAAAGAAATATTCTTTTCATGAAAATAAATTTCCACACTAAGTGTCCCCAGTCACTGGAAATAAGGAATCCAAAAATAATCCTCATCAAAGATGACTAGTAAATAAAGAGTCGATCTGTGATCCTGGTCTACTTAATGCGGGAGTTCTTTAAGCCCTCATATGTTTATCCGTAGAATCTTAAGATCATACTCCATCATTATCAAATTATGGGAATAGTAGCATCAATTTTGAAGGTCCTCCCTAGAAACTTCACTATGAAGGATTGTTTTATGTCCATAATATGATTGAACTCGAGAACCAATCTTCTTAATAGAGTCATAGCATCCCTCTACATGTCCAGAAGATCAAAGAGTAAGAGGGTCTTCCCCATGCTATAATCCACCATAGTAGTCCTCCCAATTATGTCATTTTCTATGAACGTTCTCTCTATAATAGTGTTTCACTTCATTAGAAGGGCCCTTCCCTTGGCGATGTAGTGATGAGAAAGCCCTCCTACTGTGAGGTACTTAGGAAAAAGAGGTCAGTCATGTCTGATGCCTTATCATTGACAAGTGAAATTCTTTCTTAGTTGGAAGACACCCAAGGCGATGGTCACTCTCTGAATAACCCTTGGATATTCTATATTCCAACGTAACAGAGGAATTCTCTAACAATATCACTAATTGTGATAAAGAGAAAGGAAAGCATCCACTCTAATCAAACCAGGTTGAGAAGACTCTCGAATAAGATGAAGATGACATGCTAAAAATTAGGAAATATCTAGCTAAAGGTGATATTATAGTCATGTTCTCACCATTATAAACACCTCAATATAGCATTCTAATGGTGTTTTTGGAAGATTTTGTGTACAAAATCCACCTCAATATATGTAACATTATTCATCACTTAAGATAAAAAGAATTACCCTATAAAGAGTATACAATTCAAGTCAAGGTAATATAAGGGATACAATTCCAAATTGACTTGGAGGCTCTCCTATCTACACGACATCAAAAGTTTGGGAAATAGTAAGGATACCTTCAAATTTCATGTCTCAACATGTTAAAAATATTGTGATATCTGATCTTAGATACCTCATTTGTAATTTATATCAGAGGGTGGGTGAACAAATAGAATTACATTTCACTGTGCTCACCAACCATAAAATCCCACCGAAGGTGGTATCATTCAATGTCATAGCTGTAGGAAAACTTTAATAAATGGACTCTATTCACAATTAATAATATTCTCACCAAAAAAATCTTTGACTGACTCTCACTAAATTTGGTCCAAAAGAGAGAATCCTATTGAAATGATTTTTTATTAGACATCTATAAATATATATAAAACCTCACACTTAAGGGAATTCAATCATCAGATACTAAAAATGTTGAAAATAGTGCAAGAGTATTTAGAAGAGGGTGATTTATGTGCATGCCAAATAATGCACCCATCCCATGTTTGAACAAGAATCTATAAAATCAGAAGTGCAGTCATGGCAGTAACATCCACATAAATCCAGAAGCAACTCTAGCCCACAGGGTTGGGGGATTTTTTAACACGGCCTTCGAGGTTAGCAAACCAAGCCTGAAGAGTTTTTAATGTGGAATAGAAATATCCCTTGACCTCAGGGTTGATGAATTTTTCACCTTAGAAACCTATTCTTTAGCAGAAGTCAATTTTCTCCCAATTAAGTGGAATGTCGTAGAATGAATTGTCCCAATTTTTTCCATCCTGTGATTTGATATCCTCATTAGGAATGAATACCACTGAACTATCTGAAGATTCACATAAAATTACTACCTTCCAAAAATCCCCTATAGAATTAGTGAAGGAGAGGAAAAGGCCTCATGAAGGGTGTAGAAAAAGGAAGTCTCATAAAGGCACTAATAAAGTACCTGCAATGCACTAAACGTCAGTGAATTTCAATAACACCACCCCTGTAGACCCTACAGAACATGAGGCTAATTAGGAGTAGGATCTGAGGGAGTAATTTTTTGTTTATAATTTAGTACAAACCTAAATTATTAAAGGAGGTTTTCATACCAGTAAATAGATGCTCCCCCTAAATCTGGGAGTTCCCTCAATCACTCTACCACTACCTCCTCAAATATCACACAAAAAAGAAAATGGAAAAGGTAAATTATTGCCTTAAATACTCCCTAAAATGGTTAGAACCATCACACTTGAGGAAATATTTTCTAAATAAGAGGAAGATATGAAATAACTGAGGAGAATCAATGAAAAATAACTCTGAGGTATCCTTCCTTGTAGATATATTCTGCAATAAGATCCTCAAATCACACTCTCAACTAGCATACCTCAATAAATAGGGTTCTCTATAGTAACTAAAGTAGAGCCAAAACATCCACTCAATATGGGTAACAACAACAAATATACATGGAAATCACAATAGAAGTTTTGGATATCCCTTTAATGGGTATACAACCATAACAGGGCCAGGCGTATCCTTACAGGCCTACCCCTATAGGTTATCCATGGTAGATACCAGTAGTACCACCAAAGATGACCCTATCGGCTACTTCCCCTATTCAATCACCTAATCATATAAATATTCATCAAGGGATCATGAATACCATTGAGCTACTAATGGATCAATTGGAATCCATCTAGGAATGAAATGTGTTGGTTAAACTATAGAAGAATCCTTTCCAGGAATGGGTTGATCTAAATCTTCTATCACCAAACTTCGGGAATCCTACATTTTCAATTTTCAATAGATTAGAGGACTCAAAGAAGCACATGGCACACTATGTGTCCCACCTTGATCCCATGATGGGTACCCCTGAACAACAAGAGGTAGTGAAACATAAGTGCTTCATTCAATCACTACAAGGACCAGCCATTGTATAGTACACTAGCTTTTCGGATTGGTCAATTAAAGTGTGGGAAGATCTCTTTTGGATCTTTCTCTTACAATTAAGCTCGACATTATTTAATACAACAATACTCAACCTCTAAAACTTCAAATAGAAGGATAATGAAAGGGTCTCATATTTCATTGCTCGGTGGAAAGGATTTACATACTCCTTAAACCTAAACCTTCCTTTAGAAGACTAGTTCCCCATATGTATAGTGAATCTTTATGATGAGTTGTGCATGCCAGTTATCCTTGTGAAATACACTGGAGGGTTTTGGGACCTTGTCACAATTTCCTAAAGATTAGAAGACTCCATTTCATAAACCAAAGATAATTAAGTCTTGAGTAATTCCTTCAGCTCAAGGAAAGATAGCAGGGAAAGAAAAGGTTGACACTGTTACAATTAAATAGGCCCCTACACTCACTCTAGCTTCAAAGACTGCACCATATCATATGGATCCACATCATGAGCATCAAAAAAAATGCCCACCTCATCAGGATGATCAACGGGAATAGAGAAGAAAATAGTTTAAGTAGATTAAGAATAATTTCTATTCTTTTTTAAGTGACCAAATTCCTGGATACTTCAACTTAGCATTGGAAAACAACTTGATCAAGTATCCAAAGCCCAATAAGCCCAATAAGGATAGTGATGAAGAACTACCAAACTATTTCCCCTTCCATAAATCATTGGGTAACAATATCCTAGAATGTTTTGTTTTCAAATATATCCTACAAAAGATGGTGGACTCTGGGCAAGTGAATCTAGGCAGGCCACCTGCTCAAGTAGAATGTGTTTTTACAATCGATCTAGAGAAGGAGAATGAATGGAAAAAAGTTAACAGCAAGGGAACACTGATTTTTATTAAATGGATATTCATGAATGATTTACCAGACTCGTGTTATCCTTTGAGTGCAATTAAAATATATGCATATACCCTCATCTGCATCTTCTACAACACAACAGATTTCATCGTTAGATCACTACCCTAAAATCCTAACATGGTTGGAATAGAAAGAAGAAAAAATTTTAAGATAAGGATATTTCAAGGCCAAATTTGTCCTTGAATTTAACAGACTTTGTGACTACTATCCTACAAGCATGAGAATCACCCCACAAAATGGTATAACAAGAGTCGACCTGGCAGACAGAATCTCCATCAGATGAGGAGTTGATCTTCAGTTACATTAATATAATTCAATTAATGGATATCTTCTCAAATGATGGGTGTGATTTTGAACTTGAATTCCCTTTACCCAATTAGGTAATTAGGTTAAGAGGATACCAGAGATGAGGATATAGGGGAATATATGGTCATGTTAGGATTCACTACTCTAACTCTATCCCTGCTCAAACCATCTACGTGGCAAAAACTCATGGGGGAGATCTCCAGCAATATTAGTAGGAAAAATAAAGTTCCCCCACACATAAAGGGTCTACCCTAATATGATCATCCTAGAAGATTGAATAAAGGATACATTATCACCAAATCTACCTTGGCATGCAAATAAACCTAGTCGACCTAATCCACTGAGAGAAAAAACACCTTCATCTTCTATTCCAAGGGCTAATCCATCCACATCAAGTACTTCAATTCCTAAAGCACCTAAAAACAATTTTCCCCATACTGGGAAGCATAGACCTTTAGAACAGAAGTGTGATATTTTAAAGAAATTAACCCTAGTATCATCCAAGTTTTAAATATTGGATGCTTTGAGCATATCAAAAGACCTATAGGAAGCACTCTTAGAGGCCTTGTCAAGCCCTAAAAAATTTAAATTTGAGGTTTATGGGGATGAAGTATATTTTCTATAGAATGATCCTATATAATCTCACACAATCATCTCCTTCATAGACCAGAATGAGGATGTTGTTATACAGGGACATGTTAGACCCTTGTATATATATGGAAGGATAAATGACATTGATATATGATGAGACTTCATTGACAATAGCTCAGGAGTCAACCTCATTTAAATCCAAACACTTCATCAATTGGGTTTCAATGAATCTCAATCCCCCCTCCACTTTAATTTTACAGGGTTATAAAAATAACAAACAAAAACCTCTTGGTGAAATCAAGCTCAAGACTCGGTTTGGGGATCTTGTTTCTAACGTAGAATTCATGGTTTTTTGGAAAGATAGAACCTTCAACATTCTGTTGGAAATACCCTGGCTACATCATCATGAAACTATCCCCTTATCATACCACAAATGCCTCAAATATTGTATCAATGGTCAAATTGAAACATTTCATGGTGATAATACCTATTTAAATATTGTGAATCACAGTGCATTGATGAAGGATTCTACTATAGGGAAGTGAAATAGTATATGATTGATGATTTCACTCAAATAAATGCCTAAAATGGTCTAGAGATGATTCCAGCTAATCATTTTAAGCATCTCAGTGCAAAGTATGTGCTTACCATCAACCAAATTAAATATTTGAGTCCAAATTTGAGCACAAATCTAGATACTTCCTGCTATTAGTCATGATAAACTACCTGACACTGATGTCCAAATCACATGACATTAAATTATATAACAAATTCCTTGTCTCATGATGTAAAACTGTACGATTCACATCCATGCTGCAAGACATAAAACCACATAGAATTATGATTCATGCTTAAGTGAGTTATATTTCTTAGTTTTGGTTTCCTACCACACCTTCATTCCAGAACTGCATATGGCTGGATTTTTGTCTACAAATATACATAATAATTCCTAGAATTCATGTCTCAGTCCTCTCCATCATTCTATAAAATATCAAATCCCTCTTTTCCCCATGTCAAAAATTGATTGATGTGGGGAACTATTTTCAAGAACTATGTGTGGCTTGATTATTGCTCCAAAAACATAAATAGTGATGTCCGCGTCATATCTCATGTCCCAGATGCAAAATTCCTTCCTATTTTAGTCCATTTCAGGTGACCCATGTCCTTACCTAAAGATGTTAAATTGCACAGTTGACGTTCTTGTTTCACAATGATAAATTGTAAGATCTTTTTTAGAACGACATGTGGCTTAATTTCTGTGTTAATGATATACGTAGTAATGCTCAGATTTCTAAGCATGGGTCTAGCCATAACATGAAACAAAAAATTCCCACTCCATGTGTATGAGTCATACCTACATAGAGAACCTTTCAAAAACTATGTGTGGCTTGATTCCTGTCATCACAGGATATGTAGTGATGCCTAGATTTCCATCCTTGGGCCCAGCTACAACATTTACCTTATTTCATGTTGGGTCATCTTCATCTTCAACACATAATGTTAAACTACATAAGATTTTATAACTAATTAAATATTTATTCTCATTATAATTAGATATATAGAAATTCCTGGATCACACATCCTGGTCTAGCCACTAAAAAATCTAAATTCCCCTATCTTTACCCTCTATTGCCTTTGTGTGGTAAAAGAAACATTTTCAACTCCTTATTTCTCACACCAAGAAAAGCCCTTGTGCACTTAGGGGTTTTGGTAAAGAAATTTCCTACATAAGTAAGTAATATCAATTTACATCAGGGTTATCATAGTCCCGGGTACAACACCATAAAAGGCACACCATATGTCTTTGTCACATGACTTTAAACTACATGGATTACTCAAAAACTAAGTGTGACTTGATTCTCATTACAATGATATATATAGTGATGTCCAGATCATCAATCTTGGTCCCAACTGCAACAAAATATGAGAAATTACCCCACTCTCTTATATATGAGTTAGATCTATATAAGAGGATTCATTATGGTGTCTCGCCCCATTCGTGAGCCCATATTCAAAGAAAATCCATTTTCCTCCATGACTGTATCAGTGTGGGGGTATTTTTTTAGAACTAAATGTGGCTTGATTCTTGTTCCAAAAAGATATGTAGTTATGCATGAGCCTCGTGCCCTAGTCTAGCTATGATTTCCTTTTTCACATCGAGTTACCTTTGTCCTCACCACATTATATTAAACTACATGGCTGATTTCCTCACTATATGACTTTAAACTGCATGGTTACCTAAGAACTATGTGTGCCTTGATTCTCATTTTAATGAGATACATAGTGACTCCTAGACCTTATATCCTAATCTCACACATGGGGTAAAGAAAAAACACCCTCTCTCCAACATATAAACAAAGATCTATGCAGAAGATCTTAATTTGGGAACCCTCATTCAAGGATCCATTAAGAAAACAGAGATGTCCCCCTCCGATATATAAATCTGATTTATTCAAGGGACTCTAAAATTCATGCCAAATATAGGTTCAAATGATTCATTTGTGCTTGTACAAATCATTTCCACACTTCATACAACTAATTTGAGACACTTTTGGATCTTCATAATATTTCCCCAGCTATCAGTGAAAGAATGTATAACACTTAAGGAATACTTTTTCTAACTATGTTGTAATACACCCCAGTTGGATTTGCATAATTCACCCACCAATATGACCTTTCATCCAGAGGATGTCACTATTTGACAATGTAGTAACATTCCCCAGTTGTATTTTCATAAAGTCTCCCAAAAAATGGGTTTGCTAACCAATGGTAATTTTTCCCTCGAAAGAAGTCGGTTCTCATTATGTAAGCATTGATGACATTGTTTTGTAACTTAATTTTTGAATTTGGTATATGGTCATCCCCTACATACTTATCCCATGTCATTTCTCTTAATTTGGGAACTCCCAAGATCATGGTTTAAAATTTCCTCCCTTACGTCTAAAGTGTGCTAGAATGGAATTAGTCTGATTGGCCACATATTACCTATTGTTTCTATATTTCTATGGTCCTAGTCATATAACCTAAAACTATAGGCACCATATTTCTCATGTTTGGGTCAAACCTAGGTAGTAAACCTTTTCACCAATTCTTGAGTAAATTTTACTTGGAATGGTCCGCCCATATTCATTAATTTGTATCCAGGGAAATCCAAATATCCATAAACATCCTTCATCCACTAGTAATAGAATGACATAATTCCTTAAAACTCTTTTTCATGACTATTTTGTAACATTCCCTAGTTTCTTTTTCATAATCACCCACATAAAGTGCCTAAAATGCACTAAACATCAGTGAATTTCATTAACACCACCCATGATGACCCTACAGAACATGAGGCTAATTCAGAGGAGGATTTGAGGGAGGAATTTTTGGTTTATAATGTAATAGAAACCTAAATGATTAAAGGTAGTTTGCATACCAGGAACTAGAGGCTCACCCTAAATCTGGGAGTTCCCTCAATCACTCTACCACTACCTCCTCAAAGATCACCCAAAAAAAGAAAATGGAAAAGGTAAGTTTTTGCCTCTCCTACTCCCTAAAATGTTTGGACCCATCACACCTAAGTAAATATTTTCTAAATAAGAGGAAGAGATGATAGAACTGAGGAGAATCAATGAAAAATTACTCTGAGGTATCCTTCCTACTAGATATATTTTGCAATAAGATCCTCAACTCACACTCTCAACTAGCATACCTCAATAAATAAGGTTCTCTATAGTAACTAAAGTATAGGCCAAACAACCAATCAATATGGGGTAACAACAACCAATATACTTGGAACTCACAGTAGCAGTTTGGGATTTCCCTACAAAGGGTGTACAACCATAATAGGGCCAGGCGTATCCTTACAGGCCTACCCCTATAGGCTATCCATGGTAGAGACCAGTAGTACCACCACAGATGGTCCTATCGGCTACTTCACCTATTCAAGATCCTACTCATCTAGATATTCCTCAAGGGATCATGAGTACCATTGAGCTACCAATGGTTCAATTGGAATCCATGGAGGAATGAAATGTTCTAGTGAAACTATAGAATAAGCCTTTCCAGGAATGGATTGATCTGACTCTTCCATCACCGAACTTTAAGAATTCTACATTTTTAGTTTTCAATAGCTCGGAGGACTCAGAGCAGCACATGGCACACTATGTGTCCCACTTTGATCCCATGATAGGGACCCTAAAACAAATAGAGGTAGTGAAACATAAGTGCTTCATTCAATCACTACAAGGATCATCCATTCTATAGTACACTAGCTTTCCAGCTTGGTCAATTAAAGTGTGGGAAGATCTATTTTTGGAAGTTTCTCTTTCAATTCAGCTCTAGATCATTGAAAACAACAGTACTCAGCCTCTAAAACTAAAAATATAACGATAATGAAAGGGTATCATATTTCATTGCTTCGTGGAAATGATTTACATACTCCTTAAACTTAAACCTTCCTTAAGAAGACTTGTTCCACATCTGTATAGCGAATCTTCATGATGAGTTGTGCATGCCAATTATCCCTGTGAAATACACTGGAGGGTTTCAAGACCTTGACACAATTTTACAAAGATTAGAAGACTCCATTTCATAAACCAAGGATAATTAAGTCTCGATTAATTCCTTCAGATCAAGTAAAGATAGTGGGGAAAGCAAAGGTTGACACCGTTACAATTAAGTAGGCCCCTACACCCACTCTAGCTTCAAAGCCTACACCATATCATATGGCTCCACAACCTAAGAATCAAAATCAATGCTCGCCTTATAAAGATGATCAAAGGGAGTAGAGACTAAAATAGTTTAAGTAGATTAAGAACAAGTTCTACTCTTTTTGAAGTGACCAAATCCCTGGATACTTCAACTTAGCATTGGAAAAAAACTTGGTCAAGTATCCAAATCCCAATAAGCCAAGTAAGGATAGTGATGAAGAACTCCCAAACTATTTCCACTTCCATCAAGAATTTGGGGACAACATCCTGGAATTTTTTGTTTTCAAATATATCCTACAAAAGATGGTGGACTCTAGGCAAGTGAATCTGGACAGGTCACCTGCTCAAGTAGAATTTGTTTTTACAATCAATCTAGAGAAGGAGAATGAATGGAAAAAATTGAACAACAAGGGTACACTGAATTTTAGTGAATGGATAGTCAAGAATATGATTTACCAGACTCATTTTATCCTTATAGTGCAACTAAAATAGTTGGATATACCCCCATATGTATCTTCTACAACACAGCTAACTTAATCGGTAGATCAGTACCCTAAAATCATAACATGGTTGGAAGAGAAAGAAGAAAACATATAAAGATAAGGCTATTTCAAGGCCAAATTTGTCTTTGAATTTAGCAGACTTCGTGACTACCATCCTAAGAGCACGAGAACCACCCCACCAAATGGTATAACAAGAGTCAACATGCCAGATGGAATATTCATCAGATGAGGAGTTGACCTTCAGTTACATTAATATAATTCACTTAATGGATCTCTTCTCAAATGATGGGTGTTATTATGAACTTGAATTACCTATACCCAATTAGGTAATTAGGCAAAGAGGCTACCAGAGATGAGGATATAGGGGAATATGCGGTCATGCTAGGATTCACTACTCTAACTATGTCCCTACTCAAACCATCTATGTGGCTGAAACTCGTGGGAGAGATCTCCAGCAAGCTTAATGGGGAAAATAATGTACCAGCACACATAAAGGGTCTACCCTGATATGATCTTCTTAGAAGATTGACTAAAGGATACATCATCACCTAATTTGCCTTGTCTTACAAATAAACCTAGTTGACATAATCCACTGAGAGAAAAAAACACCTTCAGCTACTATTCCAAGAGCTAATCCATCCACATCAAGTAATTAAATTCCTAAAGCACCTAAAAACAAGTTTCCCCATACTAGGAAGCATAGACCTTTAGAATAGAAGTGTGATATTTTAAAGAAATTAACCCTAGTACCATCCAATTTTTCAGTATTGGATGCTTTAAGAAAATCAAAAGACCTCAAGGAAGCACTCTTAGAGACCTTGTCAAGCCCTCAAAAATTTAAAGTTGAGGTTTATACTGATGAAGTATATTTTATTGAGAATGATCCTATATAATGTCACACGATCATCTCTTTCATAGACTAGGATGAGGATGTTGTTATATAGGGACATGTCAGACCCTTGTATATATCTGGTCGGATAAATGACATTGATATATGATGATCCTTCAATGAAAATAGCTCAGGATTCAACCTCAATTCAAACCAAACACTTCATCAATTGGGTTTTAATGAATCTCTCTTACCCCCCCCCCCCTCCACTTTAATTTTATAGGGTTATAAAAATAACAAACAAAAACCTCTTGGTGAAATCAAACCCAAGACTCAGTTTGGGGATCTCCTGTCTAACATAGAATTCATGGTTGTTTGGAAGGATACAACCTTCAACATTATGTTGGGAAGACCTTGGATACATAATCCTAAAACTATAACCTTATCATACCACCAATGCCTCAAATATCGTATCAATGGTCAAATTTGAACATTTCACGGTGATAAATCCCTATTTAAATCTTGTGAATCACAGTACATTGATGAAGGATTCTACTAGAGGGAAGGTAAATAGTCTAAGATTGATGATGTCACTCAAATAAATTCCAAAATGGTCTAGAGATGATTCTAGCTAATCCTTTTAAGAAGATCAGTGCAAATTATGTGCTTACCATCAACCAAATTAAAGATTTGAGTCTAAACTTGAGCACACATCTAGAGACTTCCAGTTGTTATCCATGATAACTGAACCATGAAACACTAAATAAGTCATTAACTCTCTAAACAGTAATGAAATCCCGTATGAAAATGTCTTTATTCCATACACCAAGCTTCAAAAAATCCCTATTCTATCAGCTAGGCTGGAAGAATTTGTCAAGAAAATGGTAGAAAATGAAGATGATCATTCTCAATCCTTCATCTCCCATTTAGAGCTTCAAAAAGGCCTTACACCATCAATCAAGCCGAAAGTAGTTGCTTTGTCTTCCAAATGTCCAAATTTTGACACCTCCCCTAAATCTAAGAAACTTAATTCATCACCTACTCCTTAGGTAGATGTGGAAGAGGTAAATCAAGGGGGATATGAAGAGGATACAGACCTTAGGGATGCCCCTCTATCATTTGAGGAAGATGTCTCCGCCATTGTTGACAAGCTCAAGGAAATAGATTTGTGCGTAGAAGAAAATTCACATACCACTTTGATCAGTGTATCCATGACATTAAAAAAATAATAAGTATATAACTTCCTCCTAAATCAACACCGATACATGTTTTCTTGGAATTATACAGAGATTCTAGGCCTTGATCCTGAGGTGGCCACCCACTACTTAGGATTTCCATAAGACCCCTGAGGATAAAAATATACATTTATAAGGACACACCTAACTCATGTATCCAAAATTGAGGCTAAAGTGGACAAAATCATTAAGTCCAAATTCATCCAGGTTGTTCAGTATCTAAAATGGCTAGCCAATTTTGTCCCAGTAAAGAATAAAAATAGGCAAATCAGGTTTTGCGTCAACTTCAAAGATATCAACCGGAATTGTACGAGAGATGACTTCTCAATTACAATCATAGAAATACTTATTGATGAGATGGATGGTTATAAAGATCTATACTTCATTGATGGTTATTTAGGATACAACCAAATTCATATGCCCCTATAAGATAAAGAATTAATTGCCTTCAAGGCCCCCTAGTAAGTATTATGATATCCAGTAATTCTCTTTGTCTTGAAGAACATCAATTCCACATACAAACGTGACATGCATCACATTTTTAAACCCTTATTAGGGAAGTTTTTTGAATGCTATGTTGATAATATAGTGGTTAAGTCCTAACAATGTTCTGACCACCTAGATGATCTTGAGATCTTCTTCCACAAGATATGATTGAATATCCTAAAAATGAACCCCTTAAAACGTGATTTCAGGGTAACCTTAGGAAAGTTTCTCGACTTCATTGTACACCATTACGACATTAAAATCAACCTTGAGAAGAAAAAGGTTGTACTTAGTATGTCACCTCCTTGAAATCTTAAATAGATGATAGGACTTCATGGAAACTTGTCCTACATCTGGTGGTTTATATCCAACCTCGCAAGAAAGTGTTTTCCCTTCACCAAATTGATGAATAAATGGATCGTGTATCAATAGACTGATGACTATCTGGAAGAATTCTAAAGTCTCAATAAATATATCTTGATCCCACCAGTATTAATGCCATCCATTTTGGAAAAGTCGCTAATTCTATATGTAATATCCCTAAAGCAATCATGAGGTGATTTCCTTGAACAAAAGAATATCCCCGACAATGAAAATAGATTTATTATCTCAATAAAACTATGATCAATGTTGAGACTTGTTATTCAGATATCGAGAAGAGTTTCTTGGCATTAATCTTCATGGTATGGAAACTAAGGCACTTCATGTAGTACCATGAGGTCATTTGTTCTCTCACAATAACCCACTCAAATATATCCCCAATCATCCTATATTGATAGGATATTTAGCATGTTGAGTGTTTATCCTGTAGTAGTTTGATATACAATCTGTGCCTCAAAACGTGGTTAAAGAAAAAGCTTTGGTATATTTTCTTACAGAACACCCATCTACAGAAACAACATCATTGAATACTAAATTTCTAGATTAAGATATATTTTATATTCAAGAAGGCCTCCAAACATGGGATATGTATTTTGACGGTGCATCTAGGTTCCTAATAGGAAGAGAAAAGAAGACCCTAAGATCAACAAAGTTGGGTTAAGGATCATGCACATTTTCCTAGTGATGGTAATTTTACCTTACTCCTTATTTCTTTCAACAGGTTGTACTAATAATGAGGCAAAATATCATGGCCACATTACAGGAATGGATCTAGCACTTTAAATACTAGTGGACCACCTAGAGGTGAAAGGTGATTCAAAGTTTGTAATCAAACAGATCAATGGGGATTATGTCATTAGAAAATATGATCTAATCCTTCTACGTGATTATGTATGAGGTTTAATGGTAGAGTTCCCCTCATATAAAACATTGATTCACATCATCATGAAACTATCCCCTTATCAAACTCAAGACTCGGTTTGGGGATCTCGTGTCTGATGTAGAATTCATGGTTGTTTGGAAAGATACAACCTTAAACATGTTGTTGGGAAGAACTTGGATACATAATCAGAAACTTATTCCCTTATCATACCACCAATGCCTCAAATATTGTATCAATGGTCAAATTGGAACATTTCATGGTTATAAATCCCTATTTAAATCTTGTGAATCACAGTACATTGATGAAGGATTCTACTATATGGAATGGAAATAGTCTATTATTGATGATGTCACTCAAATAAATGCCCCAAATGGTCTAGAGATGATTCCATCTAATCATTTTAAGCAGCTCAGTGCAAAGAATGTGCCTACCATAAACCAATTTAAAGAGTGGAGTCTAAATTTGAGCACACATCTAGAGACTTCCTGTTGTTAGTCATTATAATTGAACCATGAAACACTAAATAAGTCAATAACTCTCTAAACAGTAATGAAAGCCCGGATGAAAATGTCTTTATTCCATACCACAAGCTTCAAAAAATCCATATTTTGTCAGCTAGGCTGGAAGAAGTTGTCATGAAAATGGTATAAAATGAAGATGATCATTCACAATCCCGCATCTCTCATTCAAAGCTTTAAAAGGGCCTTACACCATCAATCAAGCCGAAATTAGTTGCTTTGTCTTCCAAATGTCCAAATTTTGACACCTCCCCTAACTCTAAGAAGCTTAATTCATCACTTACTCCCTAGGTAGATGTGGAAAAGGTAAATCATGGGGGAGATAAAGAGGATGCAGACCTTAGGGATGCCCCTCCATCATTTGAGGAAGGTTTCTCCACCATTGTTGAAAAGCTCAAGGAAATAAATTTTTGCACAAAAGAATATCCACATACCACTTTGCTCAGTGCATCCAGGACATTCGAAGAATAATAAGTACATACATTACTCCTAAATCAACACCGGGACATGTTTTCTTAGAATTATACAGAGATTCTAGGCCTTGATACTGAGGTGGCCACCCGCCACTTGGGCTTTCCATAAGACCCCTGAGGATACAAATAAACATTCAGAAGGACACACCTAAATCATGTATCCAAAATTGAGGGTAAAGTGGACAAAATCATTAAGGATGAATTCATACATGAAGTTCAGTATTCGAAATTTCAATCCAATTTTGTCCCAGTAAATAAGAAAAATAGGAAAATTAGGGTCTGCGTTAACTTCAAAGATATCAACTGGCACTATCTGAAAGATGACTTCTCAATTCCAATCATAGAACTACTGATTGATGAGACGGCTGGTTATTATGATCTATACTTAATTTATGGTTATTTATGGTACAACCAAACTCATATGCCCCTATAGGATAAATAATTCATTTCCCTCAAGGCCCCCAGTAAGTATTCTGCTATCGATTAATTCCTTTTGTCTTGAAGAACATCAATTCCACATAAAAATGTTCCATGCAAAGCGTTTTCAAACCCTTCTTAGGGAATTTTTTCAAATGAGATGTTGAAAATATAGTGGTTAAGTCCTAAAAATGTTCTAACCACCTAACTGATCTTGAGATCTTCTTCCACAATCTATGATGGAATATCCTAAAAATGAACTCCTTAAAATGTGCTTTCAGGGTAACCTCGGGAAGGTTTCTTGACTTCATTGTACACCATTATGACATTAAAGTCAACCTTGAGAAGAAAAAGGTTGTACTTAGTATGTCACCTCCTTGAAATCTTAAATAGATGATAGGACTTAAGAGAAACTTGGCCTACATCTGGTGGTTTATATCCAACCTCGCAAGAAAGTGTCTTCCTTTCACCAAATTGATGAATAAATGGATCGTGTATCAATGGATTGATGACTATCAGGAAGAATTCTAAAGTCTTAAGAAATATCTCTTGATCCCACTAGTATTAATGCCAACCATTTTGGGAAAGTCGCTAATTCTATATGTGATAGCCCTAAATCAATAATGAGGTGATTTTCTTGAACAAAAGAATATCCCCAGCAATGAAAATAGATTTATTATCTTAGTAAAACAATGTTTAATGTTGAGACGTGTTATTCAGATATCAAGAATAGTTTCTTAGCATTAATCTTCATGGTATGGAAACTAAGGAACTACATGTAGTAACATGAGGTTCATTTTTTCTCTCACAATAACCCACTAAAATATATATTCAACCATCTTATATTGATAGGATATTTATCATGGTGGGTGTTTATCCTATAACAGTTTGATATTCAATTTGTGCCTCAAAAAGTCGTTAAAGAAAAATATTTGTTATATTTTCTTACAAAACACCCATCTACAGAAACAACATCATTAAATACTAAATTTCTAGATTAAGATATATTTTCTATTCAAAAAGGCCTCTAAACATGGGAGATGTATTTTGATAGAGCATCTAGAATCCTAATAGGGAGAGAATATAAGACCCTAAGATTAAAAAAGTTGGGTTAAGGATCATGGACATTTTCCTAGTGAAGGAAATTTTACCTAAATATTTATTTATTTCAAAAGGTTGTAAAAATAATGAGGAAAAATATCATGGCCTCATTACAGGCTTGGAACTAGCACTTTAAATACTAGTGGACCACCTAGAGGTGAAAGGTGATTCAAATTTGGTAATCAAACAGATCAATGGGGATTATTCCATTAGAAAAGATGATCTAATCCTTATACTTGATTATATATGAGGTTTAATGGTAGAGTTACCCTCATATACAACATTGATTCACATCCCACTATCACAGAATGCATAGGTAGATTCATTAAAAAATTCCATTATGGCTTTGGTAGATCCGAAATGTGACATGACTGTCATCAAGATCACACATCGTCAAATGGTCTCACCTTTTTTTCAAGTCATAATGGAAGAGATCAATGAAATCATCCTTTTCCCCAATCCATATGGTTATACCACTAAATAGATGATACCCATCATGGACTACCTTCATAATGGGGTACTCCCATTGAATAGAGATGGGAAGGATAAAATCTGATAGAGAGAAACCAACTTCACTCTTTATGAGAGCCCAAATCACCACAAAGTACTCTATAAATGAGGATTTGAGAGAGTACTTATTAGATGTATCAAAGGAGAAGATATGGTTTCTATCATGAAATAAGTACACACAGAAGCCCATGGTGCCCACCAGTCAGGATACATGCTTTATAACCAAATATGAAGGCTTAGTTACTACTGGACCATTATGACATAGGATTGCACATAATTCACCAAGAAATGTCATTCCAGGAAAGTGTATTCCAACTTCATCCATCAACACATGAAGTTTCTATATATAGTTAAATACTCCTAGACATTTTATGTATGGGGAATGGATGTTGTGGATCCATACCCTCTAGTTATGGCCAGTCAGTTCAAATAAATCTTAGTTTCTACTGATCTCTTCTACAAATTGGCTGAGGCAATACCCCTCAAAGAAGTCATGGAAAAAAGCATTGTCAGCTTCATGAAGTCCAGCATCATTACTAGATTTGGTGTCCCTTATACAATACTAAAGGACAACGACACCAATTTTTATTCTGCTGAGGTGGAAAATCTATATTAGGAGTACAATATAAAATTCAACCATTCACATTTCTATCATGAAATGGCTAATGGATAAATAGAGGCCTTCAATAAGACCATGTAGAATATACTTCAGAATATGGTGGATAAAGATAAAAATTATTTTCCTTAAAATATCTTGAATTCCTTATGGGATTACTAAACTACAACATGTAATGCCATGCGAGTGACCATGTATTCACTGGTATACGGGACAGAAGCTGTCCTACCCATCAAGGCCTAATTTTCATCACTTCATATTACCATTTATTAATGGTTATCCACAGATGAGAAATCCTAGAAATGAGTGGATGAATTGTATTGACTTGATGAGAAATGATTAAACACCTTGCATCACTTAGAGGTCTATCAAAATCCGATAGTGTGAGATTTTAACAATAAGGTCTCCCTCCATTCATTCCTCCATGTAGAACTGGTATTTATCCTTAGGACTCTAATGATACCAGGAAAGAAGCCCCCAAAACTTGAAACAAAGTAGGATGTACCATACTACATACACAAGGTCCACTATAATGGACCTTATTCCTTGGTCTCAATGGATGGAGATCTCATTATGACCCTAATCAATGCAAGGTTCACGAAGAAATATTTCATGTAATCTCACGAAACTAATACTAGTCTTAGGAAGTTAAAATTCACAACATTATATATAGTTCAATATGTAAAACTTTAAACTACATCACATGTCATCCCAATCATATGATGTTAAACTGCATGGTATAAATCTCATCTGCACGATGTTAAAATGTGTATTCAGTCTTTGTCACTTGACCTTAAAAATCATGAAAAAACATTCATGTCGTAAGATGATAAACTACATGACACTGATGTCCAATTCAGAAGACATTAAATTATATGACAAAGTCCTTGTATCATGATGTAAAACTTCATGAATTTCATCCATGCTGCAAGTCATAAAACCACATAGAATTATGATTCATGCTTAAGCGAGTTATATTTTTTAGTTTTGGTTTCCTACCACACCTTCATTCTAGAACTGCATACGGATTGATTTTTTTATAAAAATATACATATTAATGCCTAAAGTTCATGTCTTAGTCCTCTCCATCATTCAATAAAATATAAAATACCTCTTTTCCCCGCGTCAAAAACTGATTGATGTGGGGAACAATTTTCAAGAACTATGTGTGGCTTAATTACTGCTCTAACAAGATAAATAGTGACTCCCAGGTCATATCTCGTGGCCCAGATGCAATATTACTTTCCATTTTTGTCCATTTCGGGTGACCCATGTCCTTAACTAAAGATGTTAAATTGAACGATTGACATCTTTGTTTCACAATGATAAATTGTGAGATATTTTTTAGAACTACATGTGGCTTAATTATCATGTTAATGAGATATGTAGTGACACTCAGATTTCTAAGCCTGGGTCTAGCCATAACATGAAACAAAAAATTCCCCCTCCCTATGTATCAGTCATACCTAAATATGGAACCTTTCAAGAACTATGTGTGTCTTGATTCCTCTCATCACATGATATGTAGTGATGCCTTGATTTCCATCCTTGGGCCCAGCTACAACATTTACTTTATTTCATGTTGAGTCATCTTCATCCACAACACATAATGTTAAACTTCATAAGATTTTAGAACTAATTAAATATCGATTCTCATTCTAATGAGATATGTAGAGGTTCCTAGATCACACATCCTGGTCTAGCCACTACAAATTCTAAATTCCACTATCCTTACCCTATACTGCCTTTGTGTGGTGAAAGAAACCTTTTCAACTCCTTATTTCTCACACCAAGAAAAGCTCACATGGGCTTAGGGGTTTTGGTAAAGAAATTTCCTACATAAGTGAGGAATATCAATTTACATCTAGGTTATCATAGTCCCAAGTATAACACCACAAAAGGCACACCATATGTCTTTGTTGCATGACTTTAAACTACATGGATTGCTCAAAAACTACTTGTGTCTTGATTCGCATTCCAATGATATATATAGTGATGTTCAGATCTTCAATCCTGGTCCCAACTACAACACAATATAAGAAATTCCCCAACTCTCCTATATATGATTCAGATATATATAAGAGGATTCAATATGGTGTCTCACCCCATGCATGAGCCCATATTCAAATGAAACACATTTTCCTCCATGACTCAATTAGTGTGGGGGGTATTTTTTTAGAACTACGTGTGTCTTGATTATTGTTCCAGAAAGATATGCAGTGATGTATGAGCCTCGTTCTTTGGTCAAGTTACGATTTCCTTTTTCACATCGAGCCACCTTTGTCCTCACCATATTACATTAAACTACATGGATGATGTCCTCAATATATGACTTTAAACTGCATGGTTACCTAAGAACTATGTGTGCCTTGATTATCATTTCAATGAGATACATAGTGACTCCTAGACCTTATATCCTAGTATCAGGTATGGGGTAAATAAAAAACACCCTCTCTCCTACATATAAACAAATATCTATGCAGAAGATCTTAATTTGGGAACCCTCATTCAAGGATCCATTAAGAAAATAGTGATGTCACCCTCCTATATATAAATCTGATCTATTCTAGGGACTTTACACTTCATGCCAAATATAGGTTCAAATGATTCATTTGTGCTTGTACAAATTATTTCCACACTTCATACACCAAATTTGAGACACTTTTGGATCTTCAAAATATTTCCCCAGCTATCAGTGACAGAATGTATGACTTTAAACTACATAAGTGAGGAATATTAATTTACATCAGGGTTATCATAGTCCTGGGTACAACACCTTAAAAGGAACACCAGATGTCTTTGTCGCATGACTTTAAACTACATGGATTACTCAAAAACTATGTGTGGATTCATTCTCATTTCAATGATATATATAGTGATGTCCGGATCTTCAATCCTAGTCCCAACAGCAACACAATATGAGAAATTCCCCCACTCTCCTATATATGAGTCAGATCTATATAAGAGGATTCAATATGGTGTCTCATCCCATGTGTGAGCCCATATTCAAATAAAACCCATTTTCCTCAGTGACTCTATTAGTGTGGGGGTATTTTTTAAGAACTATATGTGGCTTGATTATTGTTCCAAAAAGATATATAGTGATGCATGAGCCTCGTGCCCCGGTCTAACTATGATTTCCTTTTTTACATCGAGTCACCTTTGTCCTCACCACATTACATTAAACTACATGGCTGATATCCTCACTACATGACTTTAAACTGCATGGTTACCTAAGAACTATGTCTGCCTTGATTATAATTTCAATGAGATACATAGTGACTCCTAGACCTTATATCCTAGTCTCAGGCATGGGGTAAATAAAAAACACCCTCTATCCTACATATAAACAAAGATCTATGCAGAAGATCTTAATTTGGGAACCTTCATTCAAGGATCCATTAAGAAAACAGAGATGACCCCCTTCTATATATAAATCTGATCTATTCTAGGTACTTTACACTTCATGCTAAATATAGGTTCAAATTATTCATTTGTTCTTGTACAAATCATTTCCACACTTCATACACCAAATTTCAAACAATTTTGGATCTTCATAATATTTCCCCAAATATCGGTGATAGAATGTATGACACTTGAGGAATCCTTTGTCTAACTATGTTGTAACACACCCCAATTGGCTTTGCATAATTCACCCACTAATAGGACTTTAAGCCAGAGGATGTCACTATTTGACTATGTAGTAACATTACCCAATTGGATTTTCATAAATTCTCCCAAAAAATGGTTTTGTCAACCAACGGTAATTTTTCCCTCGAAATAATATTGTTCTATTTATATAAGCTTTGATGACATTATGTTAGAACGTACTATTTGAATTTGGTATATGGTCATCCCCCACATACTTATCCCATGTCATTTATCCTAATTTGGGAACCCCCAAGATCATGGTTTAAAATTTCCTCCCTTACGTCTAAAGTATGCTAGAATAGCATTAGTCTGATAGGCCCCATATTACTTATTGTGTCTATAATTCTATAGTCCTAGTCATATAACCTAAAACTATAGGCACCATATTTCTCATGTTTGGGTCAAACCTATGTAGTAAACCTTTTCACCCATTCTTGAGTAATTTTTACATGAAATGGTCCTCCCATATTCAGTAATTTGTATCCAGAGAAATCCAAATATCCTTAATCTTCCTTCATCCATTAGTAATATAATTTCATAATTCCTTAGAACTCATTTGAATGACTATGTTGTAACATGCCCTGGTTTCTTTTTCATAAGTCACCCTCATAAAGTGTCTGTTATCTAGAAGATTCCACTATTTGACTATGTTTTAAGATGCCCCATTTGGATTTGCATAAAGTCACCCACAAAATAGGTTTTTCAACTAGTGATAACTTCTTCCTTGGGAGAAACCTCCTTTATCACTATAAACCCTTTTCCCCATGCCACTATTCAGATCTGAAGATCCCCATATTACAACTTACAATATTCCCCTCCCCATACCTAAAATTGATTGTGAATTCCTAGATGGATTACCTTGAAATGATAAAATTATTAACCTTTAATCAAAATCTAAAGACCATAAATTATATCCCACCCAATGTCCTTATTGTATGACATTAAACTACATAGCACGATGTCCTCGTTGTATGATATTAAACTGTATAGCATAAAATCATAGTCATAATATGTTAAATTTTATAAAACCATCCCCACCATAAGACGTTAAATTTCATGGTCAATGTCCTGTTCACATGACTTTAAACTACATGATACTTCAACCCTTTTCAGAAAGGTCCCCCCTGACAATGATCATTTAACAAAATGTACCCTCCTTCACACAATACAAATTCATGTAGGAGTGTTTTCCCATTCATGTATAATTCCAATATAGATACTCCCTTCATTATCAGATGCCTTCCCGTGGAAAACCACCCTTCGTGGTCTTGAGAAATATGGATCTTCACAAACTCCACAACCATGGGTATTGGAATTTTTGAATTCCTAAGAACTCCTCTGTCTGTCTATGTAGTAACACCCTAGTATGGTAAAAGGTTAAATGAATAAACGATATGGCTCATGTCAACAAGGTGCACCTTCCTATTTGGGAGCCTGCCTGATTAGAACTCCACAATTAAGCATGGTTATCCTAGAGTAGTGATCAGGATAGGTGACCCTCTGGGAAGTTTCCCAAGGTGTGTGTGAGTGAGGAAAAAACACACTGGAAAGGACATGTGTTGGCCTGTGGGGACACTCATTAGTCATGTGACCAATACGGGCATGTGGGTGCACCCCAGGGTGAGGACCACGTGTTTGTGGGAAAACTGGTAGTACCTAGTAGGACAGGATCTAACAATCATGTTAAGGTGGGGTGGTTGTGTTGTCACTAGGACCCAGTTATCACATTTGGTATTATAGGTGGTACCCAGCCTTGAGTGTGGTGCACTACCTGGGTTGAGATGTAGGGCCCACAATAAGGATGTTGTTCTCTAAGGGGGATGATTGTAATACCCCAGAATGATAAAGGGTTAAATGACTAAATTATATGACTCGTGTCAACAAGGTACACCTTCCTTTTTGGAAGCCTACCTGATTGGAACTCCACAGTTAAGCGTGTTTGGCCTAGAGTAGTGATCGGGATGGGTGACGTTTGGGGAAGTTTCCCAGGGTCTGTGTGAGTGAGGATAAAACACACTAGAAAGGACATGTGTTAGCCTGTGGGGACACTCATTAGTCAAATGACTCATACAGGCACGTGGGTGTGCCTCAGGGTGGGGACCACGTGTTTGTGGGGCAACTGGTGGTACCTGGCGGGCCAAGACCTGACGGCCATCTTATGGTGGGGTGGTTGTGCTGTCACTGGGACCCAATTGTGGTGCATTGCCTGGGTTGAGATGTAGGGCCCACAAAAAGGATGTTATTCTCTAAGGGGGGTGATTGTAACACCCCAGAATGATAAAGGGGTAAATTACTAAATGATATGACTCATGTCAACATGGTACACCTTCCTTTTCGGGAGCTTGGATGATTAGAACTCCACAGTTAAGCGTGTTTGGCCTAGAGTAGTGATCATGATGGGTGACCTTCTGGGAAGTTTCTCAAGGTGTATGTGAGTGAGGACAAAACACACTATAAAGGACATATGTTGGCCTTTGGGGACACTCATTAGTCAAATGACCCATACGGGCACGTGGGTGTGCCTCAGGTTGGGGACCACGTGTTTGTGGGGCAACTGGTGGTACCTGGTGGGCCAAGACCTGACGGTCATGTTATGGTGGTGTGGCTATGCTGTCAATGGGACCCAGTTGTGGTGCACTACCTAGGTTGAGATGTATGACCCACAATAAGGATGTTGTTCTCTAAGGTGGGGTGATTGTAACACCCCAGAATGATAAAGTGTTAAAAGACTAAATGATATGACTCATGTAAACAAGGTACACCTTCCTTTTCGAGAGCCTGCCTAATTAGAACTCCACAATTAAGAATGTTTGGCCTAGAGTAGTGATCAAGATGGGTGACCTTCTGGGAAGTTTCCCATGGTGTGTGTGAGTGAGGACAAAACACACTATAAAAGACTTGTGTTGTCCTGTGGGGACACTCATTAGTCAAATTACCCATACGGACATGTGGGTGCACCTCAGGGTGGGGACCACGTGTTTGTGGGGAAACTAGTGGTACCTGGCGGGCCAGGACCTGACGACCATGCTATGGCGGGGTGGATGTGCTGTCACCAGGACTCAGTTGTCACAACTATACTCAATCATAGAGGAATCCTCTTTTGGAATAATACCCAACCAAACCATACTCATTAACTAGGGAATCCTCCTTAGGATTAAGACCCAACTAAACCTCCCAAATAAGGGCATCCTCCTTAGAATTAATCCCCAACAAAACCTCCCAAATCACAAGGTCATACTCCTTAGGAGTAATCCCAAACTTAATTCTCTCAAAGGGATATACTCCCCTATGATAAAAACCTTAATAGGGTCTGTGGGGACACTCATTAGTCATATGACCAATACAGGCACGTGGGTGCACCCCAGGGTGAGGACCACATGTTTGTGGGGAAACTGGTGGTACTTAGTAGGACAGAACCTAACATTCATGTTAAGGTGGGGTGGTTGTGTTGTCACCAGGACCCAGTTATCACATTTGGTATCAGAGGTGTTACCCAGCCTTAAGTGTGGTGCACTGCCTGGGTTGAGATGTAGGTCCCACAACAAGGATGTTATTCTCTAAGGGGGTGATTGTAACACCCCGAAATGATAAAGGGTTAAATGACTAAATGATATGAATCATGTCAACAAGGTACACCTTCCTTTTCAGGAGCCTGCCTAATTGGAACTCCACAGTTAAGCGTGCTTAGCGCGTGTTTGGCCTAGAGTAGTGATCAGGATGGGTGACCTTCTGGGAAGTTTCCCAAGGTGTGTGTGAGTGAGTATAAAACACACTAGAAAGGACATGTGTTGGCCTGTGGGGACACTCATTAGTCAAATGACCCATACGGGCACATGGGTGCGCCTCAGGGTAGGGACCACATGTTTGTGGGGCAACTGGTGGAACCTAGCGGGCCAAGACCTGACAGCCATCTTATGGAGGGGTGGGTGTGCTGTCACTGGGACCCAGTTGTGGTGCACTGCCTAGGTTGATATGTAGGGCTCACAACAAGGATGTTGTTCTCTAAGGGGGGGGTGATTGTAACACCCCAGAATGATAAAGGGTTAAATGACTAAATGATATGACTCAAGTCAACAAGGTACACCTTCCTTTTCAGGAGCCTACCTAATTAGAACTCAGGGTACCTGGTGGGCCAAGACCTAATGGCCATCTTATGGCGGGGTGGTTGTACTGTCACTGGGACCCAGTTGTGGTGCACTGCCTGGGTAGAGATGTAGGGCCCACAACAAGGATTTTTTTCTCTAAGGGTGGGTTATTGTAACACCCCAGAATGATAAAGGATTAAATGACTAAATGATATGACTCATGTCAACGAGTTACACCTTTCTTTTCAGGAGTTTTCCTGATTAGAACTCCTTAGTTAAGCGTGTTTGGCCTAGAGTAGTGATCAGGATGGGTGACCTTCTCAGAAGCTTCTCAGTTTATGTGTGAGTGAGGACAAAACACACTAAAAAGGACATGTGTTGGCATGTGGGGACACTCATTAGTCAAATGACCCACACGGGCACGTGGGTGTGCCTTAGGGTGGGGACCACGTGTTTTTGGGGCAACTGGTGGTACCTGGCAGGACATGACCTGATGGTCATGTTTTGGCGGTGTGGTTGTGCAATCACTGGGACCCAGTTGTGGTGCACTGCCTGGGTTGAGATATAAGGCCCACAACAAGGATGTTATTCTCTAAGGGGGGTGATTGTAACACCCCAGAATGATAAAGGGTTAAACTACTAAATGATATGACTCATGTCAATAAGGTACACCTTCCTTTTCAGGAGCCTGCCTGATTAGAACTCCACAATTAAGCATGTTTGGCCTAGAGTAGTGATCAGGATGGGTGACCTTCTGGGAATTTTCCCAGGGTGTGTGTGAGTGAGGATAAAGCACACTACAAAGGACTTGTGTTGGCCTGTGGGGACACTCATTAGTCAAATGACCCATACGGGCATGTGGGTGCATCTCAGGTTGGGGACCACATGTTTGTGGGGAAACTGGTGGTACCTGGTGGGCCAGGACCTAACAACCATGCTATGGTGGGGTGGTTGTACTATCACCAGGACCCAGTTGTCATAACCATACCCAGTCATCGAGGAATCCTATTTTAGAATAATACCCAACCAAACGATACTTTCACTGGGGAATCCTCCTTAGAAGTAAGACACAACTAAACCTCCCAAATAAGGGCATCCTCCTTAAAAGTAAGCCCCAACAAAACCTCAAAAATCACATGGTTATACTCCTTAGGAGTAAGCTCCAACTTAATTCTCTCAAAGGGATATACTCCCCTATGATAAAAACCTTAATAGGGTCTCCATAAGTGTGGGTCCTCAGAACTGAACTATGTGTTCTTTGATCCCCATCCAAATAGGATATGTAGGAAGCCTCCTTAAGGTCCAAACCCAACACCCCAAATCAATCCTAATTCTATCTAGACCACATTACCAGTAGGTACATGTGCTGGCCAGTGGGGACACTCATTGGTCAATTGACCCACACGGGCATGTGGGTGCACCTCAGGGTGGGGACCACGTGTTTGTGGGGAAACTGGTGGTACCTAGTGGGCCAGGACCTAACGTCCTTGTTATGGAAGGGTGGTTGTGCTGTCACTGGGACCTAGTTGTCACAACCAAACTCATTCAACGAGGAATCCTCTTTTAGAATAATACCCAACCAAAACATACTCATTCACTGGGGAATCCTCCTTAGGAGTAATCCCCAACTAGACCTCCAAAATAAGGGCATCCTCCTTAGAAGTAAGCCCCAACAAAACCTCCCAAATCACAAGGTCATGATCCTTAGGAGTAATCCCCAACTTAATTCTCTCAAAGAGATATACTCCCCTGTGATAAAAACCTTAATAGGGTCTCCATAAGTGTGGGTCCTCACAACTGAACTATGTGGTCTTTGATCCCCATCCAAATATGATATGTAGGAAGCCTACTTAAGGTCCAAACCCAACACCCCAAATCAATCCTAATTCTATATAGACAACATTACCAGTAGGGTATTATTTAACCTGTCAATACATATCACTTCTAGCTTCCTTAGGCCACTTCATCATAAGTCCCATAAAAAACTTTGACTAGGAACCTTTCACCTAGACGTCATTACCGCATAACATTAAACTATATGGTTTGGTCCTTATCAGATGAACTTAAAAGGTATGATGTGTCCTATTAATTGGAACTTAACTAAGTGTGTTCTTATTCCTTTCACAAGGATATATAGGAATCCTATTCATGAGTCTGATACCAATATCAAAACAACTCTCATCTCCCTAGATGATGATTCACTCCAGAGCACCCCCACTTTGTGGCTCAAAACTAGCATCATTATAAGAAGACAAGAGAATATCTAACCAATACAAAAGAGGATACCATTGATATAGAACCAAGGATACGTATAGATATACACATTGATGAAGAACCACATATACATAGAGATGATTCTAAATTCCATACATGCTAGTGATTTATAGTTAATCTAAGGGTGACCTACATCATACTTGGGAATTAATGAAGGATTCATGAACATATATTAAATTGATAATATAGTCCCAGATTAGGAAATAATTACCCTCAAAAAGCTTTTATGGGCTCGACCTCCCATCCTCTCGACCGATGTGAGTTCTTAAGTATTGTTGGCTAAGTTTCCCAATGAGTGTCTGCCTTTGGAAAGAAGGTCCCTGAGTCATCGTGGATATAGAACTATTGGGTGTTTTTGACTCCATGAGCAAATGTAATTGCAATTTATTTGAAAATAGTGATACCTATGTAAATTATTGTGGAAACTTTAAACCCCCCCACAATCAATCATCGAGTATTGTATTTTCATCAGAAATAAAAAATGGTGAACCTAATGGGAATCCTTGACCAAGATGATAGTATCACCTATCTATTAGGCCCATTTTACTCTCAAAATGAAATAGATCCAAACCATACAATCAATCGTGCATGTGTTAGTTTAGCGTGATACTACTTTTATCAGGTTTTCTTATTTGATTTTGTCACCTATATTCTAGGAACTTTCAATAGGACCTCCCTTTAATCCAAATGGTGTCACATCAAATTTCCTAGATGTTTTCCCTAGATATTGTGCATGTGGGTACTCATCCAAGTAGAGGGCATTTTCATCTACTCAGAATATTCAATGTTGGGTCTCAAATGAATTGGTTTGGGAATACCATTAGAACGAAACCATACCAACCTTGGAGGCTTCTCAATATGACCTCCTGCTTGCAAAGCCCTATTGGTCATCCAATCAATGATGGTCGGTGGTCCAAAAGTAGATGAAACCTATCGTTATTTTTAACCATTTCAGGAGATTATCCCCAGAACACAACAACCATTTCCTCCCTTATTTTAGGTAGTTGGATCAAGAGGACATAGACAACCTCATCTAGAAGACATAGGGGTCCTTCCAAGGGGATCCTACTAGCAGTTGTTGCATCCATTGTTGTGTAGTAGTGAATCCTCAACATGGTGAGGGTGACATCCTTGGCTATCTAACCCAGGTCATCCAGACCCATGCACACAAAATGGCCTACTGGGGGTAGCAGTCGGACAATAAGGAATAGGGATACATCTTTGTAACCTATTTATAAGCCCAAAATGTGTTGGAAAACTACAAGAAGGTAGATACACCCACCCACAAAAATTAATTTGTCAAGTAGACTCATCTTTCAGCATCCCAAGAAGATCGTCATTCAAATATGGTGGCACATAGTGTGCGGGAACATACACCTACCCTCACTATCTAGGTCTGCCAGTAGCCTCGTCTAGTAGTCTCTTAGGAAGCCTTCTATTCAAATTAGGGGGCAAGACATGAGCAGGAATAAACACCTACCTGTATCAATCAAGCCCACCAACATCCTTGTCTAGCAGTGTCTAAAGAAGTTCATCGGTCAAATACAGAAGAAAACAGTGAACAGTCACACACACCTTCCTACACTTATCAAGCCTACTAGAAAGCTTGTCTAGAAGTACCCAAATAAGTCAGTGGAAATGTCCTAGTGATTAATATGGGAAAACCAAACTCTCTGCCCCCACACCTAAGTACTGTTAGTATCCACTGGTAGGAAATAGAGGACAGTAGTAGGAATATACCCCTACTGTAGACAAAGACTGGGAATATATTTGTTCCATCCACTGAAGTCACCATGCATTTCTTGAAAATGGTGGAAGCGTAGATATAAATTCTTTCCCAAATACTACAAACCTATCAGGACATCATAATGGTGAAAATAGTAGTGAAAGAGGGATAGAAATGTTTCCTCTTCCCCACAAGTGGGGTGGATTATTAGAATGTCACCCTAGATAATACACATACCATGTCTCATATCTAGGAGGTATTTGGGGAAAACTTCCCTGTCATATATGGAAAACTGGGTTGGGAACATACACACAACCCAAGAAGAAGTAATCTTTCTATTCTACTGGCTAGTCCAAGGTAGGCACAGACCCATGCCAAATTTCCAAGAGCTTATTAGAAAATTAAAATAGTATCAAGGGATCTATTAAAGCAAGCTTATTTGTATGAAAATAACTTTCCACAGTAAGTGGCCCCAGTCACTAGAAAGAAGGAATCCAAAAATAAGCCTCATTGAATATGACTAATAAATAAAGAGTCGATCTATTATCCTACTCTACTTAATGTGGGAGTTATTTAAGACCTCATATGTTTATCCATAGAAGATTAAGATCATACTCCATCATTGAAAAATTATGGGAATAGTAGCAGTAATTTTGAAGGTCCTCCCCAGAAACTTCACCATGAAGTCCTGGTTTATGTCCATAATCTGATCGAACTTGAGAACTCGTCTTCTGATTAGAGTCATGACATCCCTCTACATGTCCAGAAGATCAAAGAGTAAGAGGGTCTTCCCCTTGCTATAATCCACCATAGTAGTCCTCCCCATTATGTCATTTTCTATGAAATTTCTCTCTATAGTAGTGTTTCACTTCATTAGAAGAGTCCTCCGCTTGGCGATGTAGTGATGAGAAAGCCCTCCTACTGTGAGGTACTTAAGAAAATGAGTTCAGTCATGTCTGATGCCTTATCATTGACAAGTGAAATTATTTATTAGCTGGAAGACATCCCAATGTGATCATCACTCTCTGAGAGACCCTTGGATCGTCTGTATTCAAACACAACAAAAGAATTTTTCCCCAATATCACTAATTATGATAAAGCGAAAGGAAAGCGTCCACTCCAATCAGGCCAGGTTAAGGAGACTCTAGAAGAATATGAAGATGACATGCTAAACATTAGGAAATATCTAGCTAAAGGTGATATTCTAGTCATGTTTTATCCTTTAGACACACCTCAATATAGCATTCTAAAGGTGTTTTTGGAAGATTTTGTGTATAAAATCCACCTCAATATATGGAACATTATTTATCACTTGAGATAAAAAAAATTACCCTATGATGAGTATCGAATTCAAGTCAAGGTAATAGAATGGATACAATTCCAAATTGAATTGGAGGCTCTCCTAGCTACACGACATCAAAATTTTGGGAAATAGTAAGAATGCCTTCAAAATGCATGCCGCAACACATTAAAAATATTGTGATATCTGATCTTAGATACCCCATATGGAATTCATATCAGAGGTTGGGTGAACATAGAGCATTAAATTTCATTGTGCTCACCAACCAAAAAAACCCACTGAAAGTGGTATCATGCAATGTCATAGCTTCAGGCCAACTTTAATAAATAGACTCTATTCACAATCAATAATATTCTCAACAAAAAAAATTTCTGACTGACTCTCACTAACATCAATCCAAAAGAGAGAAAACTATTGAAATGATTTTGTATCATACATATATAAATATATAGAAAACCTCACAATTAAGGGAATTCAACCATCAGATACTGAAAATGTCAAAAATAGTGAAATGGTCTTCAGATGAGGGTGATTTAGGTGCATTATAAATAATGCAGCCATCCCATGTTTGAACAAGAATCTATAAAATCAGAAGTTCAGTCATGGTAGTAACATCCACAAAAATCCAGAAGCAACCCTAGCCCACAGGGTTGGAGGATTTTTTAACACAACCTTTGAGGTTAGAAAACCTAGCATGGAGAGTTTTTAAAGTGGAAATGGAATATCCCTAGACCTCAGGGTTGATGGATTTTTCACCTTAGAAACCTCTTCCTTAGTAGAAGTCAATTTTCTCCAAATTAAGGGGAATGTTGTAGAATGAATCTTCCCAATTTTACACATCCTGTGATTTGATATCCTCATTTGGAATGCACACAATTGAACTATCTGGAGATTCCATTCAAATTACCATCTTCCAAACATCCCCAAGAGAATTAGTGATGGAGAGGACAAG
Source organism: Viscum album (assembly GCA_963277665.1). Lineage (NCBI taxonomy): Eukaryota > Viridiplantae > Streptophyta > Magnoliopsida > Santalales > Viscaceae > Viscum > Viscum album. The sequence continues at coordinate 555,638,214 of OY728143.1, forward strand.
GCCTTCTAAAGGGTGTAGAAAAAGGAAGTCTCAAAAAGAAACTCATAAAGTTCCTACAATACACTGAACGTTGGTGAATTTCATTCGCACCACCCCTACAGACCCTACAGAACACGAGGATAATTCAGAGGAGGATCTGAGGGAGGAATTTTGGGTTTATAATGTAGTAAAAACCTAAATGATTAAAGGAGGTTTGTATACCAGGAAATAGAGGCTCACCCTAAATCTGGGATTTCCCTCAATCACGCTACCACTACCTCCTCAAAGATCACCCAAAAAAGAAAATGGAAAAGGTAAGTTTTTGCCTCAAATACTCCCTAAAATGGTTGGACCAATCACACTTGAGGAAATATTTTCTAAATAAGAGGAAGAGATGAAATAACTGAGGAGAATCAATGTAAAATTACTCTAAGGTATCCTTCCTTCTGGATATATTCTGAAATAATATCCTCAACTCACACTCTTAAATAGCATACCTCAATAAATATGTTTGTCCATAGTAACTAAAGTAGAGCCAAAATATCCACTCAATATGGGGTACCAACAACCAATATACTTGGAAATCACAGTAGTAGTTTGGGATTTCCCTCCAATGGGTATACAACCATAATGGGGCTAGGTGTATCCTTATAGGCCTACCCCTATAGGCTATCCATGGTAGATACCATTAGTACCACCACATATGGCCCTATCGGCTACTTCCCCTATTCAAGCTTCTACTCATCTAGATATTCCTCAAGGGATCATGAATACCATTGAGCTACTAATGGATTTATTGGAATACATAGAGGAATAAAATGTACTTGTGAAACTATAGAAGAAGCCTTTTCATGAATGGGTTGATCTGACTCTTCCATCACTGAACTTCGGGAATCCTACATTTCCAATTTTCAATAACTCTGAGGACTCAGAGAAGCACATGGAACACTATGTGTCCCACTTTGATCCCATGATGGGGACCCCTGAACAACAATAGGTATTGCAACATAAGTGCTTCATTCAATCACTACAAGGACTAGCCTTTGTATAGTACACTAGCTTTCCAGCTTGGTCAATTAAAGTGTGGTAAGATCTCTTTTGGAAGTTTATATTCCAATTCAGCTCGAAATTATTGAATACAATAGTCCTCAACCTCTAAAAATGCAAATAGAAGGATAATTAAAGGGTGTCATATTTCATTACTTGGTGGAAAGGATTTATGTACTCCTTAAACCTAAACCTCCATTAAGAAGACTTGTTCCCCATCTGTATAGAGAATCTTCATGATGAGTTGTGCATGAAAATTATCCCTGTGAAATACACTGTAGGGTTTCAGGACCTTGTCACAATTTCCCAAATAGTGGAAGACTCCATTTCACAAACCAAGGATAATTAAGTCTCAATTAATTCCTTCAACTCAAGGAAAGATAGTGGGGAAAGCAAAGGTTGACACTGTTGCAATTAAGTGGGCCCCTTCACCCACTCTAGCTTCAAAGCCTGCACCATATCATACGGATACACCTTTTGAGCATCAGAAACAATGCCCAAGTCATCAAGATAATAAAAGGGAGCAGAGACAAAAATAGTTTAAGGATATTAAGAACAAGTTCTATTCTTTTTGAAGTGACCAAATCCATGGATATTTCAACTTAGCATTGGAAAATAACTTGATCGAGTATCCAAAGCCCAATAAACCCAATAAGGATAGCAATGAAGAACTAACAAACTATTTCCCCTTCCATCAATAATTGGGGAAAAACATCCTGGAATGTTTTATTTTCAAATATATCCTACAAAAGATGGTGGACTCTGGGCAAGTGAATTTGGGCAGGCCACCTGCTCAAGTAGAATGTGTTTTTACAAACGATCTGGAGAAGGATAATGAATGGAAAAAAGTTAACATCAAGGGTACACTTAATTTTAGTGATTGGATAGTCAAGAATATGATTTACCGGACTCATGTTATCCTTAGAGTGTAATAAAAATAGTTGGATATACCCCCATCTACATCTGCTACAACACAGCTGACTTCATTGGTAGATCAATACCCTAAAATCCTAACATGGTTGGAAGAGAAATAAGAAAACATATGAATATAAGGCTATTTCAAGGCCAAATTTGTCTTTGAATTTAGCAGACTTCGTGACTATCATCCAACAAGGACGAGCACCACCCCACCAAATGGAATAACAAGAGTCAACCTGCCAGATGGAATCTCCATTAGACGAGGAGTTGATCTTCAGTTACATTAATATAATTCACTTAATGGATGTCTTATCAGATGATGGGTGTGATTATGAACTTGAATTCCCTACACCCGATTAGGTAATTAGAAGAAGAGGCTACCAGAGATGAGGATATAGGGGAATATGTGGTCATGAAAGGATTCACTTCTCTAACCGTGTCCCTACTCAAATAATCTATGTGGCTGGAACTCATTGGAGAGATCTCTGGAACTCATTGGAGAGATCTCCAGTAAGCTTAGTAGTAAAAATAAAGTTCCCCCACACATAATGGTTCTACCCTAATATGATCATCCTAGAATATTGACTGAAGGATACATCATCACCTAATTTTCCTTGGCATGAAAATAAACCTAGTCGACCTAATAGATTATAGGAATTTAGAAAAACTTGGCCTACATCTGGTGTTTTATATCCAACCTCGTAAGAAAGTGTTTTCCCTTAACCAAATTGATGAATTAATGGATCATGTATCAATAGAATGATGACTATCAGGAATCATTCTAAAGTCTCAAGAAATATCTCTTGATCCCACTGGTATTAATGCCATCCATTTTGGTAAAGTCGCTAATTCTATATGTGATAGCCCTAAAGCAATCATGAGGTGATTTTCTTTCACAAAAGAATACTCCTGAAAATTAAAATAGATTTATTATCTCAGTAAAATTATGCTCAATGTTGAGACTTGTTATTCAGATATTGAGAAGAGTTTCTTGCATTAATCTTCATGGTATAGAAACTAAGGCACTACATGTTGTACCATGGCCTCCATTTTTTCTCTCACAATAACCCACTAAAATATATCATCAACCATCCTATATTTATAGGATATTTAGCATGGTGGGTGTTTATCCTGTAGTAGTTTGATATACAATTTGTGCCTTAAAAAGTGGTTAAAGAAAAATCTTCAGTAGATTTTATTACAAAAAAACCCATCTATAGAAACAACATCATTAAATACTAAATTTCTAAATTAATATATATTTTTTATTTAAGAAGACCTCCAAACATGGTAGATGTATTTTGACTTTGCATCTAGAATCCTAACAGGGAGAGAATAGAAGACCCTAAGATCAACAAAGTTGGGTTAAGGATCATGCACATTTTCCTAGTGAAGGAAATTTTACCTTACTTATTATTTCTTTAAAAAGGTTGTACAAATAATGAAGCAAAATATCATGGCCTTATTACAGGCTTGGAACTAGCACTTTAAATACCAGTGGACCAACTAGAGGTGAAAGGTGATTCAAAGTTGGTAATCAAACAAATCAATAGGGATTATGCCATTATAAAAGATGATCTAATACTTCTACTTAATTATGTATGAGGTTTAATGGTAGAGTTCCCCTCATATAGAACATTCATTCATATCCCACTATCACAGAATGCATAGGTAGATGCATTAGAAAATTCCACTATGGCATTGGTAGATCCGAAACGGGACTTGATTGTCATCAAGATCACACATTGTCAAATGGTCTCACCTTTTGTTCAAGTCATAATGGAAGAGATCAATGAAATAATCTTTGTCCCCAATCCATATGGTTATACCACTAAATATATGATACCCATCATGGACTACCTTCAGAATGGGGTACTCTCATCGAATAGAGCTAGGAACAATAAAATATGATAGAGAGAAACCAACTTCACTCTTTATGATAACCTAAATCACCTCAAAGGACTCTATAAATGAGGATTTGATGGAGTTATTCTTAGATGTATTGAAGGAAAAGAGATGTTTTCTATCATGAAAGAAGTACACACAGGAGCCTATGGGGCCCACCAGTTAGGATATATGCTGTCCAACCAAATATGAAGGATTGGTTACTACTGGCCCGTTATGACATAGGATTTCACATAATTCACCAAGAAATGTCATTCCAACCAAGTGTATTCCGACTTCATCCATCAACACATGAAGTATCTATATATAGTTAAATACTCCTAGACATTTTTTGTATGGGGAATGGATGTTTTGGGTCCATACCCTCTAGTAATGGCCAGTCAGTTAAAATAAATCTTACTTGCTACTATTCTCTTCTCCAAATGGGTTGAGTCAATACCCCTCAAAGAAGTCATGGAAAAAAGCATTATCAGCTTTGTGAAGGACAACATCATTAATATATTTAATGTCCCTTATACAATATTAAAGCACAAAAACACTAATTTTTATTCTAATGAGGTGGAAAAGCTATATTAAGAGTACAATATCAAATTCAACCATTCACATTGCGATTATGAAATGGCGAATGGATAGATAGAGGCCTTCAATAAGACCATGTAGAACATACTTCATAATATGGTGGATAAATATAAAAATTATTGTCCTTAAAAGATCTTGAATGCCTTATGGGATTACTAAACTACAACCTGTAGTGCCATGCGAGCGACCATGTATTCACTGGTATACTGGACAGAAGCAGTCCTTCCCATAGAGGTATAATTTTCATCAATTCATATTTTCATATATGACTGGTTATCCACAGATGAGAAATCCTAGAAATCACTAGATGAATTAGAGTGACTTTATGAGAAAAGATTACACACCTTACATCACTAAGAGGTTTATCAAAATCAGATAGTGTGAGATTTTAACAATAAGGTCTCCCTTTGTTCATTCCTCCACAGAGAACTGGTATTGATCCTTAGGAATCTAATGATACCAGGAAATAATCCCCCAAAACTTGAAACAAAGTAGGATGTACCATACTACATACACAAGGTCCACTATAATGAATATTATTCCTTGATCTCAATGGATGGAGATCTCATTATAACTCTAACCAATGCAAGGTTCACGAAGAAATATTTCATGTAATCTCACGAAACTCATCCTAGCCTTAGGAATTTAAAATTCATAACATTATATATAGTTCAGCATGTAAAACTTTAAACTATATAGGATGTCATCCCAATCATATGATGTTAAAGTGCATGGTATACATCTCATCTACACGATGTTAAAATGTGTATTCTGTCTTTGTCACTTGACCTTAAAAAGCATGAAAATCGTTCATGTCGTAAGATGATAAACTACATCAAACTGATTTCCAAGTCACAAGACATTAAATTATATGACAAATTCCTTATTGCATGATGTAAAACAGCATGATTCACATCCATGCTTCAAGACATAAAACCATATAGAATTATGATTCATGCTTAAGCGAGTTATATTTCTTAGTTTCGGTTTCCTACCACACCTTCATTCTAGGACTGAATATGGCTTGATTTTTGTCTAAAAATATACATAGTAATGCCTAGAATTCATGTCGTATGCCTCTCTATCATTCTATAAAATAACAAATCCCTCTTTTCCCCATGTCAAAAACTGATTGATGTGGGGAAATATTTTCAAGAACAACGTGGGGCTTGATTATTGCTCCAAAAATATAAATAGTGATGCCCGAGTCATATCTCATGGCCCAGATGCAATATTCCTTTCCATTTTAGTTCATTTTGGGTGACCCATGTCCTTACCTAAAGATGTTAAATTACACGGTTTACATCCTTTTTCACAATGATAAATTGTAAGATCTTTTTTAGAACTACATGTGGCTTAATTATCATGTTAATGAGATACGTAGTGACACTCATATTTGCAAGCCTGGGTCTAGCCATATCATGAAACAAAAATTTCCCACTCCCTGTGTATGAGACATACCTAAATAGGGAACCTTTCAAGAACTATGTGTGGCTTTATTCCTGTCATCACATGATTTGTAGTGATTCCTAGATTTCCATCCTTGGGCCCAACTACAACATTTAATTTATTTCATATTCTATCATGTTCATCCTCACCGCATAATGTTAAAATACATATTATTTTACAACTAATTAAATCTTGATTCTCATTCTAATGAGATATGCAGAAATTCTTGGATCACACATCCTGGTCCAGCCACTACAAAATCTAAATTCTCCTATCCTTAACCTGTATTGCCTTTGTGTGGTGAAAGAAACCTTTTAAACTCTTTATTTCTCACACCAAGAAAATATCATGTGGGCTTAGGGGTTTTGGTAAATAAATTTCCTATATAATTAAGGAATATAAATTTACATTAGGGTTATCATAGTCCTAGTAAAACACCTTAAAAGGCACACCATATGTATTTGTCGTATGACTTTAAAATACATGGATTACTCAAAAACTACATGTGGCTTGATTCTCATTCCAATGATATATATAGTGATGTCCAGATCTTCAATCTTGGTCCCAACTACAACACAATAAGAGAAATTCTCCCAATCTCCTATATATGAGTCAGATCTATATAAGAGGATTCAATGTGGTGTCTCACCCCATGCATGATCCCATATTCAATGAAAACCCATTTTCCTCCATGACTCTATCAGTGTGGGGGTATTTTTTAAGAACTACATGTGGCTTTATTCTGGTTCCAAAAAGATATGTAGTGATGTCTAAGCCGCGTGCCCTAGTCCATCTACGATTTCCTTTTTCACATCGAGTCACTTTTGTCCTTGCCACATTACATTAAACTACATGGTTGATGTCCTCACTATATGACTTTAAACTGCATGGTTACCTAAGAACTATGTGTGACTTGATTCTCATTTCAATGCGATACATAGTGACTCCTAGACCTTATATCCTAGTCTCAGGCATAGGGTAAATAAAAAAACACCCTCTCTCATACATATAAACAAAGATCTATGTAGAATATCTTAATTTGGGAACCCTCATTCAAGGATCCATTAAGAAAAAAAAGATTTCCCCCTCCTATATATAAATATGATCTATTCAAAGGACTCTACACTTCATGCCAAATATAGGTTAAAATGATTGATTGAATAAGAGGTATAGAATTTCACAAATATTCCTAGATGGCGCAAGGGGAACTGGGTGAGAACCCCAAATCTGGCGACGATGATGATCCCTCTGATCTCATATTGGGGATGAGCGCAGAGGATGATGGTGGTAAGAGGCCTCTTATCTAACCTCTTAGTCACACGGATATGTTCTCGTTCGCAAGAAAGGGTGATGGTAATAATGTATTCTCTACGAAGATAGGGAGAAATTTTGCGGATGTGGTGAAGAATGCAGTGGGACCCTCATTCTCTAACTTTGATGCTCCTCCGCCTGGGACAGTGATACGGAAGGGGAAGATTTCCCATGTGTCAGCTAATCAAGAAGCAGTGGAACAGATGGTTAATTTATGTCAATATTCAATCATTGCGAGAGTTATAATCCCTAAGGGGGAGCGGGTGTGGAAATTTCAGGATCTGACTAAAAGGGTTGCTGAGGTGTGGGGTTTTGATGACTGGAAGATGATTGCAATGGGAAGGGGATGCTACCATGTGGTCTTACCCTCAGATGAAGGTAAGAGGAAGGTATCGAGCAAAGGTATTGTTGCCTTGAACCTAGGGTTTCTGAATGTGCAGGAATGAGATAGAAACTTTGATCCCATGAATGTTTGTAGTATGCATACTCAACTATGGATCAGAATTTATAAGCTAAATTGGTTGTATTGGCACCCAAGGATTCTATGGGATATTTCATTTTATATGGGCAATCCGATTCGAATGGATTGACAGAAAGACAACCCAAGGCTAGGGAACTATGCCAGAATCTTGGTGGAAGTTGACATGTCAAGCACGCTTGTGGAGGAGGTGGTTCTCACAATGAGGGGTGACAGTATGAAGCTTGATATCTTGTATGAGAGGAAGCCAAAATTCTACTCGAGGTGCTTGATCTTTGGGAACACAATTGCTGAGTGTAAGCGGGACACAGTATGTCATTCATGCATGATGAAGGGGCATGATGAGAGCACGTGTAGGAGAAGGAAGGGGAAGTACAAATGCCCTATAGAGCAGTTGGAGAGCAATGGTGCTGGTCAAGGGTCTAGGCCTGGGCAGATTGGGAATCTAGCCATAGGGGGCTCTTCCTCTACATAAATGGTGAAGGATTCAATGCAAAATGAGGTTCCCAGTGGACTTGTCGTGGATATGGAGAGCCTGGTTGATGAAACCCAGGTGGTTTCTTCTCCCTGTGGTTACTCTGATCCTGTGGTGGATAGGGTGGATGTCTTCCCTCATAATGATTCCAATGCGGAGAAGAACATAGGATTCAGGGATGATCATATATCATCTTGCCTATGAAAGGATTTCAAGGAATTGGTGGTGATTCTTGCATTGACCGACAACCGACTTCTAACCCAGAAGGTTATATTACTCAGATCTCTCCCTCCAAGGCTACATGAAGAAGGATGACAGTGGGCAGTGACCCTCCCCTAAAGTCCAGCAACACATGTATCCCTCTAAGTGGAAGACTTTGGTCGGATGAGTTGGATGAGGCTCAGCTTTCTAATATTGGAAATGTGGGGGGCGAAGGAATGCACGATGCCAGTGGCGCAGTTGGGATGCTGGTTGAAGAAGGTATGGTGGTGCAGGTGGAGGAAGCTTCCCAAATCAGTCCAGATGATGATGTTATTGTAGGTGGATCGTTTGGGCTGCTGGCCAAGGATGGAAAGACAAATAGAGTGGAGGGGAAGCTACCTACAGAATTAGGCCTGGTCAGTATAGGTGAGGTTTTTGTGGATCACAGTGGTAGAGTGGATGAGTTTCCTACTAACAATGATGCCCAAAACCATTGTACTGGTAAGGGTAAGGAGGTCAGAAGAGTAAAGAAGGTAATCAAGGAGCATGATAGCACCACTGTCCTCAGGCATGGTCTGAAGAAGGGACAGGGAGTTCAAAATAAAAAAGGGAACATTCAAGCCTCAATGGAGAAGAAAGAGAGACCTCTGACAAGAGGTATGTTTTGTAAGAAATGAGGATTCTGTATTGTAATTGTGAAGGGATGGGGAACTCTCATACGGTCAGGTCCCTTCGACATTATATCTTGACCTACAAACTAGTGTTTGTCAGTATTGCTAAACCTAAAGTTCTGTTTGATAACTGGAAGGGATTCAGGTGGGACTCACTAGGATATAGTTTTGTGGCCAGAAATCAGTCCGCATCCTCTATAGATCACTTGTGGGTGTTAGTGAATAACACCCTACAGATTACTTCATGTGATAGTGGTCCTCAAAGTGTTCTGGTTAACTGTACCATTGTTGGACAGAATATTTCGTTATCATTTGTTTATGCTTCCAACTTATATATCAGGAGGAGGGAGTTATGGAAGGCGTTCAAAGTCATCTCTAGGAGGATGGATCAAAAATGGTTGCTTATTGGTGATTTCAATACTATTTTGAAGCTTGAGGAAAAAACTGGAACAAATTTTAATAGGATTTCTACCTCTGAATTTTCTGATTGTATTGATTTCTTAAATCTGTACCAAGTTGCAATTTCTGGCGATGATTTCACATGGTGTAGATACACTTGGGAAGGGAAACAATCTAGCAAGCTTGATAGATGTTTTTTCTATATTGATGATCCGGATACAGCACATGGTGTTTCCGAATTCACACTGCCTAAGCACCACTCTGATCACAACCCAATTGTTGTTGATGTTGAGAATCAGGTGACAAGGTCAGCCCCTATGCCTTTTTGTTTCAACAATTGTTGGCTTGTGATTCCAAGCTGTAGGGAACTTGTTTTAGAATCATTTAAACTCAACACAATTGGAAGTCTGCTGGAAAGAATGGTTATGGAACTTAAGCATCTGAAGGGGCTGCTAAGAGCATGGAGCAGGGACTCCTTCTCAAAACTAGATGAGAATATCAAGAAATCAGAGGATGAGTTGGCCAGAATTCAAACTAGTCAAGGGTAGCATCTGAGGGTGTCATGAGAGGAAATTGTTTCCCACAACAAGCTCGATGATCTTTTAATGGTTAAGGAAGGATTGGTTAGAAACCAAATGAATGTGCGGTGTCTAAAGGATGGAGACAGAAATTCTAAGTTCTTCAATATATTTGACAAAGAAAAGAGGGCACAGGGAGGGACCAAGGTGGTTAGCATTGATGGGAAACTCTACACGGAAGAGAATGAGATTTCATTAGCTGTGGTTGAGTACTTTAAGGGCATATACTCAAATAATGGGAAGTCCATTATTCACTGTATGGTGGACAACATCAGCTCCTGCATTGATGATCAGTCGAATCAACTCCTAACTGCTTCCCCATGCAAATAGGAGATCAGATCTACCCTCCTCTCTCTCAACCTAGAGAGTTCCCCAGGCCCTGATGGATTTACGAACAAGTTCTTCATGTTCTACAGGGACATTTTGCAAAATGACATTGAGCAGGCCATGAAGGAATTTTTCTCCCATTCTTATATGCCACATGGTATGAAATCATGCTTTGTTGCGATCATCCCTAAGAAAGAGAATTCCCTTGACATCAAAGTATTAAGGCCGGTGGATCTTGGGAATAAAATACCCAAACTTATCAATAATATCTTTGTTAGAAGGATGGGTGGCATGGTTGATGGTATGATCACCATGAACCAATTTGGATTCTTCCATGGGAGGAACATACAAAAGTGCCTATTCATGGCCTTTGAGAGTGTCAACCTGATGAGAAGGAAGTCAAAGGAAGGGAACTTTTCTATCAAAATTGACATATCCAAGGATTTTGACAAGTTGAAATGGGATTTTCTATTAGATGTCTTTAGGAGGTATGGCATCTCTTCTAGATTTTTTAGCATGATCTGCATTATTCTCAGCTCTACAAGGCTATCAATTCTTATCAACGGGGTCCCGAGAGGCTTTTTTCCATGCATCAGGGGGTGAGGCAAGGTGATCCACTTTCTGGAATTCTTTTTGTGCTTTTAGAGGATTATCTCAGTAGGTGTATCAACGACCTTGGTCAAATGGGATGATACAAGTAGATCAGGGCTGGTGTGAGTGGGCAGGCCCCATCTCATCTCTTGTATGCGTATGACATTTTATTACTTGGTAAATCTTCAAGGAGAACTATATACTCAATTAAGGCCCTCTTCACTCATTATGAGGAGGTGGCTGGCCAAGCCATTAGTTGGGACAAGTCTTCGATTGTCTTTGGGAATGGGGTTCTGGTTGGCAAAAGGAACAGGATTGTAAGGTATCTTGGGGTGAGAAGAGGATCACTTCCTTTCCAATATCTTGGGGTCCCACTGTTTTGGGGAAAGGTGAAAAGGAAGTATTTGGAGGGAATTTCTACTGGTATTATACATCATCTGGCCATTTGGAAGGGAAAGTCTATGTCACTGGCCAGGAGGGTTTTCCTGGTGAATTCAGTGATCACATCAAAGTTCGTTTATTCCTTCTCCCTTTATAGATGGCCGAGAGGACTTATTAAGGAGATTCAGATCATGGTGAGAAACATTATATGGATGGGGTAACCACATGAAAGGAATCTGATTATAGTTGCGTGGAAGGAATGCATAAAGCCTATGGAGATGGGGGGCCTTGGGGTAAAGGACCTCCACACCTCCAATGATGGTTTGATTGGGAAATTCAATTGGAATCTGATCACACATGAAGTAGAAGATGACTTCCTTTCGAATCGAATTACAAAGAGGCTTCTCAATGGTTATAAATAATATCTTGCCTCATCGGTTTGGGAATCTCTCAAGCATGCGTATGGGAGGATAATGCAGGATACTAAATGGTTGGTTTGCAGGGATTCCACCCTGAATTGTTGGAGAACAAAGTGGATCACACAGTCCCTTATTGATCTTAATGTTCCAATGGATGAAACCCATATGTCCATGTCGGCCTTTCTTTCACAAATTCATGCACCTGTTTTTGATATTCCTGTGTAGGTGGAAAATGAAATCAATGGATATGATTTCATGGATGTTGATACTCTGATTTGGGTCCATGCCAAAACTGGGCAGTTTAACTGTAGGTATTTTTACAGGACAGCTTGTGGGGGTCTAGCTCCTACACTGGCATGGCTGCTGCATTTCAAAGATGGCTTCATTTGGCCTGCTAGGTTCTTCTTGATATGGAGAATGTGGAAAAATTGAATTCCAACAACTGATATTCTCAAATGGTATGGCCTACAAATGACCTCTATGTGTTCCATTTGCAGGGCTGAGGATGACTTGATGCAGCATGTCTTTATGGACTGCAAGTGTGCCAAGCAGCTTTGGGATTACATTGGATATCTATTTGGGATTGTGGTTGACACATGTAGGCCATTCCTGGACCTATTGTCTGGCATGGTGTATGCTCAATGTAGTGAGCAAATTAAAAACCTATTGTTGGTGGTTGTTGTTGTTGTTATTGCTGATATCTGGGAAGCCCAGAACTGTATGTTGTTTGGTGATGCGCACTCCACGGTACAAAAAGGTATGATGGTTGTCCATAGGGATGTTTATGCTGCCTCAATGGTCCAAGATGGTTCCATGTCTAATAGTGTTGATGATCCCCAAATTCTGAGAAATATTGGTGTTTCGGGTCAGTCGCGCAAGCCTCAAATGCTGAAACATATTCGGTGGATTCCACCCATTGTGCCCTGTCTCAAGGTGAATTTTGATGGGGCTGTGTCAGGTGCACCAGGTACGTTGGGGTGCGGGGGAGTGTTTTGGACATACCGTGGGTTTTTAAAGGGATGCTTCCACCACGCCATTGGAATTGGAAATGCATTCAAAGCTGAAATCTGGGCCATGATATATGCTGTCAGGTATGTTGTTTGGTTTAATTTGAAGTGTATATGGCTTGAATCTGACTCCCAGTCTATGTTTCATGCATTGAGGACCAAGACGCGTAATGTGCCTTGGTGCGTGCTACCTAAATGGGTTGATTGCCTCAACAAGGTTTCGTAAATGCACCTAGTGGTTTTACATGTCTATTGAGAGGCCAACCAGGTGGTGGATGCTCTGGAAAAGTGAGCACTTATTGATTTTGGTGGAATGTGATCTTTCACGATGCCCGATTATTGTACCCCACTTGTGGAGGCTGATATATGCGGGGTATTGTACACTCGATTATGTAATAACCCCTTGTATGCCTAACAATCCTACTATTTTATTTAATTTTCTTAAGGATGGCTTCCACCAGTTCCTAGTATTTTTGCTAGGTTCAAATGATTCATTTGTGCTTGTACAAATCATTTACACACTTCATACACCTAATTTGAGACACTTGGATCTTCATAATATTTCCCCATCTATCGGTGACAGAATGTATGACACTTGAGGAATCCTTTGTCTAACTATGTTGTAACACACCCGAGTTGGGTTTGCATAAGTCACCCACTAATAGGACCTTTCATCCAGTGGATTTAACTATTTGACTATGTAGTAACATTCCCCAGTTGGATTTTCATAAAGGCACCCCAAAAATGGGTTTTTCAATCAATGGTAATTTCACCCTCAAAAGAAGTTTGTTCTATTTATGTAAGCTTTTATGACATTATCTTGGAACATACTATTCAAATTTGGTCTATGTTCATCCCCCACATACTTATCCCATGTCATTTCTTCTAATTTGGGAACCCCCAATATCATGGTTTAAAATTTCCTCCCTTACGTCTGAAGTATTCTAGAATGGAGTTAGTCTGATAGGCCACATATTACCTATTGTTTCAATAATTTTATGGTCCAAATCATATAACCTAAAACAATAGGCACCATATTTCTCATGTTTGGGTCAAACCTATGTAGTAAACATTTTCACCCATTCTTGAGTAATTTTTACTTGGAATGGTCCTCCCATATTCGGTAATTTGTATCTAGGGAAATCTGAATATCCCTAAACTTCCTTCAACCATTAGTAACATAATGTCATAATTCCTTAAAACTCCTTTGCATGACTATGTTGTAACAATCCCTAGTTTCCTTTTCATAAGTCACCCACATAAAGTGTCTGTTAGCTATAATATTCCACTATTTGACTATATTGTAAGATGACCCACTTGGCTTTGCATAAAGTCACCAACAAAATAGGTTTTTCAACTAGTGATAACTTCTTCCTTGGGAGAAACCTCCTCTATCTCTATAAACCCTTTTCCCCATGCCACTATTTAGATCTGAATATCCCCACATTATATCTTACAAAATTACCCTCCTCATACCTGAAATTGATTGTGCATTCTTGGACGGATTACCTTTAAATGAGATAATTATTAACCTTTCATCCAAATCTAAAGACCATAAATTTTATCCCCCCCAATATCCTTATTGCACGACATTAAACTACATAGCATAATGTCCTCATTGTATGATATTAAACTATATAGCATATAATACTAGTCATAATATATTAAATTATATAACACCATACCCACCATAAGACGTTAAATTTCATGGTCAATGTCTTATACACATGACTTTAAACTACATGATACTTCAACCCTTGTCAGAAAGGTCCCCCCCGACATCGATCATTTAACAAAATGTACCCTCCTTCACACAATCCAAATTCATGTAGGAGTGGTTTCCCATTCATTTATAATGCCAATATAGATACTCCCTTCATTATCAGATGTCTTCCCATGGAAAACCACCCTTCTTGGTCTTGAGAAATATGGATCTTCACAAACTCTGCAACCATGGGTATTGGAATTTTAGAATTCCTAAGAACTCCTCTGTCTGAATATGTAGTAACATTCCCTATTTGTATTTGCATAAGTCACCCATATAAATGGTTTATTAGCCAAAGGATTCTACTATTTGGCTATATAGAAACATTCTCCATTTGTCTATACATAAAGTTTCCCACAAAATAGGTTTTGTTAACCAGTGATAATTTTTTCCTCAGGAGAGACCCCATTAGCCCTGAAAATATTATGATAGAAACTAATTTTTGAAGTTGTTCCACAAACATTCCTCACATACTTGTCTTGTATTATGTTTTAGATTTATAAAAAGTGACTCAAAATTTCCATTCAGGTATCTCAAGAATGTCGAAACATTCTTGGATCACATTCCTTTTTTGGGCTATCATTTCAAAACTTATGGTCAAAGTTGTTTGACCTAAAACACCAGTCTCATTATTCCAACTTGAAATACTTTAAACTACTCAAAAAAAGACAAAATACTCTCTAGGTTGAAACCCCACAAAGGTTACTCTGAACAAAAGTTGTGTCACATATTTCTAGACCCATGTTCTCCATGGTTTAGGCAAGAATTGTACAGTAAAAAGATAAAAGGCACAAAACTTGTTAGGATAAACACTTGTAAAGGGTAGTATCACCCACTAATATTTCTTTATATTGGCCTTAGGAAAAGATAAGGGTGATAAAAAAAGACACAAAGTTTGTGCAGTTTTCCATATGACCCTAGCAACAGTTGAAGTACGCTCTCTGGGCCCCATGGATTAAGAAAAAAATTAGAGTGTCTCCCCATCCCTACTATTATGGTTACAACTCATTGACAGAAAGGCGTCTTGTTATGAAAACCATCATTTATGTTTTGCTATAATCACAAAATAAAAATAGGGGTAAAGACATAGATAATTGGAAACAGAATATTTTCATTTATGTGATAAAAAAATCAAAGGAGCATCCACAATTTGGAGTCTCTCCAACTTGTTTTACAAAACACCATCAACATAAATATTCATTTTTTGAACAACCTCCCAATCCCCATTAGTAGCATGTTAAAGCTCATCTAAATAAGTATACTTGGTCTCCTCAGCCTCGTGAAGTTCCTCTATCATGGTCATAATGATAGTTGACCCGTCAATTTGAGATCTTTCTAGAAATTGATGAAGTTGTACAAGATTCCCTTGAGTGGGATCTATTTCTTGTTGAATTTTTTATATTTTAATGGTCTTATCATTAATTTTTTTCCTACATCATTCCAATTTCTTGGCATGGTTGGCCTTTTCCTGAGATAATGAATCATAGAAATCATGAGTATTAATGAGAAACTTTGCATTTATGAGGTGTTGTTGTTGATTGTTTTCTCTCTCCCATTTTCAACTAATCTCCTTCATAGTGGCATATATCATGTGGTAATCAAATCTTCCTTATCCCATCATTCCTAATAGGAAAAAAAGTTGATAGAATTGTGAAAGAAGGTATTTGAAAGGCATCTCATATATTATCTTCCAAATGTCCTACCACGCAAAACAACATGTGATGCGAAGGAAATTTTGTGTCTCCAAATATGATTTAGATCCACTTTCAGAGGGAAAAATGTATTCTGGGATTACTTCACTCAGTGAGGAACCTTTCCCTTCTCCCTCCGAAACAGTAGTGAATATACTCTTTGATATTGGTTAAATTGGCACAGAAACTCCTCCCTCATACCTAGATATATAATTTGATGGAACTGGATAGTATATAAGACTCATTTTTATCATTAAAAAGATAAAAAATAGAATAATCATTGGATGATCAAAGTAGTTGGTGTCACCCACCCATTGATGGATTAATGGATTGGGTGGATTCCTCCCTAACATTCCCAACCTCAGCGGTTTGAACTATAATCTCTTGACAAGGGGAATTCTCTTAAGTTTTACCAAGACACACCAAGGGAGGATAAAAAAGACTCCCCATTTTGAGACCCCCTTGAGCCTATTCTCCCTCAGTAGTGGGAGTGGGATGGACTTCGACACCTTGTTAATGCATCACTACTGCAACATTATCTGTGGATAAAGCTACACAATTCAAGAAATAATGGTTAAGACATCAGTCATAAGAATTGGTTACACAAAAATAAACACTTGCATCCATTCGATTCCTTATTAAATTCCTCAAACTCTTCTAAATATGTGAGAATATTAATATGTTCCTGTACTTCTTCAAATTTCATGTCATGAATTCACATAGAATGTATTAATGCCCCAAGCCTTGTGGTAGTCTCACTCATGGGGAAGTCCAAATATTTAGGCTTGGGACCCAACATGTCACCCTCCTTCGATGACCTGAGACCCCGAACATCTTCCTCAGAGATTTCCACAGGGTCAGAATTAGTCCTCAGAGGGTCTCCAGTGCATGAGATGAACCTAGAATATCATAAGGAATAAAATTCAGCAGTTAACGTATGATCTATTATGAAATAAATTTAACTTTAATAGAATCCTCCTCCCTCTCTATAGTAGTAGGATTGGTTATAGGAGAAGATAATGTGTCCTCAACCCTTAACACTTCTCCTATCAAGGGAACTGACCCACTAGTAGGAACATTCATCAGGTCTGATGAATAATTTATCATTATTATTGGTTTTTTTTATGAATATATTATCTAGATGTAATATTTGGCATTATTATTGGGTTTTTTTATGAATAATTTATCATTATTAATTTATGTGGATAAATTTTTTTATTGGGTTCTCTATGTGGTGTATATTCTTTATACTATATAACATAAGAAGGGAAATTTTCATTGATAAAATTCTAGGCTGTTACAATCTTACCCCTTTATGAAATTTCACCCTTAAAATTTCATTTTACATACTAAGTTAAAAATAGGTGAGGGTACTTATCCTTCATCACTTTCTATAGTTCTTATGTTGCCTCTTCGTACTTATGGTTTTTCCATAGTACTTTGACTGGGTGAGTTGTCTTGTTGTGTAGAAATTTATCTCTACAGTCCAAGATCTTCATCAGATACTCCTCATAAGAGAGATAATTTTATAGATGTATCACCTTTGAATTTAGTACATGTGAGAGATTAGGTATGTACTTCATTAGGAGGGATATGTGGAATAAATCATATACTTGATACATGGTTGGTGGAAGTGCTAGTCAATATACTACAACTCTTATGTGATCAAGAATCTCAAAGGGGATGATGTACCTAGGAATTTGATTTCCTTTATTCCTAAATATCATGAATATCTTCCATGAAGATATACAGAGGAATAATTTCTCACCAACTACATACTCTAAGTTCTATCGATGACTATCTGTATAGCTATTCTATCAACTTTGGGTTGCCTTTATGTGTTGCTCAATATTTTTCCCCATTTATACCATTTCTTCAATTATTTTAGGTACCAACAGATTATGTTCACCTAATTTATCCCAAAATACCAGTGTTCTATAGATTTTTCTATAAAGGACTTCATATTGGGCCATTTAGATTCTTAAGTGGAAACTATTGTTGTGATAGAAATCGACTAGTGGAATATATTGGTCTCATTATCCATTTAAGTCCATATAACATTCTCTAAACATGTCTTCTAGTATATGAATAGTCCACTAATATTGGCCATCAGTTTTAGGATGATAATTCATACTAAAGTTTAGATTAGTGTTTAGATCATGTTGTAGAATTTTCCATAATATGGAGGTGAATTTTATATCTTGATCGGATACAATCGATAATGGTACTTCATGCATACTCGCCTCTTTATTGATTTATATTCATGAAAGTTGATCAAGTGAGAAGTCCTCTCCAATTTTAATAAATTGAGTTGTCTATATAAGATGATCCACAATAACCCATATAGAATTATTTCCTCTAGATGTCTTCAGAATTCCAATGACAAATTTCATGCTGATTTTTTTCCCATTTCCATATTAGTATGGGTAATGGCTTCATTATTTTTTAAGAATTTTTTCTTTCAGCCTTCACTTTCTAACATACCATGAATTTTGATGTATATTCAATGATCTCCTTCTTCATATTTTCCCACCAATAATGCTCTCAAAGATCTTGATACATCTTTGTGATCCCTATGTGAATATAGAAGGTTGAGTTATGTGTATAATTCATAAGATCTTTCTTTATCTCTAGATTGGATGGTACACATAGTCATGACCCAAATATTATGACTCCTTCCTCATCAAATTTGAACTTAGAGGATTTACCCTTTCTTATAGATTCCACCTTTTTCTAAATTTCCACATCATCTCTTTGAGCATCCTATATTTTCTCTAAAAGGGATGGTTGATAAATTATTTGAGAAAGGATTTATGATGTTACTTCCTTAATAATTTTTATTTACATCCTTTTTAAGTCTAATAATATTGGATCCTTCTCAATTATCATCGTTGATAAAGTTTCAAGATCCTTTCTACTAAGATCATATGCTACTTTATTTTCTTTACTAGGATAGTAGTGGATTGAGAATTCATAATACTTGATGAGATCTAACCATATTCACTGGGGAATATTAAGATCCTTTTTTGTGAATATATATTTGGGGCTCTTTTGATCATTATATATCATATACATCTCTCCATAGAGATTATGCTGCCATATTTTCATTGCAAAGATAACAACCGCCAACTCGAGATAATGTGTGGGATATTTTTTCTCATGAAATTTTAACTACCTTAAGTTATAGGCTATCACTTCATTATTTTACATCAGTACACAGACTAATCCCTTCTTTGAAGCATCGTTGTATACCACAAAGAGTACCCCATTTGTTGAAAGTGTAAGTACTAGTGTAGTGATAAGCCTCTTTTTAAACTCTTTAAAGTAGTATTCACATTCACTAGTCTAAAAAAACTTGACTCCATTTTGAGTTATCTTGGTTAGTGGGTTTGAAAATCATGAGAAGTTATTCACAAATCTTCAGGAATACCCTTCTAGACCAAGGAAACTATGGATATTTGTTACTGATGTTGGATTGGGCCATGCTTCAACTTTATTTCTCTTAGAAGGGTCTATATATATTCCTTTTTAGCGATAAAATTCCCAATGAATGACACTTCCTTCATCCATAACTCACATTTAATTTAGTTTACATATAGTTTCTCCCTCCAAAAATTCATTATCATAGTATTCAAGTGCTTCTCGTGTTCCTACTTTCTCTTGGAGTATATCATAATATCATCAATAAAGACAAACAAAAAAATTCAAGGTAATCTATAAAGATTCAATTTATTAATTTCATGAAAACTTTTAGAGCATTAGTGATTATGAAGTGAATCACTATGAAATCATAGTGTACATACCCCATTTGAAAGGTAGTCTTCATAATATCTTCCTTCCTCACCTTATATTATTGATATCCTAACCGAAGGTCCACCTTAGAGAAATACTTGTCCCCGCGTAGTTGATCAAACAAGTCATCTATATATGAAAGGGGGTACTTGTCCTTTATATTGATTTTTTTGAGCTCATGATAATCAATTCAGAGGCACATTAATCTATCATCCTTCTTGACAAAGAGGACTGGAGCACCCCATGGTGAATCACTTGGGCATATGAAACCCTCTTACAAATTCTCTTATAATTGCTTCTTTAGTTCTTCCAACTCAATGGTATCCATTTTTTATGGATTATTTGATATAGGAAGGGATCCAAAAATAAGTTCAATTTAGAACTCAACCTCTCGGTCAGGAGGAGGAACAAGCAATTCTTCAGGGAACACATAAGTATAGTCCCTCACAATTGGCATTTCATGAAGCATGATCCTTTACATTGTCTAAATCATTTGAGCTAGATATGCTTCCTCATAAAACAATAATATCTATAATTATGATGATAATTATGAAGGATATTTATCATACTTATTACACTTGTATAGAATTGGAAGATTCCCTAGGATGTGAAGAGTGATCTCCCTTTCCTAAAAATTGATGTTGGCTTTATATAAAGATAGTCAATCCATGCCCAATATAGCATCAAACTCCACCAATAGAAGTAAGAATAGATTTTCTAGGAGGTTCGGTCCACAAATATTAACTGAGGAGAAGTTATATATTTTGGATGCAATAATTTCCCCATTTTCTATTCTCATAGATAACTCAACCTCTATATTTTGAGGTGGTGTTTGAATAGTTCTAACAAAATTGCAAGATATGAAAGAATGTGTAGAACCAAAATAAAATAGTATATTATCTATTCTTGAATGAATAACCAGTATACCTATCATTGCGTAATTGGTGAAATCCACCTCTTAGTTGTGGTAGTATATGCCATTCCTGGTTTCCTTGGAGGTTTTTGTTATTGATTTCCTCAGACAACCCTTGTCTTAGGGCATTGTCTTGCATAATGCCCATGTTTCTTACAGTTGAAACACTACACTACACACTGAGTGTTGGTTTGAACCATCCTTTCTTCTTCTACATTTGTGGGATTCTTCATATCCCTTCGGTAATAATTATCCTTATACCCCTCTCTTCTATATTTAAAGCATATCCTAGTTTCCTTTAGATAGTTCCTGGGATGCTTCTTCCCACACTTTTGAAACATGGGATATTGGGTTTTCTTTCCATCATGGGATTTATCTTTTGATCCACCCATATTAAAATCCATTTTCCACTTTTTATCTTCAATCCCACTATACCATTGATAGTATCCAATCTTCATATCAACCTTAAGGGCATAACATACAATCTCCTCATAGTTGTCAAAGTCTCGAATTTCTAAGGATTTTTATAGACTCGGTTTTAGTATACTAATTAATCGATCAACTTTTCTCTCATTGTTCATGAAAAAATCTAAAGTTTATCATGAAAGTATTTTAAGTTTTTCTTTATACACTCGGATATACTTGTCTTCTTTTTTCTTTAGTCTGAGGAACTCCCATTCCATCTTAATACAGAGAGTTCAGGGAAAATATTTAATGAAAAATATTTTCTTTAATACTTCTCATTCCATGGAATTAATTTCCTCCTTAGACTTTTTGTTTTTTATCAGTTTCCACCATTGCTCAGCTTCCCCATCAAAATGATAGACTGCCAGCATAACTTTTTCTTATTCTGATCACTAGAGGACAAATAATTTCTTTTCAATGTAGTTAATCCATTATTTTATGATTAGGGGATTAAAAGATCCACTAAATATAGTAAGCTTATATTATATAAAGGATTCGATCACAAATTGATCTTTCTTAAGAGAAGGAGGGTGTTCCTCATGATTCAAGTTATTATTCATAACTTGATCTAGTTGTTCCATTGTTGTCACGAAGTTTTGATCTCCCACTCCCATCATATTTGGCATCTCATTAGGGTGATCATCGCATTTCCTATCACATTTATTATTGGCATGGGTTCTTCTATTTACATCCATTAACTAAGAAAAATAAAGTACAATTATGGGGGCTTGAATAATTAGCTAATAAGCATATAAAAATTAAACTTTTAACATTGAATGATAAACTTATAAATGAAAAGTATACACTAACTTGTGATTCCCAAACTTTAAATCTAGGTTATCCATGGCAATAGAATTATTCCTAGGGATCTTACTAAATTTTTATATTCATAATCCCAAAAAATAACCATATCATTCTTTGATAGAAATTATAGTGACCCTAACCTTTTACACATATTTTTACATGTTTCTAAGAATAGTTAACCATCAAATACAAACAAAGGATTAGAAACTCTAGTGTATTTATAAGACTAGGTACATAAAATTTAAAACATGGAACTAGAATAAAACATCTTCATATTAATATTACATAATGATATCCTAAATTAATTTGATCTCCTACATCTATATAGGATAAATAGGGAAATACATAGACAAAAGGGATGAGCTAAAAAGACCGATAAGGGAATAGACATAGGAATTAAGCATAGCACATGGGTTAGAAGGCATAACATGATGACATAAAAAGGCATGGCACATGAATAGACATATGGAAGAATAAAATATAGA
The DNA here is from genome assembly GCA_963277665.1 of Viscum album. NCBI lineage: Eukaryota > Viridiplantae > Streptophyta > Magnoliopsida > Santalales > Viscaceae > Viscum > Viscum album. The sequence goes on from OY728143.1 coordinate 555,660,844, forward strand.
ACATGGGATCATGTAATCATGGAAACATAGGAATGTGGTGGCAACATACAACTTGACATAAACATGAGTCAAGGATAACTACAAATATTATATTACATGGTGGACAAAGTCCCATAATTGATTAGGTTTACTCCCTAATCCCATACATGGCGTCTCATGAGAATAAAAATTACCCAATTCATTGGAGCACTATATGGGTGCACCCATCATAACATGTTCATGCATATGTGTTCCACATGAAGAATCGAATATAAAGAATAAACATAAGGGATTCATGGAAATAAATGGGTATCATAATCATGTCATAAGGCATAACCAATTGGTGTATCAAAATGGTATCCATGAAATAATAGATTTAAATCATACATGGACATTAATAAGGTAAAATAGGCATATATCATAAAAAATTATGTCCAACTAAAATAAAAACATGTGAAAATAGTATTTAATAAACTTTAGAAATGAGCCACTTTAGTGCAGTTTAAGGGAAAATATTAAAGAGACCTTAAAGAGGACAAAGGCGCAACATTTTGTATAAAACTCAAAATGAACTAATTTTTTTATTAAATGAATTATTTTAGAAAAATAATGGTGGATTAAAATATATTATGGAGTGTACTTGAAAAGGGTAATGAATTGGGAAGTTCCCTTTAATCGGGCTTGCTTATTGGGAAGAATTGAGAGGGGAACCTTTTAAAATATGTATTTCCCCATAAATGAAAGATGAATTGATCTAGATAAATATTTTCAGAACATATTTATAGAATTTAAAATATGAAAATAATAATAATGAATAAATATATTGGTGTAAAGAGAGAGAAATCATAACCCGAAGGGAAAATGGTGGTTCAGAGAGATCCCTTACCTTATATCTGAAAGTGTTATGAACTTACATTTAATGTCATGGTTAATCAAATTAATTTTATTAATTAATTAGTTCAGAAAATATTATATGTATATTTTATTTATTAAAGTTTTATTAATTTAATTTATGGTCATTTTTATGGGTTATAATGTTTAATTTTTTAGTTCTAAGAGTGTTTGTTTCATAGTTTTATGGTCAGTTCCCCTGGATATAATTATGGGAGTTCTTTTAAAATGGAATAAAAACTCCATAAGTGGAATTAAATGGTATTAATATACTTCAATAATTTTAAATGGTCCCATATATTATTTTTTCAGAGATGATAATGGATCATTATATAAAACATTAATGAAAAATGTTTAGTTTATTTTGGCGGTTTTTTGATCATTACAAATTAGTTTTGTTTTATTATTTAATATTATGTATATATATTAGTTAAATAACATGAAAAGAGTTATAATATAAATTTTAAAATCATTTTTAACCATTATTATGGTTTTATGACCAGTCATTGAGGAATTAATGAAAAATGAAAACTCATTGTCCATAAAGGCAGTGAATCGACACATCAATGAAGATCTTTTTATTTTTAGAATAAAAGGAGAAGAGAAGAGTTTTGATGATATATATTACATTAAAAAATATATATATATATTATATATATGATTTTGGAGTTATCATACTGTTTTGGATAGGTTAGGTGAGGGGAGTATAAGAAAAAAAATGAAAGAGAAAGGAGGAGGATTTTAGCTCTTGAATATTATCTCCTTGAGAACCTCCTTAAGGCACATGGAATTAGTATTTTGGTGATACCATAAATACTATGATGTGGGGAAGAGTATTGGGAGATGAATTGGTAAGAATATTATCAATCTAAAAAGCTTATAAGGTGTGAAGAGAATATTTGGCGAGGGGTGGTATTTATAAGGGGAGGATAGGGGTGTTTTTAATTATTTTATTCATTTGTTTATTATTTTGGATCAAGAATCTCAATAGTGTTGATTATTCTAAATATGTACAGTAAATAGTGCATGTGATATTGAACTAATGTTTTCTTACCTCATCCATGCATCAGGCATGACTCAATAATTCATGTATTGGTTAATTATTGTAAATTATTGTATTTCATTGTTCACCAAAAAATCAACTATTTTAGAAAAATCCCAAAAATTCACCCTATCCATTTTTTTATGTGTATATTTAGAAAATGAACTCCATTTTATAAAAAATATTTTATAAATATGGGAAATTTAATTTTCAATTAAAATCATCATTTATTCAAAAAATATTAATTTTAATATTATAACTGATTTTATGACAATTTGAAAAATTAACTAAGGTCTCATAAAATTATCTTATAATTATAATAAAAAAATACACTAATTTTTAATCTATTTTATGAGAATAAATTTTCTTTTAAATCATTATGTTAATTATAAAATTGTAAATAAACATTGACATTTCACAAAAAAAAACTACAATTAATTTATCATTTTTTGAAACATTTATTTATTGATGCCATGATATAAATATATCATTGTTTTATTTATAATATAAATACATTTTATTTAGGTGCATTTAATATTTTAATTTTTATATTACTATTTCTAATAGTTACATTACTATTCAATGATCGGGTTACTATTCTAACGGTTAGATTTCTAATGGTTATAAGGGTTTACTACTTCCTATAAATACCTCTTATTCCATTCATCATTAACATCTATTTTCTCCCAAGGTTATATATACTTTTATCTTTTAAATTAATATTTTATTATTAATATTATGTTTGATTTCTATAGCTTTTTTCGTGAGTGCGGTCATTCTAATGGATCGAGCATATCCAAATTTTCATATTCTTATTATCTTATTTTATATTTATTGTCCCACTATAATATTTAGAATTAATATTGGTTTGTTTGATAAATAATGTGTCATTATTCATTTATGTGGTTAATATTTTTATTGGGATCTCTATGATATGTATACACTTTATACTACATGGAATAAGAAGGTAAAACTTCATTGATAAAATGCGGGGTTGTTACACATAACAAGTCAAAAGCTCTCAAGAACTATCCTTCCAAGAAGAATAAGATCCATAGGTAGGGCAAGGAAAGGTAGGTGGTTTTTTTGAATGTTTCAAGAAAGGCCAATAGAAGAGTAATTGCACCAAGAAGCATAGGGAAACTAAAGTTGTGTTTGTTATCAAGTGTAATCTTTAAATATCTACACATTGGGTATTAGATACAGCTTGTGGTTCTCACATATGTATCCAAATGCATGAACCAAGTAGATTCTGAAAGATTGCTAGAGGATAGGTGTACTTGCGAGCTTCTAATGGTGTGAGGATTGTTTCTCTATTTATTGGTGACTACCACCTTTCATTACCAATGGGAATGATATTTTTTTTAAAGAGTGTTATTATGTACCAATGGTTACCAATAACATAATTTGTGTATCATGCCTAGATTCATATGGTTTTATTTTCAAGTTCATAAATAAAAGTTTTTTATTTCATAAATACAACATATTTTATGGTATGGTGAATTTAAACAATAGTATTTATGTATTAAATTATAAAAACCAAGTATTATAAATAGATAATGAATCATTTTCACATGACGCATATAACACCTAGTTATGGTATCACTATCTTGGTCATGTAAATTAGAATCATCTAAAAAATATTTATCAAGGTGGTTATTTAGACTCTTCTGAGATAAAACCACTTGAAATATGTCGTTCTTGTTTATAAGGAAAAATGACCAAACATCCATTCGGTCGATATGGTGAAAGGTCTACAGAGATTCTAGGATTGGTACACACTGATGTGTGTGGGACATTTATACTAGAAGTTGGAGGTGGGTATTCTTACTTCATAACTTTTATTGGTTACATGAGTAGATATGGATATGTCTACTTGATGAGGTATAAGTCCGATTCCTTTTAGAAATTCAAAAAATTCAAGAAGTAAGTAGAGAATAAACTTGTAAAGAATATAAAGAAGCTTTCATCAGATCGAGGTGGTGAATATCTTAACCAAGATTTTATTGAATTTTTATGGGATTTTGGTATTTTATCTCAACTCACTCCATCATAAACACCATGGTGGAATGGTGTTATTGAAAGGAGTGATCTATCCTTTTTAGATAAGGTAAGGTCAATGATGATTCATGTATATAATCCATTATCATTTTGGGGATATTTATTACAAACTGCAGCATATACATTAAATTGAGTACCAACTAAAGTAGAGGATGGAATTCACTTAAATTTATTGAGTGTAAAGAAACCTATTTTTTCACATACACATGTATGGGGTTGCGATTAATTTTTTAAGGCCTTATTAAAAAACAAACTATCACCCTAGGAAAAAAATTGTATCTTCGTAGGGTATCCTAAGAAAAAAAAGGATACTGCCTATACAAACCCTCAGAAAAGAAATTGATTATCTCCAGAAAAACTATATTTCTTAAGAGGGATTACATCCTAAAACGGGATAGTGGTAGTAATATTTACTTCAATGAAGATACTCAAGATACACAATTATTGGTAGAGGAATAGATTTCATAGGTCCTCATAAAAGAATTAGTTCCTAAAACACAAGTATTGCATAGGAGCACAAGAGAGGTAAGAGAACTAGATAGATATGGTTTTATAGTCCCAAAATATGTTAGCTCGTTATTGGTTTAAAATAATGAACTTATCTCCTACAAAGAGGTATTATAGGGATAATAAGCTGCTAAATAGCGAGAATCCATGAATTCTGAAATGGATTCCATGTATTGGAACTAATTTTGGGTTTCGGTTGATGTTTCATTTGATGTAAACCTCATTGGGTGAAAATATGTATTCAAGAGAAAATTGGACATAAGTGGTAAAGTAAAATAACACAAACCCTTTAATTTATAAGTATCCAATAAATTCATAAAAATTCCCTAGTTTTATTATTTTTTGAAGAACCCAAAATAAATATCTTTGTTTTAGCAGTTTACCCAGAAATTGAAAAGTAAGAAAAAATAGGTTTTATTAGGAGAAAACCATTTTAATAAATTTACTAAATTATATATAAATATATAGAATATGAAACTTATATAATTATAGAGATAAATATATGAGATCAAATTATTATAAAAAATAAATACAAAGAGATCATAAGTGGAGGACCAATGGAAGCAATTTTGTAGTCGGTGCATGTTGTTGTTCACTATAAATCATTGTAGTTTATGATTGTATCTTTTCAAGCCTACCACAAGATTCATTTATATACTCTAGGGTTCCAAGGGTCAATTTGGATGTGTAATGGGTTCAAGGAAGTCATTTAAGACCAACATTAATGAGACCTTTGACTTACTGACTTAATGTCACCGACTAGCCGCCCTATGCCACTGGTAAGTCAGTGGGATTTATGTAAGCTTTTAGGCTACTATATACTCCACTAGGTAGTTATTATAATCCACTATATAGTTGATAAAGTACCTTTAATTTTAGTACTTCTGTCTAGTACCACTAGTTGGTCGATGAAAATCCAATGAGTAGTCAGTGGACTTCCAGTATCTATGCTACTTCTATCTAGTGCCACTGGCTAGTTAGATGGTGACACTTCGTTAGGTGGTTAGTGGTAACATCCTATGTGGGATACTGAACATGACCACCACACTAAATTTGAAGCAATCCTCTTGATTAAAAATATTTATAAATTAATTTCTATTCATAATAACTAAAAGATAGTCAATTGAAAAAGTTAGAAACATAATTTGTTTTTGTGATTATTAAAATAATATAAGAGAGTGATTTATAACAATCTCTTCCTTTTTTATGATCATATACACTTAGAATATGCCAAAAAATCAAAATTAATTTAAATATTTCATAATGAAATTGAAATGAGATGATTAATACTCAAGATATTAAAACAATAGTATTTTAAAAATATTGAACACAATACAAGTTCAAAAAAACTTATTTAAAATATATTTAGAATAATCCTTTGGAAATATTTCAAAGAACACATAAACAAAGTAAGAAATTTAAAACCATAAAGTACTACACCTTTACTGAAAATTTCTAAATGATACCATAAATTTATCCCCCTTTTTTATTATAAAAAATAACATATAAATAGGGTTAAATAAAGAAAAATTAATTATGTTACTCATAATTAATAATCCTTTAAGAGATACAAAAATATAATTTAGGATTTCAAAAACACTAAGCAGAATTTTAATTTTCAAAAAATTGAAAAAACAACATACAATTTTTAAAGTATAAAACAAATTTTAAATTTTTATTTTAAAAGTTTAAAATTAGCATACTCAAGATTGAAAAAACTTTTAATTTTTTTTAAAAATAATCATAATATTAAAATAAAAATTTGATAAAAATTTAAAATAATATATAGATTGAAATAGGTTGTTTCCTATAATAAAAATATAGTACTAACAACACAATTTACCCCTTAATTGATTCATTAAAAATATAGGGATCCATAAAATAATTAAATTCAAGAGGTACATGGAAAACTATAAAAGATTTAAAAAATAATAGTTTAAAATCAAGAAAAACTTTTCATGATAATGAATTTAAAATATTTAAGATCAAGATATATAGATTCTAAAATAAAAATATTTAGGCCTACCATAACATGTATTTTTACAATCACATTCATAAATAAGTTAAATTTTATATAATAATTTAAAATTTTATCTTGAGAGTTTCCTCTTAAAAAAGTAGTAGTATTTTTTGAGGTGTTGACATGATTTTAAAACCCAAAACCAAAATAATTTTTTACATGTTTTTGAGAACCCATAATTTTATTAGATTTTTCTTACCTTGGGAGAATTTATAAAGAGAATTATTGAGATACTTAATAGTTGATTCAAGTTTCTATACATTAGGTTTCCCCTTTAATTTCAAATAAAACTCTTCATTTTCTTTATAAAGTTTATTCTTTCCAAAAAAACTTGATTATAATTTTTTTAGTTCTTTGAATTTTATGGTAAGTTCACAAAATCTATTCACTAATTCTTCATAATATAATTGGATTAAATAATAAAGAAGAGTTTGAATAATTAGAAGTTGAAGAAGTAGGAGAATTAACTTCATCTCATGTCTTAACTTCATCCATGAGACAATTGGAACTTCCATCACTTTAGTAAGAAGAAGATAGAGAATCATCACTTACACTCTAGGTAGAGAATTTGAGGGATTTTTTTTCTTTTTTTATTTTCTTTTTTATTCGTGGAGAAATTTTTTTTGATGTATCCCATTTTGTTTCAATGATAACAAGTTACCTTGGTTTCTTTTCATTTATTATCCCTTTTGGCATAGTGAAAGTATCTATTCTTATTCATGAATTTGTTTAATTTTTTGGATAAATATGATATCTCAATTTCACTTATGTAAGTGTCATTAACAATTACTTTAAGAGTAATTTTATTTTTCAGTCAATTACTTTTCTTCTTTTTAAACTTGTCGCTTCATGGAGATATCATGGGTCATGAGATAACCAATAAGTTCTTTAAGTGACATTTTCTTAATTTCTTTTTCCTCTTGAATCATTATTAAATTGGGTGACCAAGAACTTTTAAATACCCAAATTAACTTCTTCACAATAGTTTCAACAGAAATATCATCACTAAGATATTTTCTAACATTGAAAATGTTAGTAAAGTGAGTAAACATCTCAGAAATCAATTCATTAGAATGCATACTAAAACTTTCAAAATATTCTCTATAAATTTCAAGTATGGTATCTTTAACTTTATTATTTCCTTCAAGAGTAAATTCTAGTAATTTATAAATTCCATGGGTAATTTTACAAGTATAAACATGATTAAATTCATTTTGATCTAAACTGAAATAAACTATAGTTTTAGATCTGTTATCTAATTCAAAAGTCGTAATTTCATTGGGAGTCTATTTTTCTTTTGATTCATCAGTGGGTGTGTTACCATTCATGATAATTTTTTAAATATAATAACATATTATTCTTAGAGAATTATTCATGCAAGTTTTCTAATAACTATAGCTTATTCCATCAAATAAAGAGGCATGACCCATTGAGTGTCCTATAAGAGTACCTTAGGTGTTATAGGTAGAGGTTATATTTCTCAGGTAGTTTCTTGAAATTGATTAAGATTTTTCTAAAACAAAATTTTGAAAAAAAATTCTACTTTTATACCAAATATTTGTTATAGTAAGATATAATGAGGGGGTTAATTACCATTAAAAATGAAAAGATGCATTATAATTATGCAATTAAGTGATAAAATAAAATCATCAAAGAAATCATAAATTAATTGATAATCATATTAATATGATGAATGATTAATTTATTAATTTAATTAATGATATTAATAAAAAAAGATATAGAAATTAAATAAAATAAATGGCACATAATTTGAAAATGGAGTTTGACAATCAATATGAGCTTCTACATCTCCCAACTCAATTTCTTGAGGGTTTATGAATTATTAGAATTTGAATTTAGTGGTATAAAATAAACCTAAAAATAACACAAACCCTTGAATTTATTGGTATCCATGAAACCCATAAAAATACCTCGTTTTAATAGTTTTCCAAGATCCCAAAAAAAGATATTTATTTTAGAGGTTTACCAAGAACCTGAAAAGTGAGAAAAATGAGGTTTTATTAGGCGCAAACACTTTGAATAAATTATATAAAATATCTATAAATATAGATAAGATAAAACTTAGATAATTATAGAGAGAAAGATGGGAGATAAAAGTATTAGAAGAAATAAATACAATGAGATATTAAGAGAAGGAATAATGGACACAATTTTTGTATTTTATGCTCATTATTGTTCACTATAGATTATTTTAGTTCACAATTGTATCTTTAAAATTCTCCAAATGGATTTATTTATAGAATATTGGGGTCCAAGGGTTAATTTAGAGGTGTAATGGGGTCAATTAATCCATTGAATGCCATCATCAATGCGGCTATTAACTTACTGACTCAACCACACTGGTTATCTATTCGATGTCATCAGCTAGCCACCCAATTCCATTGGCTAGCCACATGATTCCACTAGCTAGATAGAGGGGTTACTATATTATTTCAGTCTACTAAAGACTCCACTGGGTAGCTGATGGATTCCACTAGGTAGATGCTAAGATACTTGGAGTTCTAGTGCTTTTGTTTAGTGCCACCTTCTATCTAGTGCCACTCCACTAGGCAGCCAGTAAAAATAGGTTGTGTGGGATTATGAACATGACCACCACACTTTATTTGAATCCTTATTCTCACTTATAAAACTCTATAACTTAATTTACATTCTTAATAACTAAAATACACTCAGTTGAAAATTTTAGAAATATAATTGGTGTTTGTGATCATTAACATAGTCTAAGATAGTGAGGCACAACATATCATTCTCATGAGGTAATATCCCCCATGAAACCCTTATAGAAGGTCCATATACCCTATGACATGATCCAAATAGTGATTCCCAAGCATAATCCCCAATAAAACCTCTGTTTTCAATACTTTTATGATGCAAACATCCGTACCACATAATGTTAAATTGCATGTTATGGCCCTATCACATGACCTTAAATTGCACAATCTAAAACACATGGACTTTAATTCTAATTAATAAAGATACATAGTATGTATATTTAATTTTTAAACCCCACATCCAAATCTTTAAGTTCACTAGGAAATACTCTTTGTGAAACCCATATCCTCATCGAGTCATATTTCCCATAAGTGGAACCACTCCTTCTCATCAGGCTGTATTCTCCATGAGCTGCATAATACTTCCCACTGGTGACATATTCCCTATGGTCCCATCATACCTTATCATGTATAATTACTAAAAATAGGGTAATCCAGAAATTTATACCCTTGAATATGACTCAAACCAACCATTATTGGGCATATTTTTCCTAATAGTTCACTCTGTATGACTTTAAATGGCTCATAAGTGGTCAGGGTTTCATGAATTTAAAAGGCACCATGTTGGTCTATATCACACAACCTTAAATGGTAAAATATGTTTAGTTAAGTAGAACTAAATTGCATGGGTTCTAATTCCCTTCAAAGGGATATATAGAAAGACCCTCTCATGGGCCCGATCCAAACTCTACAACATCTTATGCTTTATTGGATGGTGTTAAACTCCAGAGCACCCAATTATGTAGCTTTAAATCAAAGAATAACTAATTAATAATTGAAAAATAGATAACCTATTATATATAAAAATGAAATCATTGATAGAGATTCTTTAATAGATACAGATGGTACCATCGATGAAGAACTTTTGATATATACACATGTTCACATCGATGCATGTTGACAGCTAATCACTATCATGGTGGTAACCATTCTCACGTTGGGGATTTGGAAGGATTCACAATAATATCTTAAATCTATAAGAGAGTCATAGAGTGGGAAATAATTCCCCCTAATGGGTTTGATGATCCTTACCTTCTATCATATTGACCAACGTGAATTTGAAGGTGTCGATGGTAAAGTCTTAGTGATCGCTTTCCTTTGAAAAGTAGGTCTACACCATCATGAAATATATATATATGGGAATAAAAATACATTAGATATTCCATTGGAAACAATCCATAAATAGTGATTTTTGACATTATTTTTTTACATCGATGAAAAGGTGTTAAAGAAAAATACCTTAAGGATAAGAAAATAAGAGAAGTGAAGAATGCCAAAGGTCACACCCCTTCTCCAAATACACATTGTACAAGTTCCCCAAAGCAGCATCAGTGCATGGGGTACCTGCACATCAATTGGTGTTGTACAAGACCAGACATCTGGTCACTCAATGACACTATGCAAGGTACCTATGCATTAACTTGTGCGACAGACCTATGCGATCCAACACCTTCACCCAGGGTCCCATATTTTTCTATAAATAGGACCCTGGGGATCCTCATTTAGAATGACAGAAAATCCCGAAGAACTTTTGATGCTCTGATCACCCTATTCCTTCACCCAGGACCTCATAAACCTTCCATGTGGATCTCTAAAACTAGATAAAAGAGGGAATTAATTGGGGTAGTGTAACCAAAGCCCTCACGAGTTTTTAAATACATAACACCTGCACAAGGAACCCTTTCCACCATGGTTGAAGAACACTAGCATGAGGTCCCCTTCTTTAACTAGGGAACTATGTGAGATACTTCTAGGAAAACTTGAGGAAACCCTTGAATCCATGAGAAAATACTCACTCAAGTGTTGTTTCCCAGGTGTTCTATTTCCCAAAACACCTTCAACTCGCACATTCCTACCTACGAGAAGCCCTTTAAATCCACACAATCCTACCCTACATGAGACCCCCTTGGATCACCTGGTCTCTACCTTGTATTGACCACCTCTTGGTCCCTCTTCTGAGCCACCGATGGAAGGGATCCTCTACCTTTGGTTCCCTCGTATGAGGGGGATCATAGTGAAACCTCCGTCAAATACTCTAGACTTGAAAACCCATTGTAAGAGGCACACCAACATTTCTCCCATTTGGGTATGTATTCCTTTGGTCATATGTGTCCCACACTTTTCATACCTAATAAGTAGGGTCCTTGGGGTTCATGTGATTATGCATCCCTTTTTCCATGAGGACCCCAACCCTAGGGGAGTGTCATAGATCCCATGGTCTCAGAGACAAGGGTTAGAACCTTGTGTTTCATGCATCATCTCTAAGACCAGGGACCTCTAGTTCCAGGTGAGGAGGGTGAGGATCATGCTCCCTTTGACATGGAAAAATACCCTCATATCTTCCCCAGGAACCAATTTTAGGGAATCACTCCTGGATTAAGCCCCTAGACTTTCTTTTAGGACCTCTCTTGCTTGATTCCTTTCTCCTTATCCATGCTTGAGGGTTGTACACATATGGGTAGTCAGATGTGAATATACTGGGTACAAAAATTGGAGGGAAGGGGCCTACCAAAGCCCTTTATTCTTCTCTTATATCCCTAGAATCTTCCACCAGTGGAAAAATGATTTTGCAGTTTTCCAGATCTTTGAATTCCTCTTGTTTCTCACACCAAGCATGACTCATGTAGGCTTAGAGGTTAGATAAGATCTTGACATAAACATGTTCAGATTCATGCCCTAAAAGATAATCTTTTTCTAGATCTTACTCTCACCTTCCTTTATAGGTCATCCATAGGCTCTGGCCCTCAAAGCCATGTGTCCAACCTTAGGTCATCATATTTAGTATAATACCCAATCATAACCAAGTGTTTGAAAATCATTTCAAGTTTAATCCCCAACTGAACTATAGTTCTTCTATTTGGTATAATCCCAAACCACACTCAAACCATTGGGCCTCCTACTCAGTATAACCCCCAACTATGTCACCATTGTAACACCCCAGAATGGTAAAGGGTTAAATGACTAAATAATATGGCTCATGTCAACAAGGTGCACCTTCCTTTTTGGGAGTCTGCATGATTAGAAATCCACAATTAAATGTGCTTGACCTAGAGTAGTGATCAGGATGGGTGACCTTCTAGGAAGTTTCCCAGGGTGTGTGTGAGTGAGGAAAAAACACACTGGAAAGGACATGTGTTGGCCTGTGGGGATACTCATTAGTCAAATGACCAATATGGGCACGTGGGTGCACCCCAGGGTGGGGACCACGTGTTTTTGGGGCAACTAGTGGTACCTGGCGGGTGAATACCTAATATCCATGTTAAGGTGGGGTGGTTGTGCAATCACCGAGACCTAGTTATCACATTTGGTATCAATGGTGGTACCCAGCCTTAAGTGTGGTGCACTTCCTGGGTTGAGATGTAGGGCCCAAAACAAGGATGTTGTGATCTAATACAACATCACATCTATATCCACACAAGCACAAGCCACACAATATCACACATTATTTCAAACACCATCACATTCCATTATCATGCTCAAGTTCAATGTCATTTCAAAATCAACATTTTAAAATCATCCAATTGAACCCATTCCCAAAAAACCCATTTTTTCCCAAAAATCCCAACTTTATGCCAAAACCCCCCCAATTTCTTCACCCATACATTTTCCAACAAATTTTCCACATGATTTACCAATTAAATTTCAAACAAAAAATTTAATTGTAAATGCACCACACAATTCCACCAAGTGGAGTTGAGAGAGAAGCCACCTACCTCTTAGGGTTTGGAGAAATCGACTTTTCTCCCAAATGCACCTCAATCTAGTAGAATGCCTCCTCGAAACTCCCTTAAAACCCTTTCCTAACATCAATAGGCCCAAACGTTAGCATATTAGGCCAAAACAACCCTAGATATACACACAAAAAGTGTAGATCTAGAAAACCAAGAAGGAGGGAAGAGCAGATCTAGAGGAAAACACCAAGGAACCATGGGAGGAGACTTACCCGGGAGAGATCCCCCTCAAACCACCTCGAATCCTCTTCAAAACCCTCCAAAACCGAGTGGGAGAACCCTTCTAGCCCCTAACAACTGAAAATCCTGAGTGAGGCTCGAGTGGAAGGAAGAGAGGAGTGAAATGAGGGAATCTCGAGTGAGCCCGAGTTTTATAACCCTAATTTTAAGTGGCCGCACGGTTAGCCCGCACAATTTGGAAAACCGTGCGCTAACTGTGTGCACTCCACTACCTCGAGAGCTAGGGTCTGCACGGTTTCCTCACATGGTCTGGAAAATCGTGTGTAGGCCGTGCGAGGCCTACTGTCTTGAGAATAAGGGCCATCACGATTTCCTGGGGAATTCACACGGTTTACACTAACCGTGCTCAAACCGTGCACCCCCTTTAAAAGCCTCCAAACACATCCAGAACCAATCCAAACTCTACCAACCTATTCCCAACTCATCTTAAGCACTTTAAATGCATAAAAAGTCATAAAAAAGGCCACATACCTCAAACTAGGGGTACTACATTCTCCCCACCATTGGACTTTCTGTCCTCGGAAAGTAGTGAACCCGCCCTTTGCTGAAAGAGCTCGGGCCAATTTTCGGCCATTTCTTTCTTCCATTCCCAAGTTTCTTCCTGGATTTGGCCATGTTTTCACAAAACCTAAACTAGACTGATGCTTTTACCATGCAATACTTTCTCTTGACTATCCACAACCCGCACTGGCATGTGCACCAACGAAGCATCCGGCTCTAGCTCAACATGATCACATCGAATAACATGGCCCGGATCCGGCTGGTACTTTTTTAGCTGCGACACATGAAATACATTGTGTGCCGCACTGAACCTAGGTGGAAAATCCAACTGATAAGCCACATCACCAACCCGCTCATCAATCTCAAAAGGTCCAACGTACCTTAGAGATAACTTTCCTTGTTTCCCAAACCTTCGATGTCCCAACCGAGGAGAAATCCTCAAGAAAACATGATCACTCGCCTTGAATGACAATGTTCATCGACGATGATCCACATAGGATTTCTGACAACTCTGAGCCATCTCCATCCTCTTACTGATGAACTTGATATTTTCTATAGTCTCCTGGATAAGACTCGGTCCAACCATCAAAGACTCACCCGTTTCCACCCAACATAGTGGAGAACGACACTGTCACCCATACAATACTTCAAACGGAGCCATCTGTATGGATGATTGATAACTGTTATTATACGAGAATTAAACCAAGGACATTTGATCCTCCCAAGAGCCACCAAAATCCATCACACAAGCTCACAACATATCTTCCAAGGTTTGTATCGTCCTCTCAGATTGGCCATCCGTCTGAGGGTGATATGCCGTACTCATGGTCAACTTTGTTCCAAGAGCTTGCTGCAAAGATTTCCAGAAACGAGATGTAAACTTGGGATCTCTATCTGATAAAATCAAAGATGGAACACCATTGCCACCTCCTGGATATAGATTTTGGACAGATCCTCCACCGTATGAGATTCACAAATTGGGATGAAATGGGCCGACTTCGTTAGCCGATACACTATCACCCAAATGGAATTGTGTTTTTTGACCATTCTTGGGAGACCTGTGACAAAATCCATCACTATCTGCTCCCACTTCCAAACAAGGATTGGTAAAGACTACAACATTCCTGCTGGCCTTTAATGCTCTGCCTTGACCTGCGGACAAGTCAAGCATCTTGAAACAAACTCATCCACCCTTATTTTCATACCAGCCCACTAGAACTATGCTTTCAAAGCTTGATACATATTCTGAATTCCAGGGTGAATAGCCCACCTGGAATGATGGTACGCCCTGAGAAGATCCTCCTGACAAGCCACTGGTACAACTATCTATTTCCGAAAACACAAAACTGATTCTTTATTCAGCTTCCAACCCTCAATGGTCTCCCCACCATTGAGTCTCGACCCCATGGTCACACATTCAGGATCGGATATTTGTGCCCCTCTAACCAGGGAAACCAAGTCAGGAATCAATGTAACCAAAAATAAGACTTCTCTATCACCTTGGTCTTCACATTCCAACCACATATCAGCTATAACTGGCATCAACTGGAACTGGTGCGATGCCTGCTTCACAACTTGAGCATATGATTTTCTACTTAATGCATCTGCCACCGAATTTCCTTTACCCGGTGTGTACATTAAGTCAAAATCAAACATTTGGAGATATTACATCCATCTCATTTTCCTCAAGTTCAGATCCCTTTGTGATAAAATGTGCTTCAAACTCTTATGATCTATGTAGACCGTGAATTTCTCACCGAAGAGATAATGGCGCCACATTTTCAAAGCATGGACCACTACCACCAACTCCAAATCATGAGTTGGGTAGTTATTCTCATGCACCCTCAACTTCCATGATCCATACGTAACCACATGATCTCCTTGCATGAGAACACACCCCAACCCTGATCCCGATGCATCGCAATACACCACGTACCCTCTTCCTGGTTCTGGAAAAACCAAGATTGGTTTTGATGTAAGGCGACCCTTTAACTCTTTGAAACACTGCTGACACTATTCACTCCACTGGAATGGAGCATTATTCCTTGTCAAAGCTGTCATCGGTGAATCCAAACGTGAAAATCACGAACAAAACGCCGATAATACCCAGCTAGACCAAGGAAACTTCGTATCTCAAACACATTCTTTGGCAGTTGCCACGAGATAACAGCCTCTATCTTTTCTGGATCCATGGAAACACCCCTTTCATAAATCACATGGCCAAGAAAATGGACTTCCAGTATCCAAAAGTCACACTTTGACAACTTGGCATACAACCAATGATCTTGCAAGATCCCTAGCACTATCACCAAGTGCTGCTAATGCTCCTCCCTTGTCTTCAAATACACCAGAATATCATCCACAAACACCACAATGAATAAATCCAGATATCTCTGAAATATCTGATTCATCAATTCCATAAACACCGTTGGCGCATTTGTTAGACCAAAGGGCATCACCACGTATTCATAATGGCCATATCTACTTCTAAAATCTGTTTTAGGAATATCCTACTTCCTCACTCGCAATTGATGATATCCCGACCTCAGGTTGATCTTGGAGAATCATTGGGCTCCCCTCAACTGGTCGAACAAATCATTGATTCATGGAAGTGGATATCTATTCTTTATCATCACTTGGTTAAGTCTACGATAATCAACACAGAGCCTCAAATTTTTATCCATCTTTTTGACAAACAACACTAGTGCTGCCCACGGAGATGTGCTAGGCTGGATAAAGCCTTTATTTTCTAACTCCTCCTACTGGACTTTCAACTCCCTCAATTCTGCAGGTGCCATTCGGTAAGACGGAAGTGAGATAGGGCTGGTCCCCGGAAGGAGATCAATCGTAAACTCCACTTATCTTACGGGAGGTACCCCAGAGAATTCTTTGGGAAAAACGTCCATGAACTGGTCGACCACTACTGGAAAAACACTATTCCCGACACCCTCTATTGATTCCAACGACAATACCGCCAAGTGATACAATAACGTGCCAACTGTCGGTGCCAACAAGCCTGCTGCAACCTACTTCTCATGCCTCTCTCCTCTAAAGAGATTTCCAACACCATCATGAATAATAAAACTCATTTTTTGCGCATCACAATCGATGTGGGCCTTAAATGCTATTAGCCAATCCATTCCCAAGATTGCATCATATCCATCCATCTCAAGTACTGAGAAATCCCACACTATCTCAATTTGGCCCACAACGATACAGCATGCTCTACACAAGAAGGCTAGACACTCTTTTCTACCCAGAGGGGTTTGAAGTTTCAGAACCGAAGGCATCATCTCAACTTTTAAACCCAGCAACTCAATAACACGTGCAGCAATAAAAGAGTGTGAAGCACTCATATTAAACAACACTTGCATGCAGGTAGAATTTAAAATAATTGTACCTCGCACCGTGGATGGTCTCGACTGATCATCCATCACAAGCTACTCAGCTCTGAACAACACCTTCATTGTCACACTCTATTCTTTATTGCCCTGCTAAGGCATCATGGTATTCCTAGAATCACCATAACTAACCTTACCTTACTAACGAGGGTTATGTTGCTGCCCCCATCCCGTCGAAGCATAGGACTCCTGCGATCCTTGCGAAGTGTCACGCACGCTTGTCCTCAGAGAATTTCTACAGTAGCGCTGGAGGTGCCCCATCTGCTTACAAATTTAGCATGCTCTGAGTTGTGGCATGCAATCCCACTTGATATGCGTCTAGGAGCCACACTGAAAACATCCCAATTTACTCTGGGGATTTGGAGGATGGTTCACCGATCCCGTCATCACATGTTGTGTTGTGCCCCCGCTTTGGGAATATGTGTCCCTATTTCGCTTGAACTCAGTGTTAGAGTTCCCACTAGTCCCTGTGGTTATTACCACGCTTCCTCCGCCCAGAGTTCCCAGCATATCCCGCTCAGCTACCAAGGCTCAATTTACGATTTCTGTGTAGTCCCCGATACACAGCACTGCTATTTTAGAACGGATTTACTGCCTCAAGCCCGTCTCTAAAATACTTGCTTTCAGCGATGTGCTACCCACCACCTTGGGTGCAAACCGCACTAAGCTCATAAACTTAGCTGCATACTCCATTACCGAAATATTTTCTTGCTTCAAAGTGAAAAATTCAGTTGTACGCTGAATCTTGAATGTATGAGGGTAGAATTGTTTGTTAAACAATTCCTCAAAGGTTTCCCATGTCATACCGTGGTCCGTCCCCTCTTGGACTACCAGCTCCCACCATTGAAGGTCAAGACCCTCCAGCTTATATGTTTCTAGCTTGATCTTCAGCTCGTTCAGGGTTCCCAAGAATTTAAAAATTCAATTTATTCGGGATAGCCACACCTCTGCTCTTTCTGGGTCTGCATCACCCCTAAAAACAGGTGAGTTCTGCTTCTGAAACTAAGCCACATAGTTGACATGCTTGGACTCTTCCACTCTACTTATACTTCCCACCGCTTGGAAATCTTGGACTATACCTTGCACTAGTTGCTGGTTCACCTGGGGCTCAGGTGCAGCCACATTCTCATCAGCCTCTTCTGGTTGGTCTCTACGATGCCTACCCGGTGCCATTTCTATAAACATCAAACAAACAAGCATGAGTCTCACTTCTGTAGACATCACGAATCAACCACGTCAAATACCATTTCATAACAATCAATCACAACCAGGATTTCCATTCTTCCACATTTCCCATGTTGCACCATTTTTGAAAATCAACCATTTTCAAAATACTGCCAGTTTTCATGTTTCAAATCCTTCCGGTTTGAAACCCAATTGAGATTTTTTAAAATCCAAACATTCCTATCATAACCTAAATCATTATACCACAATGAAATATGAATCCTAGTGGGAAGTCATTTCTACCATGCATACCATGCTCATCTCATTGGCTACACCCACGACAATGAGATTTCCAATACCTACAAGTGTCTCCAAAAAACTTATGTACCCAACTCCCTGGTAACTTGGAGTTCATCATAAAAGGGTTAGCTACATCCTTTCATGCTATACATTCCAAGTTCCGATATTCCTACACCTTGCTACCATCCTGACTCAAAGAATAACCAAGAACGAATGTCAACTCCAAATCTGAGAATCATCTCCCAAGGACCGAACAAGCTGATACCACTTGTAACACCCCACCCCTACCCCATTGGATTGAGGAGTCAGTGAGGGTTACTTGTCCTTAAGTGACGTTCCCAAGGCCCCAAAGGCTAGTAGTAAATGTTGAGGGCTTCAAGAGAGAAGTGGGGAACGATTTTCCCTCAAGAGGATAACCCAACCAACAAACAATCAACAACGATAATGCATGCATTTGTTTTTAGCCAACCATACCATAACCCCTCAAGGTTAATACAACCCAATAATTCCAAAACATCTGAGTACAATGGAAACAAAAATACAAACAAGACAATCTGTGACACCACCACAGCTCCACTCCAGCTCCAAACTCCATGCACCACGAAGCATCACGAGGCACCGCTAAAAGATGGAGATGCCTTACCTTTTCCCATGTCCTGGTATACTACATCTACAAAGACACAAAAGTTCCAAAGCAGGGGGTGAGTATAACTACTCAGTAGGATTTCCCCAAATTACTTCCCTACACACGCCACTAGGATAAACCTTTATCACATTTATATAAAACATTTTATATAAAACAAATCCATTTGCAAACTGATTACAAAAGCCAAACATGCCACGCAAGGGAAAGCCACCACAACCAAGCCACATGCCACTTACCATGTTCATATTTCACTCACAAGCCCCATCCACAAACATTACATAGTCAAGCAATCAACCAACAACGGGGGTACTTTCTTGTCCAACCCTTTCCCAACTCGACAAGGTGTACATTCTCGCCCACTTACCTTGATGGTGGCCCTTCCGACCATTATCCATCCATCTCCCTGATTATAGTGGCGCTTTCTCGACCACTCTACAACATCACAACCCATTCCAATACAACATCCCATCCATATCCAAAAAATCACAAACCACACAAGATCTCACATTATTTCAAACACCATCATATTCCATTATCATTCTCAAGTTCAATGTCATTTCAAAATTAACATTTTAAAATCATCCAATTGAACCCATTCCCAACAAAACCCATTTTTGCCCAAAAATGGCAACTTTGTGCCAAAAACCCCCCAATTTCTTCACCCATAAATTTTCCAAAAAATTTTCCACATGATTTACCAATTAAATTTTGAACAAACAATTTAATTTTAAATTCACTACACAATTCCACCAAGTGGAGTCGAGAGAGAAGCCACCTACCTCTTAGGGTTTGGCGAAATCGTCTTTTCGCCCAAACGCACCTCAATCTGGTAGAATGCCTCCTCGAAACT
This sequence comes from Viscum album, assembly GCA_963277665.1. NCBI lineage: Eukaryota > Viridiplantae > Streptophyta > Magnoliopsida > Santalales > Viscaceae > Viscum > Viscum album. The sequence goes on from OY728143.1 coordinate 555,680,969, forward strand.
CCCTTAAAATCCTTGCCTAACATCAACGAGCCCAAACGTTATAATCTTAGGACAAAACAACCCTATATCTACACACAACAAATGTAGATCAAGAAAACCAAGAAGGAGGGAAGAGTGTATCTAGAGGAAAACACCAAGGAACCATGGGAGGAGACTTACCCGAAAGAGATTGCCCTCAAACCACCTTGAATCCTCTTCAAAACCCTCCCAAACCGAGTGGGATAACCCTTATATCCCATGAGAACCGAAAATCCTAAGTGATGCTCGAGTGGAAGGAATAGAGGAGTGAAATGAGGGAATCCCGAGTGAGCCCGGGTTTTATAACCCTAATTTTAAGTGGTCGCATGGTTAGCCTGCACGGTTTGGAAAAACGTGCACTAACCATGCTCACTCCACTGCCTTGAGATATAGGATATGCACGGTTTCCTCACACGTTCTAGAAAACCATGCGCAGGCCATGTGAGGCCTACTGTCTTGAGAACAAGGGTCTGTACGGTTTCCTGGGGAATCTGCATGGTTTACACTAACTATGCTCAAACCGTGCACCCCCTTTAAAAGCCTCCAAACACATCCAGAACCAATACAAACTCTCCCGACCTCTTCCCAACTCATCTTAAGCACTTTAAATGAATAAAAAGGCATAAACAAAGGCCAAATACCTTAAACCGGGGGACCACGTGTTTTTGGGGAAACTAGTGGTACCTGGCGGGTGAGGACCTAACAGCCATGTTAAGGTAGGGTGGTTGTGCTGTCACCGGGACCCAGTTATCACATTTGGTATCAATGGTGGTACTCAGCCTTAAGTGTGGTGCACTTCCTAGGTTGAGATGTAGGGCCCAAAACAAGGATGTTGTGATCTAGAGGGGGTGATTGTAACACCCCAAAATGATAAAGGGTTAAATGACTGAATGATATAAGTCATGTCAACAAGGTACACCTTCCTTTTCGGGAGCCTGTCTGATTAGAACTCCATAGTTAAGTGTTCTTGTCCTAAAGTAGTGATCAAGATGGGTGACCTTCTGGGAATTTTCCTAGGGTGTGTTTGAGTGAGGAAAAAACACACTAGAAAGGACATGTGTTGGCCTATGTAGACACTCATTAGTCAGATGACCCATAAGGGAAAGTGGGTGTGCCACAGGGTGGGGGCCAGATGTTTAAGGGGTAACTGGTGGTACCTGGAAGACCAGGACCTAACGGTCGTTTTATGGCGAGGTGGTTGTGCTGTCACCAGGACCCCAGTTATCACAACCATACTCATTCATCGAGGAATCCTCCTTTGGAATAATACCCAACCAAACCATACTCATTCACTAGGGAATACTCCTTAGGAGTAAGCCCTAACTAAAACTCCCAAATAAGGTCATCCTCCTTAGGACTAAGCCCCAACTAGACCTCACAAATCACAAGTTCATCCTCCTTAGAAGTAAGCCCCAACTTAATTCTCTCAAAGGGATACACTCCCCTATGATAAAAACCTTAATATGGCCTCCATAAGTGTGGGTCCTCACAACTGAACTATGTGGTCTTTGATTCCCATCTAAATAGGATATGTAGGAAGCCTCCTTAAGGTCCAAACCCAGCACCCCAAATCAATACTAATTCTGTCTAGCCCACATTACCAGTTGGGTCTTATTCAACCTGAGAATACATATCCCTTCTAGCTTCCTTGGTCCACTTCATCATAAGTCCCACACAAAAATTTTACTAGGAACCTTTCACCTAGATGTCATTTCCACATAAGGTCATCCTCCTTAGGAGTAAGCCCCAACAAAACCTCCCAAATCACAAGGTTATCCTCCTTAGGAGTAAGCCCCAACTTAATTCTCTCAAAGGGATACACTCCCCTATGATAAAAACCTTAATAGGTCCTCCATAAGTGTGGGTCCTCACAATTGAACTATGTGCTCTTTGATTCCCATCCAAATAGGATATGTAGGAATCCTCCTTAAGGTCCAAACCCAGCACCCCAAATCAATCCTAATTCTGTCTAGCCCACATTACCAGTTGGGTCTTTTTCAACCTGGGAATACATATCCCTTCTATCTTCCTTGGGCCACTTAATCATAAGTTCCACACAAAACTTTGACTAGGAACCTTTCACCTATACGTCATTGTCGCATAACGTTAAACTACATGGTTTGGTCCTTATCTGATGATCTTAAAAGGTATGATGTGTCACATTAAGTGGAACTAAACTAATTGGGTTTTGATTCCTTTAACAAGGATATATAGGAATCCCATTCATGAGTATAATCCCAACACCAAAACAACTCTCATCACCCTATATAATGATTCACTCCAAAGCACCCCTACTATGTGGCTCAAAATCAACATCATTATAAGAAGACAAGATAATATCTAACCAATACATAAGAGGATACCATTGATAGAGAACCTATGATACATATAGATATGTGCATTGATGAATAACCTCATATACATATAGATGATCCTAAATTCCATACATGCTAGTGATTGATAGTTAATCTATGGGTGGCCTACAACATACTTGGGAATTAATGAAGGATTCATGAAAATATCTTAAATCTATAATAGAGTCCCAGAGTAGGAAATAATTCCCCTCAAAAAGGATTTATGGGCCCAACCTCTCATCCTCTCGACTGATGTGAGTTCTTAAGTATTTTTGGTTAAGTTTCCCAATGAGTGTTTGCCATTGGAAAGAAGTTCCCTAAGTTGTCATGGATATAGAACTATTGGGTGTTTTTGACTCCATGAACAAATGTCATTGCAAGTTATTCGAAAATAGTGATACCTATGTAAATTATTGTAGAAAATTTAAACCCCCCACAATCAATCATTAAGTGATGTATTTTCATCAGAAATAAAAAATGGTGAACCCAACGGGAATCCTTGACCAAGATGACAGTAACACCTATCTATTAGGCCCCTTTTACTCTCAAAATTAAATAGTTCCAAATAATACAATAAATCATGCATGTGTTAGTTTAATGAGATACTAATTTGATGGGGTTTTCTTGTTTGTGTTTTCCACCTATATTCTAGGAACTTTCAATAGGACCTCCCTTTAATTTTCAAATGGTGTCACATCAAATTTCATAGATGTTTTCCCTAGCTATTGTGCATGTGGGAACTCATCCAAGCAGAGGAAATTTTCATCTACTCAAAATATTCAATTTTGGGTCTCAAATGAATTGGTCTAGGAATACCATCATAACGACACCATCCCAACCTTAGAGGATACTCGATAGGCCCTCCCGCTTGCAAAGCATCATCGGTCATCCAATTAATGATCGTCGGTGGTCCTAAAGCAGATGGAACCTATCATCATCTTCAACCATTTCAGGAGATTATCCCCAGAAATCAACGACCATTTCCTCCCTTATCTTATGTAGTTCGATCAATAGGCCACGGACAGCCTCATTTAAAAGACATAGGGGTCCTTCCAATGGGGTCCTTCTAGCAGTCGTTGCATCCATCGCTGTGTAGTAGTGAATCCTCGACATGGTGAGGGTGACATCCTTGGCAGTCCGACTCAGGTCATCCAGACCCATGCACACAAGATGGCCTACTGGGGGTAGAAATGGACCAATAAGGAATAGGGATACATCTTTTTAACCTCTATAGAAGCCCAAAACGTGTTGGAAAACTACAAGCAGGAAGATACACCCGCCCACAAAAATTCATTTTTCCAATAGACTCATCTTTCAGCATCCCAAGAATATCATCATTCAAATCTGGTGGCACATAATGGGAAGGAACATACACCTACCCTCACTATCTAAGCCTTCCAGTATCCTCGTCTAGTAGTCTCTTAGGAATCCTTATATTCAAATTCGGTGGTAATCCATGAGAAGCAATAAACACCTGCCCACGTCAATCAATCCCACCAACATCCTTGTCTAACAGTGTCTAAAGAAGTTAACTATTCAAATTCAGTAGCAAACCGTGAATAGGTGCACACAACTTCCTACACTTATCAATCCTACCAGCAAGCTTGTCTGGAAGTACCCAAAGAAGTTAGTCGAAAAGTCCTAGTGATGAATAGGGGAAAACCAAACTCTCTACCCCCACACCTAACTACTATCAGTATCCACTAGTAGGAAATAGAGGATAGGAGTAGGCACATACCCCTACTGTAGATAAATAATGGGAATGTATTTGTTCCATCCATTGAAATCACCATGAATTTCCTAAAAATGGTGTAAGGGAAAATATATATTCTTTCCCAAATCCTACAGACCTGTCAGGACATCATAACGGTGAAAATAGTAGTGAAAGAGGGATGGACATGAAACCTCTTCCCCACAAGTGGGTGGATTATTAGCATGTAACCCTGGAGAATACACATACCATGGGTCCTATCTAGGAGTTATTTGGGGAAAACTTCCCTGTGGTATATGGAAAACTGGGTTGGGAATATACACACATCCCAAGAGGAAGTAATCTGTCTATTCTATTGGCTAGTACAAGGTAGGCACAAACCCATGCCAAGTTTCCAAGAGCCTGTTAGAAAATTCCAATAGTATCATGGGAGATATTAAATCAAGATTATTTGCATGAAAATAACTTTCCATAGTAAGTGGACCTAGTCAATGGAAATACAGAATCCAAAAATAAGCCTCATCGAAGATGACTAGTAAATAAAGAGCTGATATGTGATCCTGCTCTACTTAATGCAGGATTTCTTTAATCACTTATATGTTTATCCATGGAATCTTAAGATCATACTCCATAATTATCAAATTATGGGAATATTAGTAGTAATTTTGGAGGTCCTCCCCAGAAACTTCACCATGAAGGCTTGGTTTATGTCCATAATCTGATCGAACTCGATAACCCATATTCTGATTAGAGTCATGACATCCCTCTACATGTCCAGAAGATCAAAGAGTAAGAGGGTCTTCCCCTTGCTGTAATCCACTATAGTAGTCCTCCCCATTATGTCATTTTCTATGAAATTTATCTCTATAGTAGTGTTTCACTTCATTAGAAGGGTCCTCCCCTTGGTGATGTAGTGATGAGAAATCCCTCCTACTGTGAGGTACTTAGGAAGATGAGGTCAGTCATGTATGATGCCTTATCATTGAAAAGTGAAATTCTTTCTTAGCTGGAAGACATCCCAAGGTGATGGTTACTCTCTAAACGACCCTTGGATCATCTGTATTCCAATGTAATAGAGGAATTCTCCACCAATATCACTAATTATGATAAAGCGAAAGGAAAGCATCCACTCCGATCAGACCAGGTTGAGGAGACTCTAGAAGAAGATGAAGATGACATGCTAAAAATTAGGAAATATCTAGCTAAAGGTGATATTCTAGTTGTGTTCTCACCTTTAGACGCACCTCAATATAGTATTCTAATGGTATTTTTGGAAGATTTTTAGTACAAAATCCACCTCATTATATGAAACATTATTTATCACTTGAGATAAAAAGCATTACCCTATGATGGGTATCGAATTCAATTCAAGGTAATATAAGGGATAAAAGTCTAAATTGACTTTGAGGATCTCCTAGATAAAAGACATCAAAAGTTTGGGAAATAGTAAGGATACCTTCAAATTACATGCCTCAACACGTTAAAAAGATTGTGATATCTAATCTTAGATACCCCATATGGAATTCATATCAGAGGGTGGGTGAACATAGAGCATTAAATTTCACTGTGATCACCAACCAAGAAAATCCCACTGAAGGTGGTATCATGCAATGTCATAGATTCAGGCCAACTTTAATAAATGGAATCTATTCACAATCAATAATATTCTCAATAAAAAAACTCTAACTGACTCTCACTGACGTCAGGCCAAAAGAGAGAAGCCTATTGAAATTATTTTTTATCATACATCTATAAATATATAGAAAACCTCCCACTTAAGGGAATTTAATCATCAGATACTAAAAATGTCGAAAATAGTGCAACAGTCTTTAGAAGAGGGTGATTTTGGTGCATGCCAAATAATGCACCCATCCCATGTTTGAAAAATAATCTATAAAATCAGAAGTGTGATCTTGGAAGTAACATCCAAAAAAATCTAGAAGCAACCCTAGCCCACAGGGTTGGGGGATTTTTTAACACATCCTTCGAGGTTAGAAAACCAAGCCTGTAGAGTTTTTTAAAGTGGAACAATAATATCCCTAGACCTTAGGGTTGAGGGATTTTTCACCTTAGAAACCTATTCCTTAACATAAGTCAATTTTCTCCCAATTAAGGGGAATGTCATTGAATGAATCGTCCCAGTTTTTTCCATCCTCTGATTTGATATTCTCATTAGGAATGAACATGACTGAACTATCTGGAGATTCCCTTAAAATTACCATCTTCCAAACAGCCCCTAAAGAATAAGTTAAGGAGAGTACAAGGCCTCATGAAGGGTTTATAAAAAGGAAGTCTCATAAAGTCACTGATAAAGTGCCTGCAATGCACTAAACGTCAGTGAATTTCATTAACACCACCCCTGCAGACCCTATAGAACATGAGACTAATTCGGAGGAGGATATGAGGGAGGAATTTTTGGTTTATAATGTAGTACAAACCTAAATGATTAAAGGAGGTTTTCATACCTGGAACTAGAGGCTCACCCTGAATCTGGGAGTTCCCTCAATCACTCTACCACTACCTCATCAAAGATCACCCAAAAAAGAAAATATAAAAGGTAAGTTTTTGCCTCACCTACACCCTAAAATGGTTAGACCCATCACACTTGAGAAAATATTTTCTAAATAAGAGGAAGAGATGAAAGAACTGAGGAGAATCAATGCAAAATTACTCTGAGGTATCCTTCCTACTTGATATATTCTACAATAAGATCCTCAACTCACACTCTCAACTAGTATACCTAAATAAATAAGGTTCTTTATAGTAACTAAAGTAGAGCCAAAGCATCCACTCAATATGGGGTACCAATAAACAATATACTTGGAACTCATAATAGAAGTTTGGGATTTCCCTCTAATAGTTATACAACCATAATAGGGCCAAGTGTATCCTTAGAGGCCTGCCCCTATAGGCTATCCATGGTACACACCAGTAGTACCACCACAGATGGCCCTATCAGCTACTTCCCCTATTAAAGCTCATATTCATCTAGATATTCCTAAAGGGATCATGAATACCATTGAGATACTAATGGCTCGATTGGAATCCATGGAGGAATGAAATGTGATGGTGAAACTATAGAATAATCCTTTCCATGAATGGGTTGATCTGACTCTTCCATCACCGAACTTCGGGAATCCTATATTTCCAATTTTCAATATCTCGGAGGACTCGGAGAAGCACATGGAACACTATGTGTCCCACTTTGATCCCATGATGGGAACCCCTGAACAACAAGAGGTAGTGAAATATAAGTGCTTCATTCAATCACTACAAAGACCATCCATTGTATAGTACACTAGCTTTCTGGATTGGTCAATTAAAGTGTGGGAAGATCTCTTTTGGAAGTTTATCTTCTAATTCAGTTCAACATTATTGAAGACAATAGTCCTCAACCTATAAAACTGAAAATAGAAGGATAATGAAAGGGTCTCATATTTAATTACTCAGTGGAAAGGATTTACATACTCCTTAAACTTAAACCTTCCTTAAGAAGACTTGTTCCCCATCTGTATAGCAAATCTTCATGATGAGTTGTGCATGCCAATTATCCCTATGAAATACACTGGAGGGTTTCAGTACCTTTTCACAATTTCCCAAATAGTGGAATACTCCATTGCATAAACCAAGGATAATTAAGTCTTGAGTAATTCCTTCAGCTCAAGGAAATATAGCGGGGAAAGTAAAGGTTGACACTGTTACAATTAAGTAGGCCCCTGCACCCACTATAGCTTCAAAGACTGCACCATATCATACGGCTCCACCTCTTGAGCATCAGAAACAATGCCCACCTCATTGGGATGATTAAAGGGAGAAGAGATAAAAATAGTTTAAGGATATTAAGAACAAGTTTTATTCTTTATGAAGTGACCAAATCCCTGGATACATCAAATTAGCCTTGGAAAACAACTTGATCAAGTATCCAAAGCCCAATAATCCCAGTAAGGATAGCGATGAAGAACTCCAAAACTATTTCCCCTTCTATCAAGCATTAGGTAACAACGTCCTGTAATGTTTTGTTTTCAAATATATCCTACAAAAATGGTGGACTATGGGCAAGTAAATCTGGGTAGGCCACCTGCTCAAGTAAAATGTGTTTTTACAATCGATCTGGAGAAGGATAATGAATGGAAAAAAGTTAACAGTGAGGGTACACTGAATTTTAGTGACTGTATAGTCAATAATATGATTTAGCAGACTCGTGTTATCCTTTGAGTGCAATTAAAATAGCTGGATATACCCCCATCTGCATCTGCTACAACATAGTTGACTTCATCGGTAGATCAGTACCCTAAAATCCTAACATGGTTGGAAGAGAAAGAAGAAAACATAGGAAGATAAGTCCATTTCAAGGCCAAAGTTGTCTTTGAATTTATTAGACTTCATGAATACCGTCCTACAAGCACGAGCACCACCCCACCAAATGGTATAACAAGAGTCGACCTGCCATATAGAATCTCCATCAGACGAGGAGTTGATCTTCAGTTACATTAATATAATTCCCTTAATGGATCTCTTCTCAGATGATGGGTGTGATTATGAACTTGAATTCCCTACACCCAATTAGGTAATTAGGTTAAGAGGATACCAGAGATGAGGATATAGGGGAATATATGGTCATGTTAGGATTCACTACTCTAACTATATCCCTGCTCAAACCATCTACGTGGCAGAAACTCATGGGAGAGATCTCCAGCAATATTAGTAGGAAAAATAAAGTTCCCCCACACATAAAGGGTCTACCCTAATATGATCATCCTAGAAGATTGAATAAAGGATACATTATCACCAAATCTACCTTGGCATGCAAATAAACCTAGTCGACCCAATCCACTGAGAGAAAAAACACCTTCAGCTTCTATTCCAAGGTCTAATCCATCCACATCAAGTACTTCAATTCCTAAAGCACCTAAAAACAATTTTCCCCATACTGGGAAGCATAGAATCGAGTCGACCTAATCTGCCTTGGCATGCAAATAAACCTAGTCGACCTAATCCACTAAGAGAAAAAACACCTTCATCTTCTATTCCAAGGGTTAATCCATCCACATCAAGTACTTCAATTCCTAAAGCACCTAAAAATGAGTTTCCCCATACTGGGAAGCACAGAACTTTAGAACAGAAGTGTGATATTCTAAAGAAATTAACCCTAGAACCATCCAAGTTTTCAATATTGGATGATTTGAGCATATAAAAAGACCTCTAGGAAGCACTCTTAGAGGCCTTGTCAAGCCCTCAAAAATTTAAAGTTGAGGTTTATGATGATGAAGTATATTTTTTATAGAATGATCATATATAATGTCACATGATCATCTCTTTTATAGACTAGGATGAGGATGTTGTTATACAGATACATGTCAGACCCTTGAATATATTTGGAAGGATAAATGACATTGATATATGATGAGCCTTCATTGAAAATAACTCATAAGTCAACCTCATTTCAATCCAAACACTTCATCAATTGGGTTTCAATGTATCTCACATACCCCCCCCCCCCTCTAATTTAATTTTACAGGGTTATAAAAATAACAAACAAAAGCCTCTTGGTGAAATAAAACTCAAGACTCGGTTTGGGGATCTTGTGTCTGACATAGAATTCATGGTTGTTTGGAAAGATACAACTTTAAACATTTCATTGGGAAGACCTTGGATAAATTATCATGCAACTATCCCCTTATCATACCACAAATGCCTCAAATATTGTATCAATGGTCAAATTGGAACATTTCACGGTGATAAATCCCTATTTAAATCTTGTGAATCACAGTACATTGATGAAGGATTCTACTAGAGGGAAGGGAAATAGTCTATGATTAATGATTTCAATCAAATAAATGCCCCAAATGGTCTAGAGATGAGTCCATCTAATCCTTTTAAGTAGATCAGTGTAAATTATGTGCTTACCATCAACCAAATTAAAGAGTTGAGTCTAAATTTGAGCACACATATAAAGACTTTCTGTTATTAGTCATGATAACTAAACCATGAAACACTAGAGAAGTCATTAACTCTCTAAATAGTAATGAAATACCATATGAAAATGTATTTATTCTATACCCCAAGATTCAAAAAATCCCTATCCTGTCAGCTAGGCTGGAAGAAGTTGTCATGAAAATGGTAGAAAATGAAGATGATCATTCTCAATCCCTCATCTCCCACTCAGAGCTTTAAAAATTCCTTACACCATAAATCGAGCCAAAAGTAGTTTCTTTGTCTTCCAAATGACCAAATTTTGACACCACCCCTAACTTTAAGAAGATTAATTCATCACCTACTCCCTAGGTAGATGTAGAAGAGGTAAATCATGGGGGAGATGAAGAGGATGCAGACCTTAGGGATTCCCCTCCATCATTTGAGGAAGGTGTCTCCACCATTGTTGACAAGCTCATGGAAATAAATTTGTGCATAGAAGAAAATCCACATACCACTTTGATCATTGTAGCAATGACTTTTGAAGAATAATAAGTATATACCTTCCTCCTAAATCAACATCGGGACATGTTTTCTTGGAATTATACATAGATTCTAGGCCTTGATCCTGAGGTGGCCACCCACCACTTGGGTTTTACATAAGACCCCTAAGGATACAAATAGACATTTAGAAGGACACACCTAACTCATGTATCCAAAATTGAGGCTAAAGTGGAAAAAATCATTAAGGCTAAATTCATCCAGGAATTTCAGTATCTGAAATGGCTAGACAATTTTTTCCCAACAAAGAAGAAAAATAGGCAAATCGGGGTTTGCTTCAACTTCAAAGATATCAACCAGCACTATCCAAAAGATGAATTCTCAATTCTAATCATAGAACTACTGATTGACGAGATGATTGGTTATTAAGATCTATTCTTCATTGATGGTTATTTAGGGTACAACCAAATTCATATGCTCCTATAAGATGAATAATTCATTACCTTCAAGGCCCCCAGTAAGTATTTTGTGACCGCATTGTCGTGACATGTCAAATTGATTATGTTTTTAAGGTTGATTTATAGTTTAGGTCAGACCCTAGGTCATCTCTCAAGGAGCGTTGGTGGCTTATAGTGTGTATTTTTAATAAAGATTACTAAAAGAGGGGGGTGATTTTGAAAACAGTTTTAAGAAAATAACTTAACATAAAGAGTTCAATAGTTGATAGAATAAGGTAGAGGATTAAGAATTATGATATAAGGAGATCACTTCAAGTTCATTACACATATTTGATAGTTCATTGTTCTGAAAATTTCACATGGTTTTGTTTAATTCTTTGGTTGAGGGTTGTCAAGATCTTGATTCCCCTCTTGCCTCTCTAAACGTTACACAAAGTACCAACCATTGACACAACAATCATGTTGTCAAGGTTTGGACTTCAAGAAAAGATTAAAGGCTACCAAAGAATACTAATATATTTTGTATGAGTGAGAGAAAGAGGATCCTTGTGTTGCCCAATCGGAACAACGTAAGTTTCCCACTTGAAATTTCAACCCAATCGATGTTGAAATGAAAAGAGGTTCACTTAATTAAATCCAAAAATGAACTCAGAGGAGAAACATGTTTAGATAAAACATAATTGAAATAATTCACACACAAATTACACAAAACTAGTAGAGAATCAAGTGCCGGAACTCCCTCCCAAGTATGTGTAGCTCCCTCGAAATGATCTTCCACCATTTAGCTCGCCATCAAGAGGAGGAGAAGGCTCGGGTGTAACTCCCTCTTCATCCTTGGTTCTCCTATGAGGATAGGGGCCTCCAGAAATTCAAGTATGAGGAGAGAACTCCTTTTGGTCTCCAAAATACCAGATCTTTTCCTCCTGGTCTAACTTACAAATGAGGAGCCCAAGGTTCCATTTTATAGGGAAATGGGAAGGTGGTTTTGAGCACACAGAATTATTTAAACCACTTGTCACAGGTGTTTAGACCTCCAGACAGCATTATCTCGATTTTTATAAAATAAAAAAGTTGTATCCCCAACTATTGGATGTCTCCACTGAAAGTTTGGATCACTTTGGACACCTATATCCCGAGATATGGACAGATCACAGCACACCACTTTTGAATCCGTTCATATTTGGTGTGTTGGATAGATCAGGTCGAAAAGGCCATCATATGGCCGAATCAGTCTTGGGTTTCTTCATATGAAATGTATCCCAATGAGTTTAGGACCATTAAAAAAAATTCATCCCAATTGAATGCACGGTAGAGTATAAGTATGCGGATTAACCCACTGATGTGCTTGGATCCTGCGCACTTTGGCCCATTTTTCTTGGACATCATCATGGGCCCTCCAAATCACCTTCACCTTAAATGAAATTTTCAAAACAAGTAACATTGGACTTTTTAATATCAATAAACACAAAATAAAGGATTCAAACATGTAATTCAATTTGTTATTATTTTTTTAATTTACAATACAAGTTCAGTTTAATACAATGGTGTTAGGGTGAAAATGACACAGTGAATCGTGGGACGATCACACCCCCACACCTAAACATTTGCACTCCTGGGCAAATTCACATATCCAAATAATATAATGCATATATATATATATTCCAAACATCATGAAAATTTTAACATTTGAGGAAATTTAAATTCACTAATGTAATGTGATCAATGCACGAACCACACCAAGGAGTTTTTCCTAGTGAAAATAGAAAAAGATGTCTCATAAATCATATCACAATAAAATTCAAAGAGATTCATGACACCAACATGAGCAAGGAATTAAAAAATCAACCATTACACTAAATCTCCATGTGCGTGTTTGAAACCCATTCCATCCTATTCTTTCCACTTTCCATCAAATAAATATAGGTTATTTTAACATTATTCAGCTTTAAATGATTTTTCACCAAACCCATCCTACATACTTTGCAATCATATTTCAAGACACACTCACTTAAGCATTCCCAGAAGTCAAACCCTAAGCTTCTGACCTAGATATCCCCATATATTGCACATTTCATCACTCCCCTTATTTATTATTTTTTTTTAAGTTTCATTTGGAAAAAATCTCACACTCATCTCTCAACCCTTGTTTGATCTCATCACAACACTAATTGAAATAGTTATAACAAGATAAAAGGTTGAGGAGGAGTGGTTTTTGACTTGCCCAAGACACATTTTTTTTGAGGGCATACAACAGTCGGACATTAGGTACACACGCATAGGTCAATCTGGTACAGTAATGAAACAGATCGGATAAGGAATGAACTAATGAAAATATCATTTAAAGATGAAAAATATTAATCTAACATATATTTACCTTATATTAAGTAAGAAATATTCATACTTCGTGGTTTAGTGCAAAAATGTATGGATATATTAGTGACACAATTTTCCCAAAACTACTCACACAAGGGGCATCAATCATCTCAAATGTTTCACAGTGATACAACCATTTATATCATTGACAGAAAACCAATTCACTAAAAATCACTCCCTAATGTTAAATTCATACAGATACTCTTTTTCACCATTCTTTATGGTATTTTTACTTTCCCCACTTTATGGTCACTGAATCATGGAACTTTGAAATTTTTGATGGGGAAAAAAATAAAAATACCATAAAGAAGGCGAAAAAGAGAAGAAAGAAGAAAGACAATGGAAAACCTAATGAACTCAACAAGATAGAAAAAAGTGAAAATACCATAAAGAAGGGAAAAAAGAGAAAATGATGAAAATTCCTATCTAACCCAGGAATGTACCCATCCCCCCACACCTAGAATGTGCAGTGTCCTCACTATAAGAAAAGAGGGTGTAGAAAGGAAGGATAAAACCTGGTGATTTTCATTCATAGATTGCTTCTTGAACATGGAGTTCCTCCCTCGGGGACTCCGGAATGGATTCATTGAAGTGCTTCAGTCGCTGCCCATTGACAATGAATGTTTGCTTGGTTTCTTCATTTTGAACTTGGACAACACCAAATGGAGAGATCCAAACCAACGGGAATGAAAATTACCAAGATGCAAATTCAGCCTTGCATTATAAAGTAGGACCTTCTTCCCAATATGGAACTGAAGATGAAGGATAAGACGGTCATGGACAGCCTTGGTTCTCTCCTTATAAATCCTGGATTTTTCATATGCATCTCTTCTCATTTCCTCTATCTCCTGAATCTGCAACTTCATTTGAGCACCTGCACCAGAATTATTAGAATTGCATTGTTTGATGGCCCAGTAGGCCCGGTGCTCAATCTCAATAGGGAGGTGACAACTCTTTCCAAACATAAGACGATAGGGTGACATTACAATGGGAGTTTTGAAAGAAGTACGATAGGCCCATAATGAATCATCAAGTCGAAGACTCCAATCTTTTCTATTGGGTTGAACCATTTTTTCAAGAATTTGTTTTACCTCTCTATTTGACACCTCAACTTAACCATTGGTCTATGGATGATATACAGTAGAAACTTGATGATCGACCCCATACCTACATAAAAGTGATTGCATTGTTCAGTTGCAGAAATAAGAACCCTGGTCACTGATGATGAACCTAGGTAAGACAGACCTACATAATATTTGGGTTCTCAAAAATTCTAAAACTACCTTAGAATCATCAGTCTTTGTAGCTCGTGCCTCTACCCATTTTGAAACATAATCAACTGCCAGAATAATGTACAAGTTTCTAAAGGAATTGGGAAATGGCCCTATAAATTCAATACCCCAAACATCAAAAATGTCATGAAAGAGAGATGGTTGTTGTGGCATTTAATTTCTTTTAGAGACATTCCCCATTCTTTGACAACGAGTACAATATTTGAAAAAATCATGGGCATCCTAAAAAAGTGTTGACCAAAAGAGACTAGAATCAAGGACCTTGCGAGTAGTCTGTTGGGAACCAAAGTGGCCCCCACAATCAAGAGTGTGGCAGAATCTAAGGATGGACTGAAATTCACTATCGGGAACATAACGCCTAAGTACTTGATCACTACAGGTGTGCCAAAGGTAGGGGTCATCCCAAATATACCAACGGGACTCATTTTTTAGACGAATGGTTTGGTTTTTGTTGAAATCAGTAGGAATGCAAGATGCTATCAAATAATTTACAATTTCAGCATACCAAGGAATGGCATCTTGCACTCGGTACAGTTGCTCATCAGGAAACATTTCATTTATGGGAATACAGGGGTATGAGTCAATGTCTGAGGATGGTTTAATTCTACTAATATGGTCATCCACCACATTCTCTGCCCCTTTTTTATCTCTAATTTCTAGATTGAATTCTTGAAGGAGGAGCATCCAACGAATGATATGTGGTTTGGCTTCTGGTTTCTTAAGGAGGTACCAGAGGGTTTCATGGTCTGAGAACACAATGACTTTGGACCCCAAAAGGTATGACCTGAATTTTTCCAAGGAAAACACAATGGCAAGGAATTATTTTTCAGTTGTGGTGTATTTTTCTTGGGCAAGGTCCAAAGTACGTGAGGCATAGGTTATGACATGTGGAGATCGTTCGAACCTTTGTGAAAAAACTACCCCAACTGCATAGTTAGAGGCATCACACATGAGCTCAAATGGTAAATCCCACTGAGGAGGTTGGATTACTGGTGGTGAGGTAAGACTCCATTTTAACTTATTAAAATCTTCCTCACATTCTTTATCAAAAACAAATTCTTTTTCTTTTTGGAGTAATCGAGAGAGGGGGAGTGCAATTTTAATAAAGTCACGAATGAAACGACGATAAAATCTAGCATGACCTAGGAAATATTGCACATCCCATATATTTTTGGGGAATAGAAGGGAATAAATGACATAAACTTTTGATTTATCTACTTTGATACCATCCCCATAAATGACATGCCCCAAAACTATACCTTTTCGCACCATAAAATGGCATTTCTCATAATTTAATACAATATTGTTTTCAATACAGCGACGTAGTACTGAACCAATACTACTCAAAAATTCATCAAAAGAAGATCCATAAATAGTGAAATCATCCATGAATACTTCCATGCAATTATCTAGGTAATATGAAAAAATACTAACCATGCATCATTGGAAAGTACCCGGAGCATTGCACAGACCAAATGGCATCCTTCTATAGGAAAATGTGCCAAAGTGGCAAGTGAAGTTTGTATTTTCCTAATCCTCAGGGGAAATATAGATCTAAAAGTATCTAGAATACCCATCAAGGAAGCAGTAGTGGGACTTACCCACTAGCCTCTCTAGAATGTAGTCAATGAATGGCAAAGGGAAATGGTCCTTCCTCATGTGTTGGTTTAGTCGGCGATAGTCTATACGGACACGCCAACTATTCTGCACACGAGTTGGAACCAATTAATTGTTTTCATTTTTAATTAATATAAGTATAGTCTTTTTAGGAACCACTTGAATGGGACTATCCCATTGTCTGTCAGAGATGGGGTAAATGATTCTAGCAACCAATAATTTTGTTACCTCATTTTTCACAACTTCTAGGAGGTTGGGGTTCAGTTGACGTTGTGGCTACCTCACTGGTTTAGCCTCATCATTTAACAAAATATGATGTGTACTAATTGATGGGCTAATACCAGGAATTTAAGCAAGTGTCCACCCCAAAGCTTGTTTATACTCCCTCAAAAGTTCAAGCAGTCGTAATTCATGCTCATGAGGGAGTGAACTAGCAATGGTGACGGGAAACTTGTTTCCATTCTCTAGATATGAATATTTTAAATCTTGAGGCAGTTGTTTTAGTTCCAATTCCGGTGGATTTTGGATTTATGGGAGTGTGTGTGAGAGGTCACTGATCTCATCTAACTGCTCAATGGTATCAACCTCGGATGAGGAATGAGCTTTTACAAGCTTATCAGTATCATCGATGGTCAGTGGATCATCAGTGTTCAAGAAATCATCAATCAGTGAACACGCATGACACTTTTTTAGACCACTACAATAATCAATGCATGAATCATTTACTAGAATTTCTATCAATGAAGAAAACTCAGAAAAGATATCGGGGGAAAGAAAATTTGTTTTTTTAGAGTTAGGGAGTACATCAATTGAATTAACAAAGAGAGAGGAATGTTCTTCTGAGGGGTGCTTCATGGAATCAAGGATGTTGAAATGGACTATGTCACCACCAAATTCCATAGATAATGTACCATTGTGGACATTAATTATGGTTTTGGTGGTTTTCAAGAAATTTATCCCCAATATAATTGGGGCATGTCCATTCATCCTATCATCCTCCATTTTAAGCACAAAAAAGTCAGCAGGAAAAATTAAATTCTGGACCCTCACAAGAACATCCTCTAACACACCAAAGGGGTGTGTAGTACTCCGGTTAGCTAGTTTAAAAATAATTCCATTAGGCTTCAGTTCCCCGACCTGCAATTTAGAGTAAATAGAGTGAGGCATCACATTAATAGAGGCACCTAAATCAAGCATAGCATTAGAAAAATAATACTCCCCTATGGTGCATGGAATTGAGAATGTTCCAAGATCATTGCATTTGGTGGGAAGTGATGGTTCTATCAATACTGAAAAATTCCTCCCCAAACTCACCTTATCATCTCCACTAAATCACCTTCGGTGTGTACACATCTCCTTTAGAAACTTGGCGTACCATGGAATTTTCTTCACAGCATCAATCAATGGGATGTTAACCTGCACTTTTTTGAAAATATCCAATATTTCCTTATCAAGATCAGTTTCCTTTGGTTTTCTTGGTTGGGTGGACCTTTGAGGAAATGGAAGAGGAATGGTTGGGCTAGGTGACTCATCAATGTACACACTCTTTCCCTTGGAAGGGCTTCTCTCAAGACAAGGTTCATCAACATTTGGAACATTTTTAATGGTTGGGATGGAGGTTTCCTCAGGAGGGGATGACTCTAATGGAGGATTCATCTTACTTTCTAGTTGTTTTCCACTCCTAAGGGTGATGACACTAAAATTTCCTTTATCCCTAAGGTTAAATATTTGTTGAGAGGGAAGTTTACCTGACCCATGACTTTGAATTTCACCCACTGAGTTAGCTAGTTAGCCTAATTGGGTTTTGAGGTCTTGTATGGATGCCTGATTAGTTTGTTGAAATTGGATATTGTTTGCAGCCATTTGTTTCATCATATCTTCTAGGCTAGGCTCAGGTTTTTGAGGGGTTTGTTGGAAAGGCCTTTGGGGTGGTTGAGGGTTTCTAGGTGGTGGTGTTTGATGACTACTCTGCCCCAATTGATTCCATTGTTGTTGAGGTTGGTTTGAATACCCCCACTTGCCTATAGGCTTGGTTCTCTTTCCACCCAGGGTTGGATGGATAGTAATGTTCTTGCCTAATGAGTTGGTTATAGGGGCGGCCTAGAAATATTGCCTCACAACTCTCAGATGTTTCCCTCAATTGAGGACATTGGTCAGAGTAGTGGGTGTCAGAAGAACATTTACCAAAATGGATAGGAGGAGGAGATTGGGACTTCCCTTGGGAAAGAGCAAGTTGTCGAAGAATGGTACTTACCTCTTCGAACTTTGTGTCCACCTTCTTCTTGAATTCAGTACTTTGTACCTCATGAACACCTCGAATGGGTATGCTAGACCTTGTACCAAATTGTTGAGTGTTTTGTGCCATGTTCTCGATTAAGGTCCTTGCAGAAATTGGGGTCTTATCTACCAGTGCACCACCTGCAGTAGCATCAATCATATTTCTATCAATAGGGATTAAACCTTCATAAAAATATTGTATTAAAAGTTGGTCACTTATTTGGTGGTGTGGGCAACTTGAACATAATATTTTAAAGCATTCCCAATATTCATGAAGTGTTTCCCCTTGATATTGTCTTATCCCACAAATTTCTTTCCTTATTTTTTGCAGTTTGAGAGGTTGGGAAATACTTTTCAAGAAAAAGGCGTTTCATGTCTGCCCAGCCTCTTATTGGGGAATTAACATAATATAACCAATCTTTCGCAGTGTCTTCCAAAGAAAATGGGAATTCTCTAAGATTTACTTGTTCCTCATCCACATTAGCAGGTTTTAATGTTGAACAAACAGTATGAAATTCTTTTAAGTGCTTGTGTGAATCCTCTCTAGAAAGTCCATAGAATCTTGGTAATAGATGAATTAAGCCAGATTTTAGTTCAAAATTGGGTGCCTCGCCTTGTAATTGAATGTATGTGGGCTGAATATCAACATCAGGTGAGGTTAGTTCTTTTAGTGTTTGATTGTTTTCATCCATTTTATTCACGTTAATTTCAGTTTTTATGTGGGTTCTCGAAGAAGAGGAATAAGGATCAAGATGAGTGTTGATGTTTTGTGCGTCCTCCTTCAAAGTGTTGTCTTGTGTGTCTCGGTGTCGTTGACGTAGGGTCCTCTCCGGTTCGGGTTCCAAAGGTTGTAAGTCTCCTGGAGTAGAACGCCTCATGCACCAAACCTACACAACAAATATATTAGAACACATAGATATAGGTAAATGTATAATGTATAACAAATAAATATTCACAAAATTTACAAATGTTTTTCAAAAACACGCACTAAAAATCAAAGCGCTCCCCGGCAACGGCACAAGAATTTGACCGCGTTGTCATGACACGTCAAATTGATTATATTTTTAAGGTTTATTTATAGTTTAGGGAAGACCATAGGTTGTCTCTCAATGAGCGTTGGTGTCTTATAGTGTGTATTTTTAATAAAGATTACTAAAAGAGGGGGGTGATTTTGAAAACAGTTTTAAGAAAATAACTTAACATAAAGAGTTCAATAGTTGATAGAATAAGGTGGAGGATTAATAATTATGAGATAATGATATCACTTCAATTTCATTACACATCTTTGATAGTTCATTGTTCTGAAAATTTCACATGGTTTTGTTTAATTCTTTGGTTG
This sequence comes from Viscum album, assembly GCA_963277665.1. Classification (NCBI taxonomy): domain Eukaryota; kingdom Viridiplantae; phylum Streptophyta; class Magnoliopsida; order Santalales; family Viscaceae; genus Viscum; species Viscum album. The sequence continues at coordinate 555,700,822 of OY728143.1, forward strand.
AGGGTTGTCAAGATCTTGATTCCCCTCTTGCCTCTCTAAACGTTACACAAAGTACCAACCCTTGACACAACAATCGTGTTGTCAAGGTTTGGACTTCAAGAACAGATTAAAGGCTAAAAAAGTATACTAATATCTTTTGTATGAGTGAGATAAATAGGATCCTTGTGTTTCCCAATCGGAACAACTCAAGTTTCCCACTTGAAATTTCAACCCAATCGGTGTTAAAATGAAAAGAGGTTCACTTAATTAAATCCAAAAATGAACTCAGAGGAGAAACATGTTTAGATAAAACATAAGTGAAATAATTAACACAAAAATTACACAAAACCAGTAGAGAATCAAGTTTTGGAACTCCCTCCCAAGTATGTGTAGCTCCCTCGAAATGATCTTCCATCGTTTAGCCTGCCATCGAGAGGAGGAGAAGGCTCGGGTGGAACTCCCTCTTCATCCTTGGTTCCCCTATGAGGATAGGGGCCTCCAGAACGTCAATTATTAGGAGATAATTCCTTTGTGTCTCCAAAATACTAGAGATTTTCCTCCTGGTCGAACTTACAAATGAGGATCCCAAAGTTCCATTTTAGAGGGAAATGGGAAGGTGGTTTTGAGCACACAGAATTATTGAAACCACTTGTCATAGGTGTTTCGACCTCCAGAGAACATTATCTCGATTTGTATAAAATAAAAAAGTTTTAGACCCACCTCTTGGATGTCTCCACCGAAATTTTGGCTCACTTTGGACACCTATATCTTGAGATATGGACATATCATAGCACACCACTTTTGAATCCGTGCAGATTTGATGTGCTGCATAGATCAGGTCGGAAAGGCCATCATATGGCCGAATCAGTTTTGGGTTTCTTCATATAAAATGTATCCCAATGATTTTCGGACCATTACACAAAATTTCATCCCAATTGGATGCACGGTAGAGTATCAGTTTGCAGATTAACCCACTGATGTGCTTGGATCCTGCGCAGTTTGGCCCATTTTTCTTGGACATCATCATGGGCCCTCCAAATCACCTTCACCTTCAATGAAATTTTCAAGACAAGTAACATTGGAATTTTTAATATCAATAAAAACAAAATAAAGGATTCAAACATGTAATTAAATTTGTTATTATTTTTGTAATTTACAATACAAATTCAGTTTAATACAATGGTGTTAGGGTGAAAATGACACAGTGAATCGTGGGACAATCGTTTTGCTATCAAGTAATTCCCTTTGGATTGAAGAACATCAATTCCACATACAAATGTGCCATTAATTTCATTTTCAAACCCTTCTTAGAGAATTTTTCGAATGCTATGCTGAAAATATAGTGGTTAAGTCCTAACAATGTTCTGACCACCTAGCTGATCTTGAGATCTTCTTCCACAAGCTATGATGGCATATCCTAAAAATGAACCCCTTAAAATTTGCTTTCAGGGTAACCTCAGGAAAGTTTCTCTACTTTATTTTACACCATTATGACATTAAAGTAAACCTTGAGAAGAAAAAGGTTGTACTTAGTATGTCACCTCCTTGAAATCTTAAATAGATGATAGGACATCAGGGAAACTTGGGCTATATCTGGTGGTTTATATCCAACCTCACAAGAAAGTGTGTTCCCTTCACCAAATCAATGAATAAATGGATTGTGTATCAATGGATTGATGAATATCAGGAAGCATTCTAAAGTATCAAGAAATATCTCTTGATCCCACCAGTATTAATGCCATCCATTTTGGGAAAGTTGGTAATTCTATATATGATAGACCTAAAGCAATCATGAGATGATTTCCTTGCACAAAAATAATATTCATAGCAATGAAAATAGATTTATTATCTCAGTAAAACTATTCTCAATGTTTAGACTTGTTATTCAGATATCGAGAAGAGTTTCTTGGCATTAATCTTCATGGTATAGAAACTAAGGCACTACATGTAGTACCATGAGGTCCATTTGTTCTCTCACAATAGCCCACTCAAATATATCCTCAACTGTTCTATATTGATAGGATATTTATCATGGTGGGTGTTTATCCTATAGCAGTTTGATATACAATTTGTGCCTCAAAAATTAGTTAAAGAAAAATCTTTGGTAGATTTTCTTACAAAACACCCATCTACAGAAACAACATCATTAAATAAAAATTTTATAAATTAAGATATATTTTCTATTTAAGAAGGCATCCAAACATGGGAGATGTATTTTGACAGTGTGTCTAGTATCCTAATAGGGAGAGAATAGAAGACCCTAATATCAACAAAGTTGGGTTAAGGATCATGTACATTTTCCTAGTGAAGGAAATTTTACCTTACTCCCTATTTCTTTCAAAAGGTTGTACAAATAATGAGTAAAAATATCATTGACTCATTACAGGCTTAGAACTAGCACTTTAAATACTAGTGGACCACCTAGAGGTGAAAGGTGATTCAATGTTGGTAATCAAAAAGATCAATAGGGATTATTCCATTAGAAAAGATGATCTAATCCTTCTACTTGATTATGTATGAGGTTTAATGGTATAGTTCCCCTCATATAAAACATTGATTGAAATCCCGCTATCATAGAATGCATAGGTAGATGCATTAGAAAATTTCACTATGGATTTGGTAGATCCAAATCGGGACATGATTGTCACCAAGATCACACATCGTCAAACGGTCTCACCTTTTGTTCAAGTCATAATGGAAGAGATCAATGAAATCATCCTTTTCCCCAAGCCATATGGTTATACCACTAAATAGATGATACCCATCATGGACTACCTTCAGAATGGGGTACTCTCATCGAATAGAGGTGGGAAAGATAAAATATGATAGAGAGAAACCAATTTCACTCTTTATGATAGCCCAAATCACCACAAAGTACTCTATAAATGAGGATTTGATAGAGTCCTTCTTAGATGTATAGAAGGAGAAGAGATTGTTTCTATCATGAAAGAAGTGCACACAGGAGCCTATGGTACCCACCAGTTAGGATACATTCTTTCCAACAAAATTTGAAGTCTTGGTTACTACTGGCCCATTATGACATAGGATTGTACATAATTTACTAAGAAATGTCATTCCATCCAAGTGTATTCCAACTTCATCCATCAACACACGAAGTTTCTATATATAGTTAAGTACTCCTAGAAATTTTTTATATGGGGAATGGATGTTGTGTGTCCATACCCTCTAGTTATGGCCAGTCAGTTCAAATAAATCTTATTTGCTACTGATCTTTTCTCCAAATGGGTTGAGGCAATACCCCTCAAAGAAGTCATGGAAAAAAGCATTGTCAGCTTCATGAATGCCAACATCATTACTAGATTTGTTGTCCCTTATACAATACTAAAGGACAATGACACCAATTTTTATTTTGCTAAGGTCGAAAAGCTATATTAGGAGTACAATATCAAATTCATCCATTCACATTGCTATCATGCAATGGCTAATGGATAGATAGAGGCCTTGAACAAGACCATGTAGAACATACTTCAGAATATGGTGGATAAAGATAAAAACTATTATCCTTATAATATATTTAATGCCTTATGGGATTACTAAACTAAAATTTGTAATACCACGCGAGTGACCATGTATTCACTGGTATACAGGACAGAAGCAGTTCTGCCCATTGAGGTCTAATTTTCATCACTTCATATTTCCATCTATGACTGGTTATCCACAGATGAGCAATCCTAGAAATGATTGGATGAATTAGAGTGAGTTGATGAGAAAAGATTACACACCTTGCATCACTTAGAGGTCTATCAAAATCAGATAGTGTGAGATTTTAATAATAATGTCTCCCTTCATTCATTCCTCCATAAAGAACTAGTATTGATCCTTAGGACTCTAATGATACCAGTAAAGGAGCCCCTCAAAACTTGAAACAAAGTTGTATGTACCATACTACATACACAAGGTCCACTATAATGGATCTTATTCCTTGATCTCAATGGATGGAGATCTCATTGTGACCCTAACCAATGCAAGGTTCATGAAGAAATATTTCATGTAATCTCACGAAACTCATCCTAGACTTAGGAATTTAAAATTCATAACATTATATATAGTTAAATATGTAAAACTTTAAACTACATAGCATGTCATCCCAATCATATGATGTTAAACTTCATGGTATACATCTCATCTGCATGACATTAAAATGTGTATTCAGTCTTTGTCGCTCAACCTTAAAAATCATGAAAACTCATTCATGTCGTAAGATGATAAACTACATGACACTGATGTCCAAGTCACAAGACATTAAATTATATGAAAAATTCCTTATCTCATGATGTAAAACTGCACGATTCACATCCGTGCTGCAAAACATAAAACCACATAGAATTATGATTCATGCTTAAGTAAGTTATATTTCTTAGTTTTGGTTTCCTACCAAACCTTTATTCCAGAACTTCATATGGCTTGATTTTTTACTACAAATATACATAGTAATGCCTAGAATTCATGTCTTAGGCCTCTAAATAATTCTATAAAATATCAAATCCCTCTTTTCCCCACGTCAAAAACTAATTGATGTGGGGAACTATTTTCAAGAACTACGTGTTTGGATGGATTATTTCTCCAAAAAGATAAATAGTGACACCTGGGTCATATCTCGTGGCCCATATGCAATATTCCTTTCCATTTCGATCCATTTTGGGTGACCTATGTCCTTACCTAAAGATGTTAAATTACACGATTGATGCCCTTATTTCATAATGATAAATTGTAAGATCTTTTTGAGAACTACATGTGGATTAATTCTCATGTTAATGAGATACGTAGTGACACTCAGATTTCCAAGCCTGGGTCTAGCCATAGAATGAAACAAAAAATTCCCACGCCCTATGTATGAGTCATACCAATATAGGGAACCTTTCAAGAACTATGTGTGTATTGATTCCTATCATCACATTATATGTAGTGATGCCAAGATTTCCATCCTTGGGCCCAGCTACAACATTTACTTTATTTCATGTTGGGTCATCTTCATCCTCACCGCATAATGTTAAACTGCATAAGATTTTAGAACAAATTAAATATTAATTCTCTTTATAATGAGATGTGTAGTGATTCCTGGATCACACATCCTGGTCTAGCCACTACAAAATCTAAATTCTCCTATTCTTACCCTGTATTGACTTTGTGTGGTGATGTTGATGCTCCTTTCTATCACAGAGTTCAAAGAATGGCAAAGAGGAATACCTTAAGCACAAAGAGGGTCACCCTTTGAAGAAAATCAAAAAATTGACAAAGGCATGAACTAGGAACCCATTAGGAGGGAGTCGCACAAGTTTCCTACGCGCCGCGCAAGTCACTTGCGCGCCCTATTCATTTTTTTTCCAAGGTGCCTAGTGGACTATAAATAGCCCCTGTGGGCCCCCCATTTTAGGGATGAATTTTCCAAAACTCAGATTCAAGCTCTGGTCACCCAATTCTTCAACTCAACTCTTCTGAAAGCTTCTAAGGTAACTTTTTACCTAGAATGGAAGACTTAAAGTAGTAGGATAAGGTCTAAGTGTTTAGGATTCATCAGCACTTTCATGCCTAAGTGTCCAAACCTCCTTAAAAGTGGAAACATTTGCATGCCTCCCTACCCTTTCAATGAAACTTGTGCGCCTCCCTTTTGGAAACATCTTAGGATAATACTAAAGGCTTGAGTTAAGTCTTGCCCAAGTATTACCCTATAGATTCTTCATCGCTGAGGTGAACCCATGCCGTACAAGTACACTTGCATGGCCAATACTTGTGCGCTAAATGATTTGTGTGGCCATACTTGCGTGCCAACTTTATTTGTGTGCCTCTCTCAAGTTCACCTCTCCTCTTCAAGATATTATCCCTAGAACACCTTTTTAAAGCCATTTATGGCATGGTTCCTTTGTCAGCTTCCTTATCTAAAAGGAATTATGTAAGAACCTCTCCCAAAACCTTGTGACTTAAAATCTTTATGTCACCATGGTTAGAAGTTTCCTATATAACCTCATCCTTTAAGATTAGAAAATCTTTTGATTTTGGGCCTCCTTCTCAGGAGTAAGCCCCAAGTTACAAGTCCCCTTAACCTGGGCCTCCTTCTCAGAAGTAAGCCCCGGTCATAGTTTCCTTAAACATTGGGAATCCTCCTCAAGAGTAATCCCCAATCTTAATTTCTTTTGATTTGGGCTTCCTTCTCAGGAATAAAACCCAATCATAAGTCCCTCTTAATTTGGGATTCCTTTTCAGGTGTAAGCCCCGGGTTAAAACTCCGAATCTCCATAAAGTACAAATACCTTTATGGACCCTGCTCCTGGGCTTCTTTCCTAAGTCATGGTCTTCATTTACTTGGGTCGTCATACATATGTAAGCCCCACATCATTTCTCATGAATGTATCTTTCGTGGTACCATCTTTAAGTTTACTGATACCTCTTGTTTCTCACACCGAGCATGACTCACGTGATCTTAGAGTGTAAAAATAATTATGAAATCTCTTTTTGGGTCATTAACCATGCATAAACCCCATATTTTTTTACTCTAAATACGTGGACTTTGATCTCTGCCTTAAAAGTAGAGTACGTAGGAAGATTTTATAAGGTTCAATCCCATCTTCCATTAATTATTTTCCATCCTATATGACGTTAAACTATATCCTTCTTATCAAACTACATGGGTTCTGATTCCTCTTAACAAGGATACATAAGTAGCCCATATGTGGGTACGATCCCAACTCTGAAATAATCTATGTCTTTCTGAATGACAATAAACTTGAAGTTCCATATTGAGTGGATTTAAAACCAGTATAGTTATCATAATGACCAAGATATTTCTATATAATGTATTGAAGGATACCATTGACTAAGAATCTCTAATACATATGAATGATTCTCCATCAATGAAGAATCTCAAATACATATAAAAGATTCTCTAAATCTCATACATATCAATCATTGATTGCTAAATCTAAAGGAAAACTCATTTTCATACTTGGTGAATTAATAAGGATTCGTGAACATAACTTAAATCTATGAGAGAGTCCCGGAGTAGGTAATAATTCCCCCAAAAAAGGTGTGATAATCTTGAACTCCCATCCTCTCGACCAATGAAAATTCTCAAGCCTCATCAGTCCACAACTAATGAGCACCTACCTTTGGAAAGTAGGTCAAATGGATATAGAATCATTGGATGTTTCCTGTTCTATGAATAAACCCGTTAGAAACCGATTCGAAATTTTGAACCTTAAACAAACAAGGTCATCCCCATTTCCAGAAGAAACAAAAAATGGTGAACCCGATGTGAATCCTTAACCAAGTTAAATGGTGTTTTACTTATTTGTTAGGTCCCTATTAAACTCAATATGAGGGCCAACAAAGCAGTCAATAACATATGTGCTCATCCAAAAGATTTAGTTTGTCCAAGCCTCTCTTGATTATGTTTTCTATATTAAACAGGCACTCTTTTCCAAGATCTCTCTGCAAAACAAAGTAGTTTCTTTAAAGTTCACACCTGTGAATACCTCAGTCGCTACTCCTGCTGGATCCTCATCCGCTCTGAGGACGACATCACCTACTCAGCGTCTTCAAAGCTGGGTCTCAAATGCATTGGTGATGGAATACCATCAACATTCAACTATCCTGACTCTGGAGGCTGCTTGACAATCCCTCCAAGTTAAAAACTCACCCTGGTTGTCCGGACAACGATGACCAGTGGTTAAGAATCAGGTGGTTCCAACCACCATTTCCAACCGTTTCGGGTCATTATCCCTGAAATGCAACAACCAGTCCCTCCCATATTATATGGAGGTGAATGAAGAGGTCACTCAAGGCCTCAATTCAAGAAGACAGGAGTCCTTACTGAGGACTCCCACCAACAATCACTGCCATACTCGTGCGGTAGTGTACCCTCAACATGATGAGGGTATCACCTCTAGGTTTTCAGCTCAGGTTCCTCAGACCTGAGAATGCAAGAAGAACCGTCAGAGGTGAAATCCGGTCAACAGGGAGGAGGTTCTTACCTCTGACCCCTCCAGAGAAGTCCATCAATCTAACTTGATGGCAAACAATGAGCGGGCATATACACTCGTCCGTCCTGATTTCACAGCCCAGCAGACTCGTCTAGAAGTAACACATCAATCCCGTCAGGCAATTCCGATGGAGTGCTATAGGCAGGCACATACACCTGTTTATAATTCACCAGCTAGTCAGCAGTCTTGTTTGACTGCATTCAAATAAGCTCGCAAATAAAATGTGATGACCACCTGTAAACAGGCATATACACCTGCTTACACTCATCAATTCTGTTAGCAGTCTTGTCTTCCATTATTGAAGGAAGTTCATCAATCATATTTGGTGGAGAACAATCAATAGGAACATACACCTATAATTTCTCAAGCTAACCAACAGTCTCGTTTGGTATCACCTGAAGATGTCAATTGGAAAGCCCCAATGATAAACAGGTGGCAGACACAACTTTCTGCCCCCACACATGAGTACTGTCAAAATTCATTAACAGGAAAAGGAGGACAAGAGCAGGAACACACACCTACTCCAAACACATAATGGAAATATATTCCCATTCCGATAGCTGAAGTCACCAATCACATTCTAACAATGGTGAAAGAGTAGAAGCAAATCCCTGTCCATATTCTGGATACCTGTCAGAATATTATAACAACTTCAGAAACATCATAGGGAAAGAAACATAAATATATCCCTGTCAGTGGAGTGACTCATCAACATGTCACTCCAGAGAAGATACGCACCTCTATTCCAGTCCAGGAGGGTCTTGGGGCATACTCCCCCGTGTCATATGGATAATCAAGTCGGGCACATACACCCGATTTAAATGGAGATAATTAGCCTAACCTGACCATTTCTCCTAAACAGACACATACGCCTGCCCATAATAACCACTTTCACCAACAAGTGGTTTCCAAAGTGAGTAAGAAGGCGTCCAAGAAAAAGACTCATCCAGCATAGTTGAAAAATCAAGAGCCAATCTGCAATGAGGCATTGCTCAATGCTGGAGTTATTGAAGCCCTCAGACAATTGTCTGTTGCAACTCAAGATTCTACTCTCTCATTTCCATATTCCAGAAGTAACAACAATAATTCCGAAGGTCTTTATCTGACACTTTCTCATGAAGGCTTGCTTCATGAAAATTTGGTAAATCTCAAAGTATCATCTTCAAATGAGAGCCACGATAACCCTTTGCATGGCCATAAGACCAAGGAGCAAGAGGTTTTATCTTTTGTTGTAACCCACCATGGTGGTCCTCCCCATGATGATGAATTTAGCTGTGAAAGTCCTCTCTGCATTAGTGATTTGTATTTCCTGGAAAAATTTTCAATGGACAATATAGTAATGAGAAATCCCTATTATCTTGAGGCACTTGCAAATGTGAATCCAGACATGTCTGATGCCTTACCACTAATAGGTGAAATACTTTCTCAATCAGAAGATAGCCCGAGGTGTAGGTCATTCTCTGAACCACCCCTGGGTCATTCATCTTCTAATTTGACAAATGAATTCTCTACCAATATTGTTGAATCTGATGAAGCAACAAAGAAGCAGCAGCTTTGGTCTAATCAAGTATAATAATCTTCATCAAATGATAAAGAGGAAGTGCTGAATATGAGAAAACAATTGTAGAAAGGTGAAATACCAGTCATGTTTTGGCCTTTGGCTGACTCTTAGTATGATATACTAGAAACGTTGACAGAAGATTCTATTCACAATATTCATATCAACATATCGAAAAATATTTGTCACTTAAAAGATAAAATATTATCTTATGATGAATATCAAAATCATGTTAAGGTAATAGAAGGTTTGGAACACCAAATTGACTTGGCATCTCTCTCAGTTTCCCGACATCCAAAGGTTGAAAAGCAGCAGAGAGTCCTTAAGCATTCATGCCTTGACGCATTAAAAAGGTTGCACCAGTTAATTACTAATGCCCCATCTGGTATTGATATCAGGGGATGAGGTGTTCATGTAGAATTGTATTTCACTATGCTCTCAATTCAATAAAGCCCGCCAAAAGTGGTCTCATGCAATGTTATTTCCCATGGCTGGCCACATCTAACTGATTTTGTGTGTAATCAAAGGCTTTCTAAAGAATAAGCCTCAACTAGTTCTTCCCAAAGTCAAGCATATAAAGAACAAGTTTTCGAATTACTCTTACATAAAGAAAATGAGAATATCGAATAGGCTTCTCATTTAGAGCATGTTCATCATTAGGTGACAGAGGTGTCAGAAATAATCCAACGATTATCTGAGCCAGGTGATTTGAGTGGATGTATGATGATGCATCCAGCCAATTACCAGACTAAAATCTGCAAAATAAGGAGGGCTTTTAAGAAAGTTTCAGATGTAGCAACTCAAGATCCACCTCAGCTTGCCAGGCTGGGGACTCTTTTAATCCAACCCTTGGGATCAACAGACAGGATTCGAGGAGTTGATCAGGAAAAACAGGAACAGCCCCAGTCCACCGGACTGGGGAATTTTTCAAATTCTTAATCTCTTCCTTAGTGAAAGTCAGTCTTCTCTTGATTAGGGAAGAATCCACAAGAGGAACGCATAGCCGAATTATCAAGATATTCCCTCAAAATTACGGTTCATCAAGAAGTTCCTGAGGGATCAACCAAACAAAAGGAAATGTATCATAAAGGACATGGAAGAAGATAGTATCACAGAAGCGCTGACAGAAGGGCTACAATGCGTTATGCATCGATAAATTTCATGAATGCCATTGTCACTAATCCCCCAAAACATGAGGGTCACTCAGGGGAATCAGATGAAGAAGTTCTTGTTAAAGAGGTTGTACACATAGAAACGAATGAAGGAGGTGTGTGTACCAGAAGATAGAGGGTTGCCCAGGGGAAAGATGTTCCTTCGGATAATGCCCTTCCATACTTCAGAAATACACATACCAAGGAAAAGGGTAAAATTCAGGTTACATCCCACCCTTCCTCTAGAGAAGACCAATCACTCTCATTAGAGTAAAGGTTCGAACAACAAGAAGAAGAAATGAAGGAGTTAAGGAGGTTAAATGCATAACTACTTCAAGGTAGTCTTCCTCCTAAGCATGCAGGAGTTAATCAATCAAGGGAATTTATTGCAGCTATTGGGATGGATCAAGAATATCCCCCTTTACAGGTATGCCCTCACAGGTCTAATCCTATGGGTCATACGTGATAGCAACTGGCAATACTACCATCAGTGGAATTACCAATCACCACACCTATCCAAACTCTAGTTATTGCACCTGCTCAGGTACAATCTCAACCAGATGTTTCTCAAAAATTAATGACTACCCTTGAGTCATTAACAGCTCAGTTGGAATCTATGGAAGGAAAGAGTGCACAAGTTCAACCAGAAAAGAGATCTTACCCTGAATGGGTGGATACAATCCCTCCCCTGTCAAATTTTGTGAATACCACATTCCCAATTTTTAATGGTTCGGGAGATCTAGAACAACACTTAACACATTTCGCTTCTCATTGTGATCCTATGATGGGAACTCCTAAACAACAAGAAGCAGTTAAGCTCAGGTGTTTTGTGCAATCATTACAAGGATGTTCTTTTGTCTGGTATACAAGTTTTCAATCTCAGTCAATTACTGGGTGGGAAGATCTCCCTCAAATATTTATTCCTCAATTTAGCTCAACATTTCCAAAGACGACAGTTTTTTATCTTACCAATTGTAAGCAAAGGAAGAATGAAAGAGTTTTGGATTTCATTGCTCACTGTAAGGGATTAGCATATTCCTTAAGTTTAGCACTCCCTCAAGAAGAGTTTCTACCAATCTGTGTGGAAAATCTGCATGATGAATTACGCACACCATTGATCCCTGTGAAATACACAGGAGGGTTTCAAGACCTTACTTCAATCACTGAGTAGATATAAGACTATCTTATAAAGACTAAGGCTAAAACTCATGTAATTCCAGCAATTCCAGAAAGGAGAATAGGGAAAGTAGAGACTACTACAGTTACACTTAAACAAGCACCTATACCTGCTTCCACTTCAAAACCTTCATCATATCGAAGGGCTCCACCTCCTGAGCGTCAACAACAATGGCCACCTCGTCAAGATGATCAAAGAGATCAAAGGTGGAAATAGTTTTAGGATTTAAAGAACAAAGTTTATTCTTTCTAGAATGAACAAGTTCCTAGATACTTCATCTCGACTCTGGAAAACAATCTGGTTCAGTTGTCGAGGCCCAAAAGACCAAACAAAGAAGGAGATAAAGACCTCCCCAACTATTTCCCATTTCATCAGATGTTGGGTCATCCCATTTAGGAGTTTTTTGTCTTCAAATACCTCCTACAAAAGATGGTGGACTTTGGACAAGTAAAACTGAAAGGTTCTTCATCCCAGGTCTCATGTGTTACTGCTACTGATCCAGAGGAAGAGGGCGAGTGGCATGAAGTCAAAAGTAAAAATGCGTAGAATTATAATGATTGGATGGTTAGGAAAATGATCAACCGAACTCATGCCATTTTACGAACACAAATGAATAAACCAATTGTGTCTTTTGTTATGTATTCCATAGAAAAACCCCCTTCATCAAAAGGAAAATCCTCAAAGAAGCGGTGTAATTTGAAGAAAGAAGAGCATTCAGAATAAGAGGAGCTCGTGTCAAAACCTAAGTTTTCTTTGACTCTGGAATATTTTAAGCCATTTTCTTCAAAATCACAAGCACCTCCCCACCAAATGGCATAGCCTAAACTGGTTCATCAGGTAGAATCTTCATCAGATGAAAAATTGATCTTTGGTTCTGTTAATATGATTCATTTAACGGATCCCTATGCCAATGACAATTTCCATTATGATGAGCCTAAGTTCCCTGTATCTAAAAGAGGAATTAAAGGAAGAGATAGAGGTTTAGGATACAGGGGAAGATGTGGATATTCCAAAAGCCACTATTTCAATCCTACCACTGCTATAACTGTATATGCGGCAGAAACTTGTGGCAAAGCCCTTCAGCGGGCTCAACAGGAACAAGAAATTTCTTCCACACATGGCAGATTCGGTCCTGACGTAGTTATTTTGGAAGACCGGTTAGATGTCAAACCTTCTTCCTCTCAATAAATAGATAGACCTAATCGGTCTAATATACTGAATCCAGGAGTGTTTCCAATTCTTTCCCTGATACGGGATGCATCTAATGCCAAAGCATCAACTTCCAAGGCACATGAAAAACCACATTTTCATTATGGGAAATGCAGAACTTTGGACCAAAAGTATGATGTCTTGAAACATTTGTCCCAAGTACCAGCTAAGATATCAATTCTGGATTCCTTGAATCTGTAAAAAGATCTTCGGGAGGCACTTATTGAGGCTTTTTCAAGTCCTCAAAAATTTGAAGCTGAAATTGTTGCAGCTGAGGTCTACCATATAGAGAATGATTCTACGGAATTTCATGTAGTGATATCTTTTACAGATGAAGATGAAGATGATGTTGTACATGGACATATCAGAATTTTGTATTTATCTAGAAAATTCAATGACATAGACATCCGACGATCTTTCATTGATAATGGATCAGGAGTTAATCTCATTCCTATTCGTACACTTCGTTGATTGGCCCTCACCAAATCTGATTTATATCCTTATAATTTGATGTTGCAAGAATATGATAAGAATGAACAAGAACCTCTAGGTGAAATTACACTCAGAATTCAGTTTGGAGACCTTGTGTCTAATTCAGATTTCATGGTTGTTCTTCGGGATACAGCCTTCAACATTTTTCTTGGAAGACCTTGGCTACGTCAACATGCGGTCGTACCTTCGTCATACCATCAATGTATCAAATATTGTTTTAATGGTCAAATTAGGACATTGTATGCTGAAAATGCCCCATTCAAAACGTGTGAATCTCAATACATTGAGGCAGAATTTTGTCACATGAAGGGAAAGGAAAAATCCACAGCAAAGAAGGTCGCCAAAATTAATGCTCCAAATGGTTTGGAAAAGATTCCAGTAAACCCATTCACACATGTGAGTGCAGATTATGTGTTGCCTATCATTCAAATTGACAGGATAGACCTAAATCCACACATTCTTATGGAAACTTTCATAATGTCAATTACGGAAATCAAGCTAGATAGCATGGGAGAAATTATTGATTCACCAAGCAATGATGAAATCTTAGATGGAGATGTCTTCATTTCATCCATTGAAATCTAGCAATTCTATACTTCATAAACCAAGTTAGAAGAAGTTATAGCAATATCAGAGGAAAAAAATGATATTGATTTCCAATCCATCATCTCCTCTTTATCACCCCAGGAATGCCCTTCATCATCAATAGGGTCAGAAATTGAAGCCTTTTCTTCAAGATGTTCAAATTTTAACTTCTCCCCTGACCATGGAAATTTTGCTTCGTCATCTACTATGCAAGTAGAAACAGAAGAAGTAACACATATTGAATAAGAGGAGGAAGATCTTAGGGATGCTCCTCCAGCATTTGAAGAGGGTATCTCCACCACTGTTGATGAACTCAAAGAATTAAATCTGGGTACAAAAGAATATCTATGCCCCACTTTAATTAGTACGGCCATGACTCTTGAAGAGAAAGAAATGTATACTTCATTTCTAAAGAAAAATTGAGATGTATTTTCTTGGAATTATACAGAAATTCCAGGTCTTGATCCTGATGTTTCCACTCATCATTTGGGTTTTCCAGAAGAACATCGAGGATTCAAGAAAGCAGTAAGAAGAACACACCCAACTTATGCCTCCAAAATTGAAGCTGAAGTTGATAAGCTTATCAAGGATAACTTTGTCAGAGAAGTTCAATATCACAAATGGTTGGCTAATATTGTCCCTATGAAAAATAATAATGGACAAATTAGAGTTTTCATTGACTTCAGAGATCTTAATCGGCATTGTCCCAAAGATGATTTTCCAGTTCTGATCATTGAACTCTTAATTGATGAAAAATCTAGCTACGAAGCTCTTTCCTTCATGGATGGTTACTCTAGGTACAATAAAATACTAATGGCCCTAGAAGATGAAGATTCTATAGCCTTTAGAGCTCCTCAAGGTGTGTTTTGCTATCAGGTAATGCCCTTTGTCCTGAATAATGCAGGTGCAACGTATCAATATGCCATGCACCATATCTTCAAACCCTTTTTAGGGAAATTTGTTGAATATTATGTGGATGATTTGGTGGTTAAATCCAGAAAATGTTCTGATCACTTGGCCAATCTAGAAATCATATTCAACAAACTTCGATAACACAATTTTAAGATGAACCCCTAGAAATGTGCTTTCAGGGTAACCTCAAGAAAATTTATCGGATTTTTTGTATGCCATCTTAGTATCTAAGTTGATCTTGAGAAGAAAAAATCAATCCTTGACATGTCACCTCCTAGAAATTTAAATTAATTAAGATGACTTCAAGGAAACTTAGCCTATATTCATCATTTCATTGCCAATTTGGCAGGCAAGTGTTTACCCTTCACCAGATTAATGAAAAAGGGAGTCACCTACCATTGGACTCAATAATGTCAAGAAGCATTTGATATCCTCAAGAAATATCTCTTGAGTCCACCAGTATTAATGCCACTTGTTGAAGGAATACCACTTATTCTCTATGTGATAGCTTTAGAGTGATCATTGGGTGCCTTCATTTCCCAAATAAATGATGCTGGGAACGAAAACAGCCTTTACTATCTCAGTCAGACTATGATTGAGGAAGAAACTCGATATTCAAGTATTAAAAAGTGTTTCCTAGCATTAATATTTGCAGTTCAGAAATTGAGACACTACCTGAAACATCATGAGGTCTAATTGGTATCTCTCAATAACTTTCTCAAATTTATCCTTAGTCATCCAATGCTTATAGGACGTCTGGCAAGGTGGGCAGTTATTTTGCAGCAGTTTGATATCTAGTACATGTCTCAAAAGGCAATAAAGGGCCAAGCTCTGGACGATTTCCTTGTTGAACACCCATCCATAAAAGATACATCTTTAAATATTTAACTTCCTGATGAGGAAGTCTTATCTATTCAAGATAATCCTCAAACATGGGAAATATACTTTGATGGTTCCTCTAAAAGTCCAACAAGTAAGAAAATGGAAGATCCTAAATTCAACAAAGTTGGGTTAGAAATAGTGCTTATTTCCCCAGAAAAGGTAGTGCTACCCTATTCCTTATTATTGTTGGAAGGCGGAACAAACAATGAAGCAGAATATCAAGCTCTCATCACAGGCTTGGAATTGGAACTTTAGGAACAGGTGAATCACTTGAAGGTAAAATTTGATTCAGATTTGGTAATCAAACAAATCAATGAGTATTATGTCATTAGAAAAGAAGAGTTAATCCATTTTTGTGATTACTTCAGAGAGTTAATGGTAGAATTTCCCTCGAAAACAACATTTTCTTATGTCCTATGATCACAAAATGCCCAATCTGATGCACTGGATAATGTAGCCACATCCTTGGAAGATCCAAACTAGGACAAAACAATCATCAATATTTCCCACCGTCGTGTAGTTTCACCTTTTATTCAAATCAGAAAAGATTAAATCAATGAAATCAGTCCCATTTCTAAACCATACGGTCATACTACAGGATAGATGACACCTATCAGGGAATACCTTAAAAATGGAACACTCCCAACTGATAGAGCCGGGAAATAACAAGTTCAGTGACATGTGGTCAATTTTACTCTTTATGATATCCTAGAACACCAAAAAAATTATCTTAAAGCGAGGTTTTTATGGAATTATCTTCAGATGTATTGATGGTGAAGAAACAATGGTTTTCATGAATGAAGTACATGCAGGAGTTTGTGGTGCCCACCAGTCTAGACATAGACTTTCTGGTCATATTCTAAGGCTTGGATACTTCTGGTGTTCAATGGTTCAAGATTGTGTTGATTTCACTAAAAAGTGTCATTATTTCCAAATATGTGCCAACTTCATTCATTAACCTTCAGAGTTTCTTTATATAGCTAAATACTCCTGGCCGTTTGCTGCATGGGGAATGGATGTAGTAGGACCTTATCCTCCGGCTACAGCTAAACAATTTAAGTATATTCTTACTACTACTAACTTCTTTTCCAAATGGGAAGAGGCAATACCTCTTAAAGAATTTGGTGCTAAAAGCATTGTTAGCTTTGTCAAGTCTAACATCATTACCAGATTTTGTGTTCCACAAACCATATTGATGGATAATTGCACCAATTTTTGTTCATCTAAAGTAAGAAAATTGTATCAAGAATACAATATCAGATCCAACCATTCATCTCAGTATCATGTAGCAGCCAATGGTCAAGTATAAGATTTCAATAAGACTCTTTTGAACATACTTCAAAAGATGGTGGATAAAGATAAGAAGTCATGGCCTGATAAACTTTTTCATGCTCTATGGGCTTATCAGACTACCACCCGCACTGCTACACGATCAACTCCATATTCATTGGTATATGGAACGGAAGCAGTCTTGCCTATTGAAGTCCAATTACCTTTTCTTAGAGTCACCATTTGTGATCAGTTACCTATAGATGAACAATCTCAAAAGTGATTGGATGAATTGGAATGACTAAATGAAAAAATATTGTGCACACTACACCATTTAGAAGTCTATCATAATCAAATAGCACGAGCTTTCAATAAAAAAGTTTGTCTTTGTTCATTCATTCAAGGAGAATTGGTATTGGTCCTCAGAACCCCAATGATACCGGGAAAGAAACCTCCAAAGATTGAGCCAAAGTGGGAAGGACCTTACTCAATGCATAGGGTCTACCCCAATGGATCTTATTCTTTAATCTCAATAGATAGAGAACTCATTACAACTCCAACCAATGCAAGATTTTTGAATAAGTATTTTTTGTAACACAAATACACCCATTTTCCTTGCTTCAGGACATTAAACTACATAGTCACCTCTATCATCCAACATGACGTTAAACTATGTCCCCTTTATCGTCCTACATGTCATTAAACGGTGTCCCCTTTATCGTCCAACATGACATTAAAATGTGTGTCATCCAAGCTACAATATGTTAAACTTCCAAGCACCCCATATCTATGACACATGACATTAAACTGTGATTGCCGCATGCACAACTGTCTTTTAAACTCAGTTTCCATGCATGCCTCGGGCAGCTAACCATGCTTAAGTCCCAACATCATCTTCAGGTCATTGTCCTCAGGTACACCCCAATCACCAAATCCCTCTCAATTGAACTATGCAGACTTTGATCCTTGCCTCTTAGGCTGGGTACTTAGGCAACCTCCTGTGGTTCAAGCCTGAAACCAATTTCTTCACATTTGATTCACCTTCATCCCATACGATGTTGATCCGTGAAGCACCTATCAACCATCTTATTCATATCGGTTCACTTTCATCCAACGTGACATTAAACTATGTATGTTCTATCATCCTAGCTATATGACATTAAACTATACAGTTCCCCATTGTCCTTGCTGCAGGACATTAAAATGCATATCACTGGTCCATGCATATGACCTTAAACTATTTTTCACCTTTTGTCATGTATGAAAATAAACTACAAAAATCCCTAATACCCTCACTTGAGAGGAATCATTATTGACATGGTCTCCAACCATGTCATGTTTCAAGAACTACATGTGGATTGATTCTCATACTTATGAGATACATAGTGACACCCAAGTCTTTAATATTGGGTCCAGCCATAATTGCAATAAAGTCCTTTTTTCCCCTCATATGTACAATCCAAATCTGTATAAAGGGTATTTCAAGAACTGTGTGCATCTTGATTCCTATCCTCATGGAATACATAGGAATGCTCGAGCATTCCTCGAGTCTAGCCCCGAGCCTTTGGGCCTAACCCCAAACTCCACTTTCAGTCCCTTGACTAAAAAGTCCCCTTAGGATTACATAGTGTGATATGGAACACCCTGGTCTTTATTCACATCAGGTTTATAACAAATGCACGATGTGTCTCCCTCACTATGGTCCGATCTCTATGACCCTAAACTAAGATCTTCCATGCTCTCATCTGGCATGATGTTAAACTTTATTTCAAGAACTATGTGTGGCTTGATTCTCATCCTAATGAGATACATAGTGACATCTAGAATTTCAATTCAAGACCCAGCCGCAACATTATACAAATAATATTCATGATCTCAATAACCATTTTCTTGACTTCTAGTCTCAAAATGTCTGATACCTGAGAGTTCTTTTTCCTGACTATACAGCACGTTCCCTTAGGTGGCCTTGCATAAGTTGTCTACATAATAGACCTGTCATCCAAAAGATGTTATTATTTGACTATGCAGCTCATGCCCTAGTAGGCCCTGCATAATTCAACCTTCATAACAGGTTTTTCAGGTAATGTTAACTTCATTCTTAGGTGAAGCATCTTTTTCCCTATTAGTCTTAACAATGATATGTAGGGATCTGCAAAAAAACTGTCATCCTTAACATATTTTTTCTATACTATTTCTCATGATCTAAAAGTATTATGTCATATAAATGTTTTTATCTCCAGTTTTAGTCATATGATTTGAAACCAAAGATACCTTTTTTCCTATGTTTGGGTCAGACCTTCATAGAAGTCACTTTGACAATTCTGATTGGAAATATCCTCTCCATATTCAAGCACCTTTTCCATAAATCAGACTCTATGATTTGGAAAATTTGAATCCCCATAAAACTTTCTTAGCCTTTTATCAATAGAAAGTCAAATTTTTTAGAGTTCTTTTTCCTGACTATGCAGCACGTGCCTTTAGGTGGCCTTGCATAAGTTGTCTACATAACAGACCTGTCATCCAAAAGATACTACTATTTGACTATGCAGCTTATGCCCCAGTTGGCTCTGCATAATTAAGCCCCCATAATAGGTTTTTCAAGTAGTGGTAACTTCATTCTTAGAAAAGACTTCATCTAATGCCTTTTATCTCTATTCCCATGTCATTCCTCAGATTCAAAATTTCTCAAGTCATATTTTATAATTTTCCCCCTCCATACGTGAATATGGTAATATGTTTCCAAACAAATTATCAATAATTGAGTCAATATAATCCATTTGGTCAAATCTATTCGACCTTAAATATTAGCCTTTTTATAGTCCAAAATGCATGACTTTAAACTGCCAATAACAAAAGACATGGTACTCATTAAATTGGGAACCTATAAAGGGTACTCTAAACAAAAGTCGAGTCCCAGCTCGCTAGACGTACATTTTGTATGATTTAGGAAAAATTGAGCAATTAAAAGATAAAGTTTGTGGGGTTGTTTATGTAAGCCTAGTAAAAAATAAAACTATGTTTACCAAGAATATTGGATTAGATAAAAATAAAGATCAATTATCATGATTGAAGATGAACTATTTTTCATTGATAAATAAGATTAGAATAAAATCCACAGACTAGATTCTCTTCTCTTTTCTTTCAGAAATTACAGAAGACTTTCAACATAACTTCCCATCTATTTCATAGCATCCCGAGCTTCGTCAGCATCTACTTGAAGTTCATCTACTCGACTATATTCACTCTCTTCATCTTGACGAAGTGATTCTTTGGAATATTTTATGGATTTTATACCATCCGTTTGGACTTATTCCAACAAATTATGAAGCAGGTCAAGCTCCCCAGTAACAGCATCTAGCTCTTGCTGAAGGTGCAACTACTGTACAATTTTCTCCTTGATCTTTTGCTTCAACTCCTTTAGCTTTGCAGCATGATCAGCCTCAGCTTAGGACACTGCATTCTGAAATTCATTTATATTGATTAGAAATCTATCTATAATCAGGTCTTGATGGCACCTTTTCTCTTGCTCCCTCCTTTGAATGACTTGTTTCACTGTGACATGGATTTCTTGATATCCAAAACCGCCAAGTCCCAGCATGATGAACAGGGATGAAAGTCTTGGAATTTTCGAAGGCAGCTCTTCAAGAGGCACCTCAGATATTATCTTCTATATATTTTCACATGCCTTGTGACGTGATAATTGTATCACCTTTTGCACCTTTGGGTTTGATTCATCATCACTATAATAGGGAGGAACATGGTCTGGGATTAATGCACTTAAGGAAGTGCCATGTTTTGCTCCTTCCCTGACCCTGGTTGCTTCACCTTCTGCTACTGTTTGGGCTGAGGCTGAGGCTTCACCTCCAGATCTAGCCATCGAAGTTAACAGCCCTGTTTGGTCAATTGAAAGTATGGTTAGTTTCAAAGGACAGTAAAAGTTGATTGATTGTCTTGCAGGTAAATTAAGCCACAAATATCATCATATTTTACCTAGCAGTAGATCATAAACTTGTAAAGACTCCTCCCCATATTTCCTAGCTTCAATAAGATTTTCAAGATGGGTTTCAGGAGGGTTTGCCATGTTAAGTTCCACTTGAGCCAGTGTTTCTGCAATAATAGGGTTAATATCAATGTCTACACCCCTTTTAAGCATTTTTGGTTCAGCAGTCTATTTAAATGGAACTATACATTTTTAACCAAACAGAGTTAGAAGTGTAATCATGAGAAGATTAAAAGGACAAATGATGAAACTCATGCCCAGTTGATTCTATAACTAGATCTAAAAAATCTTCCAAATCACATAGTAATTTAACATGATCTAAAATTTCTTTAAAGGACATGCCAAGTTTCATCATTTTATTCAATGATGCCCCAAATCCCAGGTTAGTCTCACCAGTGGGAGCACTCAGCATGTCTTCTTCGTGACTTTCATCTGGAAATCTCTGACCCCGAATAGCTTCTTCACAGACAGTTGTGGGGTCATCTACGTTGGTTTCCAAATGTTCTGGTGCATGTTTTTAATCTAAAAAATCATAGAATGGAAGTCATTTGTTGTCTCATTTGAGGTTCTATGAAGTATTGTTAATTTACCAGAAGTATTTTCTCTCCCGGCATCAGAAATAGGAGTGGTGTTGGAAACAGACGTCAGCTCATCTGCTCTTAGTATTTCTTCAGGAACATCCATTTGAGCAGGAACTTGTGGTCATTATCCAATGACCTCTATTGTACTCTGAGGATGGTTAGTAATTTCCCTTAAAGGCTAAACTGAAGAAGCCCCTGCAATTTTGAGAAGTTTGAGCACTTTTTCATAAGTTAAGATTCATGACTACCAGAAAGACTTACCACTACTGATGAAGCGTTTGACAGTGGTCTTCTTTCTTTGATGATTTTTTTTCTTGGCCTTTTTGGGTAGACCGGTGTCATCATCTCCAAAAATAGGTATCGGATACAAAAACTCCCTTTCTAACTCTTCATCCATAGCTTGTTATCCTAAAGATACTTTTCTCGACTCATGAGGAGATTTAGTGGCTCCAAGAGTGGTTCCACCAGGGTTATATCATGGCGAAGGGATTCCAGCGTTTCTTTCCTTTACAAGCTGCAGGATGAAGAAAGTTATTTCCTTAAATGACAACAATTTTATTAAATTCAAATTGAAAAGCAAATAGAAATATGAGAAAAAAAGGAAAACTTACATCTTCAAGAGCCACATAGTCACACCAATCTTCGTCTAATGAAGGACCAATCCCCTCAGTGGTACCACGGTCCATCATTTCCTTCACCCTCTTAGTGACAGGAACTGACTTATCAGTGGCATATATGAGTGTTTCCAGCTCTTTGATGTAATCCCTCACTTCATTGGGGTTGTCCTCAAAATAGATGTCAGAGGAAGCCCAGAGATTCCCCACTCCAGGGATATGCAGCCCTTCGCATAAGTCCATCCAGGTGGTTTCAGCATCACAATATAAACTCCACCATGTCTGGATAGCCTATGGTCATAAATATTCAGAATGTGCACCAGAAGGCCATGAGGAGGGTCCTACAATCTGGGACTTCAACTTCTTCCCAGCTCCTTCAATAATAGATAAAGGATAAGAAAATAAAACTTTTTTCTCTATAAAATAATGGTGACTAAATTTCCTCAATGATATAACTCACCATGAGTCAATGGAGTAGGTCTCTTAACTCTGGAAGGTGGATTATATCTGGTACGAGGCCGCTTTAATGCATTTCATACCTCATCATCCTCATCCTGGGAATCTGGTGAATCAGCCCCAGGTGAGGAACCTAGTGAATCAGATCCAGATGAGGAAGAATCACCTTACAAATGAAAAGATTCTTTCCTAATTATTCTCTTCTTTGTCCCCACCTGAGGGACTAGATGATTCAGTACCCCTTCAGGGTATGATGCTACCCAACTCTCAGCATACCATGTAGTCAATCGAATTTTCGCTCCAACAGCTGGTAGATAAAATACTTCCCCAGTATTCTCCATAGATGTCAGCAACCATAATAGATGAGAAACCATCATATGCTTCTCTAACCTGACATGCACTGGAGGGGATATGGTAATTTGTGGCAGACATTTGAATTGACGTGCGAATCTGTATGGAGCATAGGCCTCACATATAATTTCTCCATCAATCCTAATGGCCAATGTACCATCTCTACATGCCAGCATATATGCCCTTAACTCCAGGATGGTTGTTCCATCATCAAAAAATCACCCTGTTGGAATATTTCCATAAGGAAAGAAATGAAACTCCTTAAACATACTCAGCCTTATCTTGATATCATAAGCGTTGAAGGATAAGGGAGAAATTCTAGAAAAGGCTTGCACAGACGGCCGGAAAGAACTTTCAGGAACTTGTACCCCACTTTTTACAGCATATGTCCTGAAGTGAAGGTAAATCCATCCCCATAAAACTTGGAATTGTCCCACTATTATTAGAGAAGACTTACCCATATAAACATGAAGTAAACTCCTGTGAATCTTTTCCAGAACTAGGGTGGCCAACCCAACCATTTTTCTTTCAGCCAGCTTGGTTGTAATGAAAAAGGTTTCCAGCCTCACGCCTCCTTTAGAATCCCAAACTGGTAAAAGTTAAACACTGAGCTACAAAGCCAAAAATCCTTCCAGACGGGTCTTTGCTAGAATTTTTTGGTTCACTTCATACCCCCACCTATCAAACTCTCCTGCTTCCAAAATTGGCCAAAATGTGCCCGGAGCACCCCTCTTTGTTGCTCTAGGGAAACTAGTAGGACAAGTGCAGGAAGTTCCTTCCTCTTTATTCTTAATAAGAAACATGTTCATCCACTCATCTGGATAGATATCTTTTTTGGAGTGGGTTTTCGTGGTTTTGGTAGTCTTAAGCTTGTGGATAATTTTCATTAACTCTTGATCCAAATACGGAGTCTTCTTCGAATCATTCCATGTCAACTTGGGGGGATGAATTCATCAGACATATCTCCCAAAATTGGAGCCCCTGAAATCTTGTAGACATCCCACAAACTAATGCCTACTTCTCCATGAGTCAGATAGAAAGAATTCGTTTCTGGGCTCCAATGGATGATTAACTCTGGCACGAAATTGTCATTCCTATAAACATATGTCTTCCCAGCCTAGATGGATTCATATATTGTAGCTCCTTTTAGATCATCGACAAACTCTACACAGGTTTGTCGCACCCAATATTCCCACATCCAAGTTGGATTCACACCTCCTCCAGGACGAAAATCCCAACTCTTTTTCCATCCCTTAGATTGGTCCATCTGAGAATTTTAGAAAATAGAGGGATAGAAATGTGGTTGCAACTCAGGCTTGTGAGGCTTCAGATCTAGAGCACATGGGATATGATGCATTATTAATGCCTTCTCCACTATTCTAGCATTAGAAAATGATCCTGAAACTGAGACATTTATCAAATAGAAATTGGTGTAAGTCTGAAACCAGGAATGAGGAATATAATTCTTTGCCTCTGGAACATTGACTCCTTGCAAATTACCATGTCCATATAAAGTAAAGTAGATGATCTATGGGAAATTGGCATGATGTTTCTTCAAGTACTTAGCCAAATCTGGGAGAGTGTTGTCGCAGATAATATAATTGTCATGGCTGACGATGTTCATCATATAATCTATTCTCTTGCTGGCCAACTCATCAGCTAATCCAATTCTTTTTGAGAGCCATTGAATCTACACAAAGATCAAACAGACGAACCTTAAGTAAGTTTTTTTTTTGTGAAATCTTGATGAAGGAAATCAAAAAATGTCAAAGGCATTAAGGCGTTCAAGTCTAAACTTTGTGTGCAAGTCAATCGGTTCATGCAAGTTTTTCCACCCTAGTCATGGCGCGTAAGTCAAATACCTTATATAGAAGCGCGAAAAAAACCAGAAAAGCAATTCGCCGAAAAACGGAGCACCTGTGTGACAAGAGCTCAAGCTGCTGGAAGCTAAATGAGTTTGCGTGAGAGTGAGCCTGTATATATAGGTGATCCATACCACCTGCGCGCCATACTTGCACACCCCAGAATTTGTGTGCTGAACTTATGCACCACAGACCCTTGGTTCTCCATATTTACCTCAGAGATGGATCCTTTTTCCTTTTCTGATCCAAATCTGAGGGGGGAATTTTGTTGACGCTCCTTTTCATCATAGATTCCAATGAATGGAAAAGAATAATACCTTAAGCACAAAGAGGGTCACCCTTTTAAGAACATCAAAAAATTGACAAAGGCATGGACTAAGAACCCATTAGGAGGGAGTCGCGCAAGTTTCCTGCACGCTGCGCAAGTCACTTGCATGCCACCTACAGGTCACGCAAGTCACTTGTGCGCCCTATTCTTTTTTTCGCCCAAGGTGCCCAGTGGCCTATAAATAGCCCCTGTGGGCCCCCCATTTCAGTGACAAATTTTCCAAAACTCAGATTCAAGCTCTGGTCACCCAAGTCTTCAACTCAACTTTTTTGAAAGCTTCTAAGGTAACTTTTTACCTATAATGGAAGACTTGAAGGAGTAGGATAAGGCCTAAGTGTTTAGGATTCATCAACACTTTTGCGCCTAAGTGTCCAGACCTCCTTAAAAGTGGAAACATTTGCACGCCTCCCTACCCTTTCAATGAAACTTGCACACATCCCTTTTGGAAACATATTAGGATAATACTAGAGGCTTGAGTTAAGTCTCACCCAAGTATTACCCTATAGGTTCTATGTCGCCCAGGTGAACCCATGACACGTAAGTACATTTGCATAGCCAAGACTTGAGCGCCAAATGATTTACATATCCATACTTGTGCGCCAACTTTATTTGTGTGCCTCTCTCCTGTTCACCTCTCCTCTTCAAGATATTATCCCTTGAACACCTTTTCAAAGCCATTTATGGCATTGTTCCTTTGTTGGCTTCCTTATCTGAAAGGAATTCTGTGAGAACCTCTCCCAAAACCTCATGACTTACAAGCTTTATGTCACCACGGTTAGAGGATTCCTATATAACCTCATCCTTTATGATGAGAAGATATTTTGATTTTGGGCCTCCTTCTCATGAGTAAGACCTAAGTTACAAGTCCCCTTAACCTGGGCCTCCTTCTCAGGAGTAAGCTCTAGTCATAGTTTTATTAAAAATTGGGCATCCTCCTCAGGAATAAACCCCAATCTTAATTTCTTTTTATTTGGTCTTCCTTCTCAGGAATAAACCCCAATCATAAGTCCCTCTTAATTTGGGATTCCTTTTTAGGTGTAAGCCCTGGTTTAAAACTCCAAATCTCCATAAAGTACAAATACCTTTATGGACCCTGATCCTAGGCTTCTTTCCTAAGTATTGGTCTTCATCTACTTGGGTCGTCATACATACGTAATCCCCACATCATTTCTCATGACTGTATCTTTTGTGGCATCATTGTCACTTTTACTGATACCTCTTGTTTCTTACACTGAGCATGACTCACATGAGCTTAGAGTGTAAAAATAATCACGAAATATCTTTTTGTTCCACTAACCATGCATAAACCCCATATTTTTTTACCCGAACTATGTGGACTTTGATCTATGCCTTAAAAGTAGAGTATGTAGGAAGCCTTTGTAAGGTTCAATCCCATCTTTCATTAATTTTTTTCCATCCCATATAATGTTAAACTATATCCTTTTTATCGAACTACGTGGGTTCTGATTCCTTTTTAACAAGGATACGTAGGTAGCCCATCTGCGGGTACGATCCCAACTCTAAAATAATCCCTATCTTTCTGAACGACAATAAACTTCAAGCACCCCACTGAGTGGCTTTAAAACTAGTATGGTTATTATAATGACCAAGATATTTTTATATAATGTATTGAAGAATTCCATTGACTAAGAATCTCTAATATATATGGATGATTCTCCATCGATGAAGAACCTTGAATACATATAAAAGAATCTCTAAATCCCATACATATAAATTATTGATTTCTAAATCTAAAGGAAAACTCATTTTTATACTTGGTGAATTAATAAGGATTCATTAACATAACTTAAATCTATGAGAGAGTCCCGGAGTAGGCAACAATTCCCCCCCAAAAAGTTGTGATGAGCCTGACCTCCCATCCTCTCGAACAGTGAAAATTCTTAAGCCTCATCGGTCCACAACTAATGAGCACCTACCTTTGGAAAGTAGGTCCAAATGGATATAGAATCATTGGATGTTTCTGGTTCTACAAATAAACCCATTAGAAACCGATTGTAAATTTTTAACTTTAAAAAAAAAGGTCATCCCCATTTCCAGAAGAAACGGGTGAAAGAAACCTTTTCAACTCCTTATTTCTCACACCAAGAAAATCTCATGTGGGCTTAGGGGTTTTGGTAAATAAATTTCCTACATAAGTGAGGAATATTAATTTACATCAGGGTTATCATAGTCCTGGGTACAACACCTTAAAAGGAACACCAGATGTCTTTGTCACATGACTTTAAACTACATGGATTACTCAAAAACTATGTGTGGATTCATTCTCATTTCAATGATATATATAGTGATGTCCAGATCTTCAATCCTAGTCCCAACAGCAACACAATATGAGAAATTCCCCCACTCTCCTATATATGAGTCAGATCTATATAAGAGGATTCAATATGGTGTCTCATCCCATGCGTGATCCCATATTCAAATAAAACCCATTTTCCTCAATGACTCTATTAGTGTGGGGGTATTTTTTAAGAACTATATGTGGATTGATTATTGTTCCAAAAAGATATATAGTGATGCATGAGCCTCGTGCCCCGGTCCAACTATGATTTCCTTTTTTACATCGAGTCACCTTTGTCCTCACCACATTACATTAAACTACATGGCTGATATCCTCACTACATGACTTTAAACTGCATGGTTACCTAAGAACTATGTCTGCCTTGATTATAATTTCAATGAGATACATAGTGACTCCTAGACCTTATATCCTAGTCTCAGGCATGGGGTAAATAAAAAACACCCTCTATCCTACATATAAACAAAGATCTATGCAGAAGATCTTAATTTGGGAACCCTCATTCAAGGATCCATTAAGAAAACAGAGATGACCCCCTTCTATATATAAATCTGATCTATTCTAGGTACTTTACACTTCATGCTAAATATAGGTTCAAATTATTCATTTGTTCTTGTACAAATCATTTCCACAGTTCATACACCAAATTTCAAACAATTTTGGATCTTCATAATATTTCCCCAAATATCGGTGATAGAATGTATGACACTTGAGGAATCCTTTGTCTAACTATGTTGTAACACACCCCAATTGGCTTTGCATAATTCACCCACTAATAAGACTTTAAGCCAGAGGATGTCACTATTTGACTATGTAGTAACATTACCCAATTGGATTTTCATAAATTCTCCCAAAAAATGGGTTTGTCAACCAACGGTAATTTCTCCCTCGAAATAAGATTGTTCTATTTATATAAGCTTTGATGACATTATGTTAGAACGTACTATTTGAATTTGGTATATGGTCATCCCCCACATACTTATCCCATGTCATTTATCCTAATTTGGGAACCCCCAAGATCATGGTTTAAAATTTCCTCCCTTACGTCTAAAGTATGCTAGAATAGCATTAGTCTGATAGGCCACATATTACTTATTGTGTCTATAATTCTATGGTCCTAGTCATATAACCTAAAACTATAGGCACCATATTTCTCATGTTTGGGTCAAACCTATGTAGTAAACCTTTTCACCCATTCTTGAGTATTTTTTACTTGAAATGGTCCTCCCATATTCAGTAATTTGTATCCAGAGAAATCCAAATATCCTTAATCTTCCTTCATCCATTATTAATATAATTTCATAATTCCTTAGAACTCATTTGAATGACTATGTTGTAACATGCCCTGGTTTCTTTTTCATAAGTCGCCCTCATAAAGTGTCTGTTATCTAGAAGATTCCACTATTTGACTATGTTTTAAGATGCCCCATTTGGATTTGCATAAAGTCACCCACAAAATAGGTTTTTCAACTAGTGATAACTTCTTCCTTGGGAGAAACCTCCTTTATCACTATAAACCCTTTTCCCCATGCCACTATTCAGATATGAAGATCCCCATATTACAACTTACAATATTCCCCTCCTCATACCTAAAATTGATTGTGAATTCCTAGACGGATTACCTTGAAATGAGAAAATTATTAACCTTTAATCCAAATCTAAAGACCATAAATTATAACCCACCCAATGTCCTTATTGTATGACATTAAACTACATAGCATGATGTCCTCGTTGTATGATATTAAATTGTATAGCATAAAATCATAGTCATAATATGTTAAATTTTATAAAACCATCCCCACCATAAGACGTTAAATTTCATGGTCAATGTCCTGTTCACATGACTTTAAACTACATGATACTTCAACCCTTATCAGAAAGGTCCCCCCCGACAACGATCATTTAACAAAATGTACCCTCCTTCACGCAATCCAAATTCATGTAGGAGTGTTTTCCCATTCATGTATAATTCCAATATAGATACTCCCTTCATTATCAGATGCCTTCCCGTGGAAAACCACCCTTCGTGGTCTTGAGAAATATGGATCTTCACAAACTCCACAACCATGGGTATTGGAATTTTTGAATTCCTAAGAACTCCTCTGTCTATCTATGTAGTAACATGACCTATTTGGATTTTCATAATTCACCAACATAAAGGTTCTATTAGCCAAAGGATGCCACTATTTGCCTATGTAGTAACATGCCCCATTTGGCATTACATAAAGTCGCCCACAAAATAGGTTTTGTTAACTAGTGATAATTTTTACTCAAGAGAGACCCCGTTAGCCCTGAAAATATTATGATAGAAAATAATTTTTGAATTTTTTCCACAAAAATTCCTCTCATACTTGTCTCATATTATTTTTTAGATTCAAAAATAGTGACTCAAAATTTCCATTCAGGTGTCTCAAGAATGTTGAAACATTCTTGGCTCACATACCTTGTTTGGGCTATCATTTCAAAACATATAGTCAAAGTTGTTCGACCTAAAACACCAGTCTCATTAGTACAACTTGAAATAATTTAAACTACTCAAAAAAAGACATAATACTCTCTAGGTTGAAAACCCACAAAGGTTTCTCTGAACAAAAGTTGTGTCACAACTTTCTAGACCCATGCTCTCCATGGTTTAGGCAAGAATTGAGCAGTAAAAAGATAAAAGGCACAAAACTTGTTAGGATAAACACTTGTAAAGGTTATACTAATCAAAATCCAAGCATCACCCGCTAATCCTTCTTTATATTGGTCTTAGGAAAAGATTAGGGTGATAAAAAAAGACACAAAGTTTGTGGAGTTTTCCATAAGACCCTAGAAACAGTTGAAGTACGCTCTCTAGGCCCCATGGATTAGGAAAAAAATTAGAGTGTCTCTCCATCCCTACTATTATGTTTACAAATCATTGACAGAAAGGCGTCTTGCTATGAAAACCATCATTTATGTTTTGTTATAATCACAAAAGAAAAATAGGGGTAAAGACATAGATAATTGAAAACAAAATCTTTTCATTT
This sequence comes from Viscum album, assembly GCA_963277665.1. Lineage (NCBI taxonomy): Eukaryota > Viridiplantae > Streptophyta > Magnoliopsida > Santalales > Viscaceae > Viscum > Viscum album. The sequence continues at coordinate 555,731,553 of OY728143.1, forward strand.
ATGTGATAAAAAAATCAGAGAAGCATCCACAATTTGGAGTCTCTCCGACTTGCTTTACAAAATACCATCAACATAAATCTTCATTTGTTGAACAGCCTCCCAATCCCCATTAGCATCATTTTGAAGCTCATCTAACTAAGATTACTTGGTCTCCTCATCCTGGTGAAGTTCCTCTATCATGGTCACAATGACAGTTGACCCCTAAATTTGAGATCTTTCTAGAAATTGATGAAGTTATACAAGATCCCCCTGAGTGGGATCTATTTCTTGTTGAAGGTTTTATATTTTAATGGTATTCTCATTAATTTTTTTTCTACACTCTTCCAATTTCTTAGCATGGTTGGCCTTTTCTTGAGATAATTCATCTTGGAAATCATCAGTATTAATGAGCATATTTTCATTTATGAGGTGTTGTTGTTGATCATTTTCTCTCTCCTGTTTTCAACTGGTCTCCTTCATAGTGGCATAAATCATGTGGTAATCAAATCCGCCTTATTCCATCATTCCTAACAGGAACAAAAGTTGACAGAATCGTAAAGGAAGGTCTTTGAAAGGCATCTCATATATTATCTTCCAAATGTCCTACCAGACAGTATGACGTGTGATACGAAGGGAATTTTGTGTCTCCAAATCTGATTTAGATACACTTTCAGAGGGAAAAATGTATTATGGTATTAGTGAACTCAGTGAGGAATCTTACCCTGCTCCCTCCAGAATAGTAGTGAATATACTCTTTGATATTGGGTGGATTGGCACAGAAACTCCTCCCTTAAACCTAGATGTATAATTTGATGGCACTGGATAGTATATAAGACTCATTTTTATCCTTAAAAGGATAAAAAATGGAAGAATCATGGGATGATCAAAGTAGTTGGGGTCACTCACCCATTGATAGATTAGTGGATTAGGTGGATTACTCCCTAACATTCCCAACCTCAGTGGTTTGAACTAGAATCTCTTGACGAGGGGCATTCTCCTAAGTTTTCCCAAGACTCACCAAGGGATGATCATAAATACTCCCCTTTTCTAGACCCCCTTGATTCGATTCTCCCTCAGTAGTGGGAGTGGAATGTACTTTGACACCTTGTTAAAGCATAACTACTACAACATTATCTGTGGATAAAGTTGCACAATTCAAGCAGCAATGGTTAAGAAATCAGACACAAGAATTGGTTGCCCAAAAATAAAGACTCATGTCCATTCAATTCCTTATTAAATTTCTCAAAATATTCTAAATATGTGAGAAGATTAATATTTTCTTGTACTTCTTCAAATTTCATGTCATGATTTCTCATGGAATGTATTAATGCCCCAAGCCTCGTGGTAGTCTCACTCATGGGGAAGTCCAAATAATTAGGATTGGGACCCAACATAGCACCCTCCTTCGATGACATGATACCCCGAACATCTTCCTCAGATATTTCCACAGGGTCAGAATTAGTCACTGTAGGGTCATCCAGTGCATGAGATGAACCTAGAATATCATAAGGAATAAAATTAAGCAGTTAACATATGATGTATTATAAAGTACATTTGACATTAATAGAATCCTCCTCCATCTCTATAGTAGTAGGATTGGTTATGGGAGTAGATAATGTGGCCTAAACCCTTATCACTTCTCCTATCAAGGAAACTGACTCACCAGTAGGAACCTGCATCAGGTCTGAAGCATCTACTTCTATTCTCAGAGGCTCATTTCCAATCCCCTTAAGAGAAGAGAGAGAAAGATATTCTATAATAATAGAAATGATCAAAAAAAATTATAGATAAATTAAATATAAACTATACCATGGAGAATTACCATCACTGATGAGGCACTTATCCAAAGACTTCATTCTCCATCACTCTTTCTTTTTCAATGAAGGGAGTCTAGCATCATACTCCTCAAAGAAAGGTATTACAGGGGGTATTATAGATTCATCAACCATCTCATCCTCCATTTCTTGCTATCCCGGGGATATTTCTCCTAGTTTGGGTGTTGATTCATCAGTTCTGAGTGGGGTTCCAGTTAGGCTATACTTCAGTGATGGAATCTCAATCGATTTCACCTTTACCCACTAAAAATTAGGGTCACCTTTCCCTCAGTAAAAACACTTTGTTCAAAATTAAATAAAGGAAGAATATAGGAAATAAGAAAATGAGAATTTAGATCCTTGGGATTGATATAGTCCTCCCATTACTTGGAATACGGGTGGTTGACTCCTTCAGTGACACCCCGTTTCAACATTTCCTCCACATCTCATTATGGGAATTCAGTTTTCAGTTGCATAAATAAGAATATATAATTCCTAGATATATATTCCCATATAAAAAGTATCATCCTAAAAATGAATATTTACAGGGGTTTGGATGTTTCCAATTTATGGAATCTACGTCCCAACACTAAGAAGTAACCACACTTAATTGACATCAGAAGGCATGTCCTTCTGAAATTGGACTACCTTTGGTTGTATGTATTTTGAGGTTGTCTCGGATGAATGTGAAGCTGATCTAATGATATTTGGTTTCACGGGCTTCTCGACCCTCTTTCTCACAGTTGTAAGATGGGAAAATGGAATCTAGCTCTCTTTTTGATGGTGATGACTAGATCGCCTAGTCTCAACCTCAGTTGGAGTATCCCTTTTGATCATAACTAGAGAACTATACCATGAATATGGTCATTTGAGAAATCTAGATACCACTTCATCCGTATCTTTTAGAGGAGACGAAGAACCTTCTGTAGGAGGTGAAGCCTTTATACCTTGCCTCCCACAACCATCAGTTGTTACAGCCCCAAATCGAGGGTAGGATTCAGTAAACACTCCCTAGAGATATGAAAAAATCTAAGCCTCAACATACCAGGAGTTCAACCTAATTGACATACCCATTGGAGGTAAGTTGATTATCATTCGAGCCATTTACACCACTATAAGCATCCATAGTTGTCAGGATACCATCAGGTGACTCTCCAATCAAACATGAACTGGTGAAGACATAGTTATTTTCTATAGGAATTTGAACTAGTGTTCAGATCTTTATAGAGCATAGGCTTCACATGTGACCTCACCAAGGTCATTATCACACTTTCTTAGAAGGAAATCATGTATGATCTATGTTAGCTACCTTTTCCATCATATTTGAATGTCCCAGTAGGAGGATATCCATATGGAAAGAATATTAACTCCTTGAATAGGTCCAGCCTCTTCAAGCTCTCACTGGGATTCATGGTTATGGGATAAATACTAGAAACAGCCTGAATAAATGGTCTAAATTGACTCTCAGGAACGTCAACTCCACTTAACATGGCGTAGGATCTAAAGTGGGTTGTGACCCATACCCAAAACACTTGGAATGGACCTAAAATTTTAAAGTGGTCCTTCCCCATGTGGATATACAAAAATCATCAGAGGATCTTTTCCAAGATAGGGGTTAATAATCCCATGTTCTTCTTCTCTGCTAGCTTGGCCACAATGATAACTGTCCCTAGCCTCACATTATCATTGGATTCACAGATAGGCAACATGTAAACACTTAGCCACATGGATAAGATTCTTGAAAGATGTGTCTTGGAAGGTACTCTATACTTGGGCTTGTACCCCCATCGTTCATACTCCCCCTTTCTAATGTGGGCTATAATTTACCATGAATTACCCATTTATTCATCTTTTGACGCCTTGTAGTACATTTTCAAGAGGGTTCATTCCCCTATAACTCTAGAAAATCACTCACCCATGATCCATGATGGATACCCCTCCATAGGCAAGGGTCTTTCTTCTTAATGTCATGATCTATCTTCAATAGATAGTGATCCAAAACTGAAATCCTTTTAGCATTGTCCCATGATGCTTTTAGTGGGATAATTCTGCATACATCTCTCTAAGGATCAGATTCCTGGAGATCTTATGGATATCCCATATGTTGATACTGACTTCCCCATGCATGAGGTGGAAAGAGTTAATTTGTGGGATACATTTTCTTAACAATTAAGGGATGAAGTTGGAGTTATTGTATACGTATGTTTGGGACACCCGGATGGATTCATAAATGCCCACCACTTTTAGATCAGTCACAAAGTCCACAAAGGTTTGGTTCACCCAATATGCCCACATCCATTTAGTTATAAAACCCCCTTATGAAAAGAGGTCCCAATCATCTCTCCATCCCTTTGAATAATCTATCTTGGAATTGTAGAAGATGGATGAGTAATAGTACAACTTCAATTCAGGTGTGTGTGGTTTCAAATTCAGGGCACATTGGCTATGATGCATGACACAGACCATAGATGATGTCTCTGTATTAATGTATGCACCCATTCCTGAGACATTAGTAGTAGTGAAGTTCCCGTAGTCTTGAAACTAAGAAAGAGGAGCATAATTATTCATCTCATGTATGAATACCTCCTTCAAATGATCATGGATATAAACCAGTAGATAGTTACTCTTAGGGTAATCATGATGATACTTCTTCAAATTCCTTGCCAAGACTAGTAGAGTATTATCATGTATGTCATAGTAGTTAGGCCCTATAGTTTTTACAATACCCTCTATGCAATTTATAGATTGTTTATTAGAAACTCTAGTCTTTCAAGCAGCCATTTAACCTAAAATAAGCATCAATATTTTCATTATATTCAAGTATTCATTTTGAAAAAGTTACAAAAATGTAGAAATTTAGAAAAGGCATGAGCTCGCATAGGATATCCATGCAAGTGACCTCATGTAGGTCCCTTACCCAAGAGGCCTTATGTAGGTTACTCACCCAGATGTAAGTATCACGTAGGTAGGTGAATACCTTGTCTATGTGAATGGTTCTTTAACAAAGAAAGCTTAATCAAAAGGTCTATGTGGAATAATATCATGAAAATACTAGAGGTACAGAAGCATGAGGATCGTTCGTTGAGACCATCGGCTCTATTTATAGACATGAGATCCCTTGTGAACATCCCACATGAATGCCTCGCCTATGTGATTGGCCCAAATGGATGACCTATGTGGATGACATCTACAATCCAAATGCCCTTTTTATCCCTTTACCTCAAGATCATACCCTCTTCTTTCGACCAGATCCAATCCTAAGGAGGGGCTTTTGTTGACACTCTATTTTTTCACATGGATGAAAAGGTGTTAAAGTAAAATAAATTAAGGAGAAGAAAATAAGATAAGAAAATAATTACAAAGGTCGCACCCCTTTTCCAAATCCACTTCACATATGTACCCCAAAGCAGTATCGGTGCATAGGGTACCTGCACATCCATTAGCATTGCGCAAGCCTAGAAATCCGGTCACTCAAAGGCATTGCACAAGGTACCTACACATTAGCTTATGAAAAAAACCTATGTGAGAAAAAACCTTCACCCAAGTTCCTATATTTTCTTGTAAATAAGACCCTGGGGCTCCTCATTTAGAATGATGTAAAATCCCAAATAACTCCATATACTCTCCTCACCCTAGTCCTTTGACTAGGCCCTCATAAACCTTATAGGTAGCTCTCCAAAACCTGAGTGAATAGGGAATTAAAGGGTGTAGTGGAACTAAAGTCCTCCCAGGGTCTGAAATACATAACACCAGCTTGAGAAACCTTTTCCCCATGTTTTATGAACACTAGCGCGAAGTCCCATTCCCAAACCAAGGACCTACATGAGGTACTTCTAGGAACACCTAAGGAAACTCTTAAATCCTTGATCAAAGCCTCGTACAAGTATTGTTTCAAAGGTGTCTCATCACCCAAAACACCTTCAACTCATACAGGCATGCCTACAAAAATCCCTTTCAGTCTGCACAGGCCTACCCTATACAAGACCCCCTTATATTTCCTAGTCTTGACCCTTCATGAGCCACCTCTTAGTCCCTCTTACAAGCCACCAATTCTAGTTATCCTCTTCTTTTGGTTCCCTCATCTTAGGGGGGCATAGTGAAACCTTTGTTGAAGCCTACAGACTTGAAAAACCATGGAAAGAGTCACACCAGTGTGTCTCCCATTTGGGTATGTATTCCTTCAGTCAGAGGTGTCCCACACTAGTCCTACCTAATGGGTAGGGTCCTTGGGGTGCATGTGAGTATGCATCCCTTTGGTCATGAGGAACTTGACCTTGGGGGAAGAGTCGGGGATCCTCCAATCTCATAGAAAAGGGTTAGATCCTTGTTCTTCTCCCTTCATCTCTAAGAACAGAAATCCACTGGTTCCAGGCAAGGAGGGTGAGGATCATGTTTCCTTTGACATGTGATAAAATCCTCCTCTATTCCCCAGGAACCAATTTTAGGGAATCCCTCCTGGAGTAAACCTCTAACCTTTCTTGCAATACCTCTCCTACTTCATTCCTTCCTCCACCATGCCCTAGGGTTGTACCCATATGGGTAGTTATATGTGACTATCCTGGGTATAACGAAAGGAGGTAAGGGTCCCACCAAATCCCTTTCTTCTTCTCTCGTATCCCTGACCTCTTCCACCAGTGGGATAAGGATTGTGTGGTTTTATAGATCTTTGACTTACTATTGTTTCTCACACTAATCATAACTCATGCAGGCTTATAGGTACATTGTGATCTTGATATCCACATAGTCATATGCATTTCCCAGTAGAGAATCTTTTTTTGAATCTTCCTCTCACCTTCCTTCAAAGGGTATCCATTAGAGAAGGCCCTCAAATCCATGTACCCAACCTTAGGGACTCCTATTCGGTCTAATACCCAATCATAACCAAGAATCTAGGCATCATTCCAAGTGTAACCCCCAACTAAACCATGGGACTCATATTTGGTATAATCCCCAAATACACTCAAACTTTTGGGCCTCTTGTTCAGTATAAGCCCTAACTAAGACACCATACTCATTCACCTGGGCATCCTCCTTGGGAATAAGTTCCAACCAAACCATACTCATCCACTAGGGAATCCTCCTTAGGATTAATCCCTAATTTAATCCTCTCAAAGGTTCATACTTCCCAAAAAGATAGCCTTCAGAGGGACTTCATAAGTGTGGTTCCTCACAACTGAACTATGTGGGCTTTGATTCCCGTCCAAATGGTATATGTAGGAAGCCTCATTGAGGTCCAAACCCAACACCCCAAATCAATCCTAATTCTCTCTAGGCCACATTCCCAGTAGGGTCTTATTAAAACTGGGAATACATATCCCTTTCAGGTTCCCTAGGCCACTTTGGCATAAATCCCACACCAAAATTTGACTAGGCGCCTTTCACCAAGACATCATTGTTGCATGATGTTAAAATGCACAGTTTATTCCTTATCACATGACCTTAAAAGTTATGATGTGTCCCATTAAGTGGAACTGAACTATATGGGTTTTGATTCCTTTCCCAATTATATATAGAAATCCCATTCATGGGTTCAATCCCAACATCAAAACAACTCCCATCTACTGGAAGTTGATTCAATCTAGAGCACCCCATTGTGTGGCTCAAAAACAGCATCATCATAAGATAACAAGAGAATATCTAACCATAACATAAGAGGATATCATTGATGGAGAACCTCATATACATAAATATGTATCCATTGATGAAGAACCTCATATACATACAGATTATTATAAATTCAATACATTCTAGTAATTGTTTGTTAATCCAAGGCTAACCCACATCATACTTTGGAATTAATTAAGTATTAATGAATATATCACAAATCTATAAGAGAGTACCGATGTAGGAAATAGTTCCCCTTAAAAAGGTGTTTTGATCTTGACCTCTCGTCCTCTCAACCAATTTTAGTTCTTAAGTATTTCTAGATAAGTTTCCCAAAGAGTGCAAGACTTTAGAAAATAGGTCCCTGAGTCATCATGGTTATAGAGTTGTTGGGTGTTTCTAGATCCACAAAAAAATCTTGTTGGAAGCCATTCGAAAATAGTGATCTTGGTGTGAATTATTGTACAAAATTAAAACCCCCCATAATCAACCATCAGGTGCTATATTTTCATTGAAAATAGTGACTTACATCCACCTCTTCATAGCACTTGATACTTTTGATATCAACTGAGAAACAAATATAACTACTATTCCACTTCTCAAAATTTTTACTTAAAGTTTTGTGTAAAACTTTCCTATAAACATGGTATAATAGTTCAAAATCACAAAAAAATCACACACACACACATGATAAATATGACAAACTTGCTTTTTATTACAACTTAAACATGCTTTATTACATAAAACTTCACTTGATACAACAAAGAAGATCGAGAGGTTTAGTGTATTTGGGGCTTAGGATCATTATATAAAAACTTAAAACATGAAATACAACATCTTTATTGAAAACTTCCTTTACATGACCACTACATTCCCTCGTACTTAGCATTGCATGGGATAACCTGAGTACATGCATAAGAAAAGGGTGAGCTATAAAGCCCAGTAAGGGAGTACACATGGAATAACATGAGGAGTAAAATACATGTTAGGCAATAGGCATGTCAATAGAGCATAATATAAAAATGAACATAAAGGCATGATAAATCATGATAATCATAACATGGAAATTTGGAAACAGCACTTAACATTGAATTAGCATGAGCCAAGGCTCATTGCACATGGAGCATGAGTAAACCCTCATTGAATATGAAGGATGATTAAACCCTAGTTGCACTTGAATTAGCATGAGTCAACACTCATTGCACTTGACGTATCATGATACTATACTTTACCCAATGCATTGGAGCTCTATAAGGGCGCACCCTTCTTAAACATTTCATTTCATGCATAAGTGTGCCACATGGATCATAAAACATGGATTCATAAAACATAAACATTTATTACACGATAAAGGAATGTGGAATTCATACATGAAACTTTGTAATCAATAAGTAAAGGTGCATAAAGGTGGATACCCTTGATGCAGAAATGGGCATGGTATTCACTACACAATGGCATTGGCTTAGAAAATCGGTGTGATTTCAGCAGCATAACGGTGTGACATAAGAATTCATAAAAAATGGTTGATGAGAGAGAAATGGTTTCCTCATCATATTTACATGTTATGGACAGTAATGAGGTAATATAGATACCTGTCCCAACAATTGTAATGTAATTTATATTCATGATACAAAATTATTGCTTGAATGTAAAAGAAGAGAGAAGTTCCTTTTGGAATTTCGGCATAGTAACGGGTGTACATGGGAGGAATTTAATGAGAGAGAAAGGGGTATCCCATCATTCAAAAAATAAGAGGGTAGTATGGGGGAGGTGCGAAACCATACCCCAGCATTCATAATTGAAATTAAAAGGGCAATACAACTTAAATAAAATTGAAAAAAAAATGAGAAAGGAAGAAAAAACCCTTACTTGGAAGTGTGCTTCCAAAGGCTAGAGAGAGGCTTGTGAGAGGCTTCTTGGGAGCTTGGGGCACCTTGGGAGGATTCTAGAGAGATTAGGGCAGATGTTGGACTAACTCCAAAGGATTTTAGTAAGGAGGAAGTGGGAGCTTGGGTGGGTTTATATAGGAAAGGTGAGAGAATTCTTTATTATTTAGGTTTGGGACCCCTTAATTTAAAATAATCCAAACCACAAACCATCCCATGGTATTTGCCCATGGTTTTCTGGAAAAGGAAAGAGGAAAACAATATTTTACAAGGCCAAGGTCCGAAATTATTAAAAAATTAGGGTTTCTTATGTGGAGGTGAGTCACACTCCCATGGAAATTAATTTAAAAAGGCAAAGTGTTGAATAAGTCTTGAGGGGTTCATTAATGCTTTGAAAAGTAAGTCAAACAAACCCAAAATCACATTATTTTAATGATAAAATATATATTGGCCGAACATAAGGATTATGGTATTTTATTACATCAAAATTGGGTCATTATGATGTCATAAAACACATTATATAATTAAATGGTATTTAATTTTTACCCAGAAATTTGACTGTCTCAGAAAATTATGAAAAATTCACCGTTGGATAATTTTGACATCCTGATTCTAGAAATGACATTTATTTTATCTAAAAAAATTCTAAATATGTTAATTTTCACTTTTAAAATAAAAACCAACATTTATCGAAAATTCACGGGTTTTGACAGAAATGGCTTTCAAACCTTAATAAAAATTTTAATTGCATTCATAAATTTATATGATCATTTATATTTAATAAAAATTAATTTAATATTAATAATAATATTTTGTTAAAATATTATTTAATTCAAAAATCCCTTAATTTAATAAAATAGATTTCTTAATTAAATAATAATTAAAAACACCATTTGTACTTTAAAAACTATTTACAATGTAACAAAAATGACTAGAAATTATATTCATTATTATATAAAAAAATAATGTACATGAACATAGTACTACTTATTTGTTACATAACCCCTTAAAACAGCCGCATAAGACCTAAGTGTAAGGTGTGTAATGGTGACAGACTCATGGGGCGGCTCGGATAACATCGCTCGAGTGGTAATTTCAATCAACTTCCACTTTTCCCGTAGACGGTCACGTTCGAGCTTGACATAATGAAGCTCAACTTGGGCTTGGTCAAGGGCGAAGCCCAACGACGCCACCTATTTTCTGAGCTCCGACAAATGGGCTTCGTATGGGGCAATTCTACTGGATGAGGCCATCGCTTCCTTTGTCCGAGTAAAAAAATTGGGTTCGTTAAAGCCTTATATTTATACTAATCATGTGAACACTGTTCAACGACTATATTAACAATGGTCAAAATTCATAACATGAAACCAAAGAAGTTGACATCTTATAAAAACATTTTTCATAAAGAGACATTTAAATGGATCAAGAGAGATTTTCCATTAATGAAACTTTGGGTCGTTACAATATTCCCCCCTTAAGAAATTTCGCCCTAGAAATTTTTCTTTTCCCACACTAAAACAAATGTGGGTAACTCAGCTTCATTATATCCTCCGACTCCCAAGTCGCTTCTTCAAACTTGTGGTTTCTCCATAACACCTTGACGAGGGGCATTGCCTTATTTCATAGAACTTTTTCTCTATGATCTAAGATCTTCACTGGTTGCTCCTCATAAGAAAGATCATCTTCCAATTGTACCACCTTGGAAGAGAGTACATGTGAAGGGTCTGGTATGTACTTCCTTAAGAGGAATACATGAAAGACATCATGCACCTTGGCCATAGTAGGTGGAAGTGCTAGTAGATGGGCCACATCCCCAACACGATCAAGAATCTCGAAGGTTCCGATGTACCTTGGACTTAACTTCCCTTTCTTTCCAAACCTCATGACCTTCTTCCACGGAGATATGTGTAAAAACACCATGTCTCCAACTTTAAACTCAAGGTCTCATTGATGATTATCCGCATAACTCTTCTATCGACTCTGGGCTGCCTTGATATGCTGCTGAATGGTTTTCACCTTCTCCACCATTTCTTCGACCATTTCTGGTCCAAGCAGCTTACGTTCACCGAACTCATCCCAACATGTCGGTGTTCTGCACCTTTTCCCATAAAGGGCTTCATATGGTGCCATTTGGATGCTCGAGTGGAAACTGTTATTATAAGAGAACTCAACCAGAAGAAGATGTTGATCCCATCCTCCTTTAAAGTCCATTGAGCATGCTCTCAACATGTCCTCAAGTGTTTGGATAGTCCTCTCTGATTGGCCATCAGTTTGAGGATGATAGGTCGTACTAAAGTTCAGTTCAGTATTCAAAGCATGTTTAAGACTCTTCCAAAACTTAGAGGTGAATCTTGGATCTCGGTATGACACAATAGATAGTGGTACTCTATGAAACCTTACCACTTCCCTAATATATATCTGTGCTAGTTGATCCAATGAGAAATCCTCTCGAATAGCAATGAAGTGTGCAGTCTTTGTAAGACGATCCACAACAACCCAGATTGCATTGTTGCCTTTGGATGTCCTCGGAAGTCCGGTGACAAAGTCCATGGTGATGTTCTCCCATTTCCATTCTGGTATGGGTAATGGTTGCATCATTCCCTTAGACTTCTGCCTCTATGCCTTCACTTGCTGACACACCAGGCATTTTGATGTATATTCGGCGATCTCCTTCTTCATATTATCCCACCAAAAGTTTTCTCGGAGATCTCGATACATCTTTGTGCTCCCTGGGTGAATAGAGAAATTTGAACTATGTGCATCATCCAAAAGTTCCTTCTTCATCTCCGGACTTGATGGAACACATAGTCTTTTCCCAAACTGCACAATTCCTTCTTCATTAAGATTAAACTCCGAGGATTTCCCCTTTTTGATAGCTTCCACTTTTTCTTGAATTCCCAAATCATCCTTTTGAGCATCCTTTAACCTTTCCGAAAGAGATGGTTGAGCAATCATTTGTGAAAGTATTGATGATGTTCCCTTCTTTATGATTCCCATGTCCATCTTCATCAAGTCTAAGAAGATTGGATCCTTCTCAATTCTCATCATTGATAGAATCGCTGGATCCTTTCTACTTAGGGCATCTACCACCTTGTTCGCTTTCCCAGTGTGGTAATGTATTGAACAGTCATAATCCTTGATGATCTCTATCCATCTTCTCTGGTGCATATTAAGCTCTTTCTGTGTGAATATATATTTAAGACTCTTGTGGTCAGTATATATCTCACATTTCTCTCCATATAGATAATACCACCAGATTTTCAAGGCAAAGATCACTGCCGCCAACTCTAGATCATGCGTTGGATATTTTCTCTCATGGATTTTCAACTGCATTGAGGCATAGGATATCACTTTATCGTTCTACATCAGCACACAGCCTAAGCCCTTCTTTGAGGCATCACTGAATACCACAAAAAGTTCCCCACTTGTGGGTAAAGTGAGCACGGGCGCAGTGATAAGCCTCCTTTTCAAATCCTTGAAGCTTTCTTCGCATTCATCACTCCAAGCAAACTTTACTCCCTTTCGAGTTATCTTGGTAAGAGGTTTGGAAAATCGTGAGAAATTTCTCACAAATCGTCGATAATATCCAGCTAACCCCAAGAAGCTACGGATATCTGTTACCGATGTTGGCCTCGGCCATCCCTCAATTGCATCTATTTTGGAGGGGTCCACATATATATCATTGCTTGTGATGATATGGCCCAATAATGAGACTTCCTTCAACCATAACTCACACTTGTTTTACTTTGCATAGAGCTTCTCCTTGCGCAAAGTCTCTAGTACAGTTCTTAAATGCTCCTCATAGTCCTCCTTGGTTTTGGAGTATATTAGAATATCTTCTATAAAGACTACCACAAATTTGTCGAGGTAATATCTAAAGACTCTATTCATCAAGTCCATGAATATTGCTGGAGCATTGGTGAGTCAAAAAGGCATTACTATGAATTCATAGTGCCCATATCTTGTACGAAAAGCAGTCTTGGGGATATCTTCCTTCTTCACCCTTACTTGATAATACCTTGACCGCAAGTCCAACTTGGATAAGTATTGTGCTCCACGCAACTGATCGAACAAGTCATCAATTCGTGGGAGTGGATACTTGTTCTTTATCGTGATTTTGTTAAGTTCACGATAATCGATGCAAAGCCGCATTGACCCATCCTTCTTCTTGACGAAGAGGACTGGTACACCCCATGGTGAAGCACTTGGCGTATAAACCCTTTATCCAGATTATCCTGTAGTTGTTTCTTCAGCTCTTCAAGCTCAACAACAGCCATTCTATAAGGAGTCTTAGATATCGGTAATTCCCCAGGTATAAGTTCAATTGAGAACTCAACATATCTTCTAGGAGGAAGACCAGGCAGTTCCTCGGGAAACACTTCTGTGAATTCCCTCACAATAGGCATTTTTTCAAGGATGGTTTCTTCTTTGGACTCAATCATCTGAGCTAGATACGCGTGCTCATAGGTCAGTAATATCCATGCTTGAGATGATGGAGCTAAAGGAGATTCATATTCCTCTTGACACTTGTAAAGAATCGGGGGTCGATTCTCTATATGGAGTGTGATTTCCCTCTCCCAACAATTTATGTTGGATCTATATAAGGAAAGTCAATCCATGCCAAGAATTGCATCAAATTCCACCAAAGGGAGTATGATGAGGTTCGCTGGGAAATTCAATCCATAGATTATAACAGGGGAGGACTTATATTCATGGGATGCAATGATTGCCCCATTTTCCATACTCACCGACATCTTTACTTCCATGATTTGTGGTGGTACTGGGATTATTCTACTAAACTTTCGAGATATAAAAGAATGCGTAGAACCTGAATCAAAAAGTAAGTTCGCTATTCTTGAATGAATAACTAGCATACTTGTCACCACTTCGTTGTCGGGGTTCACTTCGGCAGAAGTGATGGCAAAATCTCTTCCTTGTTGTCTTGGAGGCTGTTGGTTGCCTCCAATAACCCTTGGATTAGGGCACTTATTTGCAAAATGACCCGTTTCTTTTCATTTATAGCATTGAACAACGCGTTGAGGTTCTAACGGAGCGTTCCTCTCCTCTGTCGCAGCCACGGGTTCTTCTTGCCGACAGTTAATAGCTAGGTGCCCTTCTCTTCCACACCTGAAGCATTTTCTCGTCCCCTTAAGGCAATTTCCAGGGTGCTTCTTTCCGCACTTTTGGAAAGTGGGGTGCTGGAACTTCTTAGCACCGTTGGATTTATCCATCGGACCACCAACATTGAATTACACCTTACGCTTCTTGTCCCCATGATACCCCTGTGATTCTCTAATCTCCATTTCAACCTTGAGGGCACATCGGACAATTTCCTCATAGCTGTTGAAGTCACGGATCGCTAATGCTTTCCACAAGCTAGGATTCAGCCCACCAAAGAAGCGGTCAACCTTGCATTAGGGGGTAACGACAAAGCCGGAAGCATATCGTGCAAGCCTTGTGAATTTTTCCTTGTACGCTCCCACAGATTCTTCATCTTTTTTCTTGAGGGAAAGGAAGTCCCTTTCCATTTTAAGATGGAGGGTGCACGGAAAATATTTATCGAAAAACATCTTCTGGAATTCCTTCCATTCCAAAGCCTCGATCTCCTCCTCAGGCTTTGTATTTTTGATCAATGTCCACCATTGATCAGCTTCACCCTACATACGATAAGCTGCCAGGAGAACCTTCTCTTGTTCAGAACATTGGAGGATGGAGAATATCTTTTCAATGGAGTTGATCCATTGTTCAGCGATCGTGGGATCAGATGATCCACTAAAATTTGGAGGCCTTTGCCTCATGAAGCTCTCGATAGTGACTTGTTCCTTCTTAGGGGGGTTTGGACGTTCCTCTTGACCCGTGTTTCTATTCAAAACTTGAGTTAGCTGAGAGGGAAGCGTGACAAAGTTCACGATTCCCGCTCCCATTGGACTGGACATCTCATTAATACAATCATCACACTAATCTTCACAACTGTTGTTAGCCCGAGTCCTCCTATTACCAGCCATTGGCTGGAATAAAAGGAAAGTTAGGGGTAACACATAAAGGGTAATCCAAAGACAAAAGTTGATGACTTATAAATAAACTTTTATTTCCTTAACTCATGAGTCTATAGGATTCAATCTAGGCTTTTCATGATCTACTTTCTAGCATATATTCTTAGTGGCATTTTTCCCTTAATAAGGGTTCATACCAAGATTGTGAATTTATCAAAACATATCCCCCAGGAGTGTCGTAACCAAGAGTGCAGAAAGGCCCGTTTTCGTGCACTAGTTCCTGTTCGAGTCTAGCTCAAAGCGGTGTTTTCGGGTTTTACCCCTAGGATACATCTGTTCCAGAGCCACCTCTACCTGCTTATATCCAGACAGGGATGTATTTGTTTAATAAACCACTAACTTAGTATTTACCATAACTTAGGGATGTTTTTATTATACTTAGTCTTGTATCCAAGGCTTTACTAGGGTTTCCTAATCCCAAAAATAACTAAACCTATCCTCTGATACCAACTATGACAACCCTGCTTTTTATTACAACTTAAAAATGCTTTATTACATAAAACTTCACTTGATACAACAAAGAATATTGAGAGGTTTAGTGTCTTTGGGGATTAGGATCATTACATAAAAACTTAAAACATGAAATACAACATCTTTATTGAAAACTTCCTTTACATGACCACTACATTCCCTCGTACTTAGCATTTCATGGGATAACCTGAGGACATGCATAAGAAAAGGGTGAGCTATAAAGCCCAGTAAGGGAGTACACATGGAATAACATGAGGAGTAAAATACATGTTAGGAAATAGGCATGTCAATAGAGCATAAGATAAACATGAACATAAAGGCATGATAAAGCATGATAATCATAACATGGAAATGTGGCAACAACACTTAACATTGAATTAGCATGAGCCAAGGCTCATTGCACATGGAGCATGAGTAAACCCTCATTGCACATGAAGCACGAGTAAACCCTCGTTGCACTTGAATTAGCATGAGTCAACACTCATTGCACTTGACTTATCATGATACTATACTTTACCCAATGCATTGGAGCGCTATAAGGGTGCACCCTTCTTAAACATTTCATTTCATGCATAAGTGTGCCACATGGATCATAAAACATGGATTCATAAAACATAAACATTTATTCCATGATAAAGGAATGTGGAATTAATACATGAAACTTTGTAATAAATAAGTAAAGGTGCATAAAGTTGGATACCCTTGATGGATAAATGGGCATGGTATCCACTATACAATGGCATTGGCTTAGAAAATCGGTGCGATTTCAGCAGCATAACGGCGTGACATAAGAATTCATAAAAAATGGTTGATGAGAGAGAAAGGGGTTCCTCATCATATTTACATGTAATGGAAAGTAAGGAGGTCATATAGATATGTGTCTCAACAATTTTAATGGAATTTATATTCATGATACAAAATTATTGCATGAATGTAAAAGAAGAGAGAGAAGTTCCTTTCGGAATTTCGGCATAGTAACGGGTGCACATGGGAGGAATTTAATGAGAGAGAAAGGGGTCTCCCATCATTCAAACAATAAGAGGGTATTATGGGGGAGGTACGAAACCATACCCCAACATTCATAATTGAAATTAAAAGGTCAATACAACTTAAAGAAAATTGAAAAAAATGAGAAAGGAAGAAAAAACCCTTACTTGGAAGTGTGCTTCCAAAGGCTATAGAGAGGCTTGTGAGAGGCTTCTTGGGAGCTTGGGGCACCTTGGGAGGATTTTAGAGAGAGTAGGGAAGAGGTTGTACGAACTCCAAAGGATTTTAGTGAGGAGGAAGTGGGAGCTTGGGTGGGTTTATATAGAAAAGGTGAGAGAATTCTTTATTATTTAGGTTTGGGAACCCTTAATTTAAAATAATCCAAACCACAAAACATCCCATGGTATTTGCCCATGGTTTTCTGGAAAAAGAAAGAGAAAAACAATATTTTACAAGGACAAGGTCTTAACATATTAAAAAATTAGGGTTGATTATGTGGAGGTGAGTCACACTCCCATGGAAATTAATTTAAAAAGGCAAAGTGTTGAATAAGTCTTGAGGGGTTCATTAATGCTTTGAAAAGTAAGTCAAACAAACCCAAAATCACATTATTTTAATGATAAAATATATATTGGCCGAACATAAGGATTATGGTATTTTATTACATCACCATTGGGTCATTATGATGTCATAAAACACATTATATAATTAAATGGTATTTAATTTTTACCCAAAAATTTGACTGTCTCAGAAAATTATGAAAAATTCACCATTGGATAATTTCGACATCCTGATTCCAGAAATGACATTTATTTTATCTAAAAAAATTCTAAATATGTTAATTTTCACTTTTAAAATAAAAACCAACATTTATCGAAAATTCACGGGTTTTGACAGAAATGGCTTTCAAACCTTAATAAAAATTTTAATTGCATTCATAAATTTATATGATCATTTGTATTTAATAAAAATTAATTTAATATTAATAATAATATTTTATTAAAATATTATTTAATTCAAAAATACCTTAATTTAATAAAATAAATTTCTTAATTAAATAATAATTAAAAACACCATTTGTACTTTAAAAACTATTTACAATGTAACAAAAATGACTAGAAATTATATTAATTATTATATACAAAAATAATGTACATGAACATATTACTACTTATTTGTTACATAACCCCTTAAAACAGCCACATAAGACCTAAGGGTAAGGTGTGTAATGGTGATAGACTCTTGGGGCGGCTCGGATAACATCGCTCGAGTAGTAATTTCAATCAACTTCCACTTTTCCCGTAAACAGTCACATTCGAGCTTGACATAATGAAGCTCATCTTGGGCTTGGTCAAGGGTGAAGCCCAACGACGCCACCTATTTTCCGAGCTCTGACAAATGGGCTTCGTATGGGGCAATTCTACTGGATGAGGTCATCGCTTCCTTTTTCTGAGTAAAAAAATTGGGTTCGTTAAAGCCTTATATTTATACTAATAATGTGATCACTGTTCAACGGCTATATTAACAACGGTCAAAATTCATAACATGAAACCAAAGAAGTTGACATCTTATAAAAACATTTTTCATAAAGAGACATTTAACTGGATCAAGAGGTATTTTCCATTAATGAAACTTTGGGTCATTACAATAAATTCATAGCTTACCCCTTTTAAAAAATACCTCTAAATGTATGATTCCCATAAATAAGAGATCCCTCCCCCATTAGGTTAAAAAAGTGTCTTTGGATTCTCCTCAATATTAATGTTCTCCCCCTTTTTAAACAAATTAAGTAATTTTTTTAAAATGTGGTGCCTCAGTCAAAGACCAAGGCATAATTTATTGATCAAGTAAAAAAGAGAGTTACAAAAGTCTGAAAAAATAAGTGATATAGAGGATAGATTCGTCATAACTTATCATTGAGAGAAATGATGTTGAACTCCCATCATAAAACTCAATCTATAAAATTAATCCCTTGGTAGTAGTTTAGTGAACACATGTGTTATTTACACCTTTTTTGAACAAATTCTAGATTTGGCATATCTTGATCAACATGATCCTTAATTAATTTATATTTTTTATAAATGTTCTTTGATTGTGAATTTTGAACCATATTTCTCCATAAATTTATGGTATTTTTATTATTATGGTCAAAAATAAGGGGAAAATTCACATCCATCTTGAGATCTTACAATTGAGTTTTCATCCACATCAGTTGGGTTACTTCTTGAGTTATAGAAACATATTTAGATTCAGTATCACTTAAGGTAACTGAGATTTGATCCTTTGTGTGTCAATATACACACCTATCTATTTAAAATAATACTCTAATAGATATTTATTTTTTATCATTAATATTTCAATCAAAATCAGTATTTGTATATCCAAATAGACAAAGTTTTCAATTATTTTCTTATTTCAGTCCATATCCCATCATGCCATTTATATACCTATGAATTTTATTTCCAGCAATGAAATGAGATTAATTCAGTTCACTTTGATATATTTAACAAAATTCAATAATATATATTATATCATAAATTAATTTTTTTGAGTAAATAAAATTTCTGGTCAGCTTCTTAAATTATCTTAAATCAACTTTTTTTCCTTTTTGATCCTTTGAAAGCTTGGTTCCCATGAAAATTTGGGTAGAAACCAACTTTAAATCCACCATTCCAAACTTATTTATAAGTTCTCAGGCATACTTATCTTGAAAAAGAAAGATATGATCTTCCTCTTAATAAATTTATAAGCATAAAAAGTACCTTAAGTCTCCAATCATGGAAATATAAAACAAATTATTCATTTCTAAATACAATTTTTCACAAACACCTTATTTATTTCAATAAAAATGATATCATATACATATATGATAATAATCAAAGATACATATTCATCTTTTCTGATGTGAATATTGTTTTCCACTCTTCCTTTTGTAAATTTCAATACCTTTAAACAAGTATTTAACTTGTAATACCATGCTCTTTTGGAATTTTTTAACCCATATAGAGCTTTATTTAACTTGAAAATATATCCTTTATCTTCTCTAAGAATGAAACCATTGGGTTTCTCAATGTACACTTCCTCTTCCAACTATCCATTGAGGAAAGATTACTTGACATCCCTTTGGAACATCTTGAATCATTTTTTTGCATTAATGAAAGTAATATATTAATGGTATCAAGCCTAAAAATTGGTGTAAATATCTCATCAAAATCAATTCCTTCAACCTATGAGTACCCTTTGTATACAAGTATTTCCTTGTTTCTTACCATTGTACATCTTTCATCCAACTTTTTATGAAACACCCATGTTATTCTGATAACATTCTTATTTATTGGATTAGGTAACAACTCCCAAGTTTTATTATTCTCAATTTGATCTAATTCTTCATTCATAGCATCAATACACTCATGATACTCTAAAACCTTTTTCACATTTATTGGTTCAACATGAGAAAATAATGAGGTATGTGTTGTTGTACTCAAAGTTATTCTAGTTTTAAATGTATTTCCTTATTATCTAATGATATTTTGGACCTCCTCCTACTTTTTAAGCATTCAATGAGCTGAAATGGGTTGTTATTCATCACTTCAAATGGATGTATCATCATCTTCAATCTATAATTATTTTAAATTATCATTTATTTAGAAACTTCACCTTGCTTCTCAATAAAAACTGCTTCATCGTCATCACTTATAGAATTTGATTCTTTATTTTTCATTTCATTATTTGATTTGTTGGTCGGAGTGGATACTCAAGAGGGGGGTGAATTGAGTTCCAATTAAAATTTCTGTTAAAAATAATTTCTATTAAAATCCCCCAATTTATAAAACAAGTTAAACTGTAGTGAATTTGTAAAACTGTAAAGGTTCAATTAGGTTCTCAAAGATTGATTAGGTCTCAGTCAATTTAATCAGAAGATTAAATTGGATTTTGAAACTAATATACTGATTTACAATAGTTACAAACACTTGCTAGATTAACTATCAAAGTAACTTTAAAATAGTTTGTATTTCAAAGTAATAGCAGCAGAATATAAAAGATATATATATTATACTTTAAACTTAAACTAAAATGCACAGCAGATATAACCAAGAGGTTCAGTCTCAAGCCGATACTTAGTCCTCTCAATTTTATATATAAAAGTGATCCACACCCTAGATCAGGGTAACAACAATACAAGAATGTCCAGGCCACATAGGTACCTCTACCACAGTTCTTCGTGGGAAACAAAAATAAAGACCAGGCCACACAAGGACCTCTTCCACAGTTGTCGTGGGTAAACAAGAGTAAACAGTTTGGTATGAGGATTTTGATATCCTCCAGTTCAGCATAGGAGACAGTGTGTGTTTAAGATATACAGAGTACACACACTGCTCGAAAAATTAAATAATAAATCACTTAGAGAGAGTATATGAAAGTTTAGAAAGCTCTAGTGATTGGCATTGCAGCTCTGGACTCATTGGATTCAGCAGAAACACTTCTGAGTCCTTCTCTGGTTTTTTGTGGAAAAAAAGAGTGGCGTGGTTCAACTTGTATTCTTCATGAGTGATAATGTTCTCTTGATTTTAGTTCCTCCAGTAGTGTCGGATTTCATGCATGTGAGTTCTTGAAAGATCTTGCAATCTCTTCTTCGTGCTCAGGATTGTTCTTCTGTTCAGTACAGAGCTCGCGTGTATTGTCTGTAGCTTCGCGTATGTTCTATTATGTGTATCTGTGTGTGTATCCTCTATTGCAGCTCAATCCTCCTTATATTCCTCGAGATCTGGCAATAGGAATGATTACCTTTTCATAGGTATGAGGTATGGTTTCCTGACATGCAACAACTATCATTAAATAACATTAAATGCATTAAAAACATCAAATATGACCATTAGTATTATTTAAATAATATTAACAAAAAGGTTAAGAAACGGTGTCCCAGTAGTTGTGCAAACGGTGTCTCCTTCATGGTGTTTCCTTCACAGTATGACCTTCATGGTATGACCTTCACGGTATGTGGCTCACAGTGTGTCCTTCACAGTGTCTCCATGTCACGGTGTCTGAGTCACGGTGTCTGAGTCACGGTGTCTGAGTCACGGTGTCTGAGTCACGGTGTTTGACTCATGGTGTGTCCTTCACGGTATGACCTTCACAGTATGACCTTCACAGTGTTAGGCTTACGGTGTGTTGAGGTCACGGTGTCTCACTGGTCATGGTGTTTGAGACTTAGAATTCACAGTGTCAGGCTTACTGTGTCTATCTTACACTTCACGGTGTCTGTGTCTTTCACACAATTTGTCTTACTGTGTCAAACTTCACGGTGTCTTGATACTTAGAAAAATAATTGTATTCAAACTTAAATAGTAATATGCATAATATGAATTAATCTTAACCATTATAAGGTAAGATAACTTGAAACATAAATACAGAGGTTTGATAAGATAAGTAAAATTTGTGATCATGCATAAGATTTGTAAATAATAATGAGATTAATTAACAGTAATAAGATTTGTGATCATTAAAACATGATTAATACATGAGGATCCCAACATTATTATTCTATAATATTTACATCAAAAGTATCTATAATATTCTAGTTTTATTTATAGTAATAATTCTATCTTATTCCATTTTTAGGATAACCAAGGAATATATCATTGACCCCTCTCTGCTCAAACTTCCCAAGAATTTCACCTTTAACCTTGATGATACAAGGGATTTAAAATACCCTTAGATATTTCAAACTTTGGAAATTATTATAGTATATCTTATATGGTGACATATATAAATTTTTTTAAGATAGAAATGGTTTTTTATATGAACCACTATACCAATATCTTGTCTCCAGAAATAATTAGAATTATCATGCTCAAACAACATAGTATAATCCATTTCTACAAAACTCTTTTTCTTATATTCAATGATGTCATTTTATTATGGGATGTATGATGAAATTATTTAATGGTGAATACCACTATTCTAAAGATATTATTAAAATATTCCACTAGTATATCCAACACCATTGTTTGTCCTGATATTCTTTAAGGATAAACTGTACTGCTTCTCAATACTTCTTCTAAAACTTTTAAACAACTTCAAATCCTATAAATTATTCTTCATGAACATAATGCATGTGATACATGTGAAGTCATATATAAATTAAATAAAATAATTATCTCTTTTTATATATTAATTCCTTATAGTCCTATGAATATCTGAATGAATGAGCTGCAATGTGTGAGATGTTTGAATCTCTATATTCTTGTGTAAAGAATTAATTATATTTCACTTTTGGAATGTAGATAACATATAATTTCTATCTCTTTCTAGAATAGTCACATAATGAACATTATATACTTATGTAATCTTTCCCATTTTATTTTTTTCATGATTATCAAGCCTTCAATAACACTATTGATTCTCTTCTTATAGGTTTAGGTAGCATGAATTTTCAGCATCACCAAATTGAAACAAGTTTCCCCTTATTCACTGTACTCTTTTCAATACACATATAACTTTTAAACTCTTAATTAAAAAAAATATTTCATTAATATAACTTCATTTACTTCATAATAAAGTTTATAAACACATAAAAAAATTGTTTTATCCCATCAACTTATAATCTATTCTTGAACTTCAACTTATCTTTTCCAATAACTGAGGATCCAAATCCTTTGATTTTAAGTGGCCCATTATTTCTAAAGTTCACTAATAATTACTTTTAATTTTTAAAATACTCTAATATCTTTAAATATATTGTCATGTGTGAATAACATCCACTATCTAGAATCTGTGGTCATTCCCTTTTGATGCTTTAAGTGCAACTTTAACAATAAAAGATATCACTTTTTCTTTTTATTTATTCTTCTGATACTTTTGAGTATTAAATTTCAAACTCAATTGGGAAGTTAAAATAGTAATAAATTATTTAAAATAGTGACTTCTTTGTTCATATATTCTTAAAACCTCTTACAATGGGTGGAACTTATTTTCAACCTTTGGTCCGGAATTTTTAGGTTTCTTCTGGACTTTGATTCTTTAAGTGGGTTGAATACCCCTAAAACATTGTCTCCCAAATATACTAGGATCATAAAAAATATTAATTAAACCAAAATCTCATTTCTAGGTTCCCAAATCCTTCAAAGTTTCAACAGTACCTATAAAATTCATACTTTTCTCTTAAAACATATTGTTTTCCAAATGCTAGAACCTACTCTTCTTTCAAATTTTTATCATTAATTTTGGATTCTTTTTGGGGAAAGAAATTTTTTAGACTAAAAACAAATTAATATTCACTCTATACCTTTTATTTTAATTTTTTCAGTCACCATTTATATCATTTTTTACTTCAAAATTAGTGTTCTTAGAATTTCCAAATTTCTAAGAATTAGTTTTTTTCCAAAATTTGACTTTCTTCACCTATGAATTTAAATCAGACCTTTCACCAACACATTAAAGAATTTTTTCAACCTTTGAATGTGATATTTTTTTAACCACATAATTCTAATCATTATTCAAAACCTTGACTCTTTCAATATTCATCTTCTTTGAGATTTCTCCAACTTCTTGCATAGAATTTTTAATATGAATTTGAATTTTTTCAATTCCTCTTTTAGCCTCTGATAATTTTTTTTAACAAGTTAAATCTCATTATCCTTTTATTTAAAATTATTTCCCATTTCAAATTCCAAGATCTTATCTTCAGTGAGAAAATTATTCAAGTTATCAATTTCCTATATCGACTTTGACTCTCTTTTGGAATGAATAGAATCATTGTTATTTGAAGATTGGTTGTATTTTCATTAAATTTTTTATTTCCTTATCCAAATTTTATATATTTGAAATAAATTTCATGAGTTATCACTAAAAAAATTATTTATATTTATGTATCACTTCCATAATCACTACTTTTATCACCAGTGAACACTTACTTATTCACTTTAGCAAATAATATTTTTTTCATCAACTTCACTAAAGGACTCAACTTCCTCATCATCCTCACTATTGTAATAATCCTAAAAATTTGATAAGAAATTTCTCTTATTAGATTTAGAGAATTTATTACCCTTTAACTTTGAAGAAAACTCTGAATTTTCATTTTTTTTTATCTTTTTATGTTGAGAAACTCCTAAGTTTTGTAACATCATCTTCATAATATTATTCTTCTTTAAATTTTAGAAAATTTGCTATAAAATGTCCAATATATACACACTTGAAACACTTTAATGGTAAATTTCCATTAAACTTTATATTACCTATTCTCACACTTCTAGAAATGAGTGAGATGGGTTTTTTAAACTTCACTTAAACATATTATTCTTTGTCAAAATACTCTTCTTATAAAACTACTTCCTTCCCACTCTTCTCCTATTTTGAATATTTAAATAAAATTTCCCTATCATACTTGATCTTATTCTTGAATACACTTACCTTATGAATTTTATAAGTAATTTTAATGTTAAAAAAATCATCCAACAAAAGTGTACCCATATCATGATCTTCGAAGGTCAAAACTTCTTCATCAAACCTATTGGAAAGAATAATTTGTATTTTATCAACAACTATAAAATCTATGAACTTCTTATTAATACCATTGATGGTTCTCACAATTTCATTAACTCTAGTGAATAATTAATCCATTATTTCATAATCATGTATCTTGATATTTTCATACTTCAATGTTCAAACCTACAGTTTGGCTTACTTCAGTTTTTCATTCCCTTTAAAAATGTTTTATAATTTATCCCAAATACCTTTTGTTGTCTTGATCTCTTGAACCTTGAGAAATTAATCTCTAAAATAGATGAAAATATGAAATTTCAAGCATGCCCATCATTCCCCAAATTAATTTTATCAACTATTTTCATAGAAAGACGTTTATCAAGAGAAATAAATACATTAAGTGTTGCCTCCAAAACATCCAAACTAATAGATTTTAAATAAGGTATCATTTTATCTTTCCATATATAATAATTTTTCCTATAAAAAGTGAGAATCACCTTATTGTTTTCTAAATTGATGTTTTCCATATTTATAATAGAAATTCACAATACAAATCTTCTAATATAGAGGAATATGTTTTCTTCAAATTTCAAACAATAGATCATCTTTGAAGGAAACCTGGATGCTCTAATACCTCTTGAAAATGACCTAAAGGATCAGTGATAATTCACTAAAAGGGGGTGAATTAGTGAATTAAATTCATTTTTAAGTTTATTTTAGAAGAAAAATTCATCACCTATTAAATTTTATAACTTTATAACTATCAAAAACACCACTTCACACACAAAACATGTATTATATATTTTATTTGTTCACTACTCAAAATGAGAAGCTAATTTTCATCATGATTCAGAATCACCCAAGACCATACTATCCAATGGTATCATCATTGTGGATTACAAATGATAAAGGTTTATCCTTATATTAATGATACATAAAATGTCTCATGACTTTTGTAAAGTTCTCCTAAACAAAAATAAAAGATATAGAATATGTTTTCAAACAACAAGAGAACCTTTAACTATATCAGACGTTCATCGAATTGTAGATGTGTTTCTTCTTCTTCTCCTTCCTATTCTTCCTCTTATTCTCTTTTTCTTTTACCTATACAGTAGAAAGTACTCAATTCTTCCAATAATTCTTTTTTTTTATATTTTAATATTTCATAACACTTTCACACATCGCATAGTAGTGACAATATTTTATTCAAATTAAAATTTATATAATAAACTACCTTTAATTGTTTCTCAACTTCTCTCACTTATTCTTTCTTTTGAAACCATCTAGGCCATCGCAACATGTTTTCACTCACCATGGTGTGAAAAATCAATTCAAAATTGATTATACACTTATTCTTCCTTTTTCAATGTGACATAATTTTTCATGGAACATCCCATTTCTTATACTTCTTTAGGCATGAATTTCACTGCCCGACACTATGAATCATGACATGATGTATTTAACCATCTCAAAATATTTTGAGTCACAATCCACACAACTTTTCATCATGTAATGATTATATCCTACAATATTACCTCTATTCTCTTTCGTGGAATTTCCTTCTTAACATGACATGACCATCTCTCAAAATAAAAAGACAAATGAAACTATTTATTCATCCATGTATTATCATGGCATGATAATAAGCTTCATTTCATGACCCTTATTCTCCAAAATCTTGTATCAAAATTTCCTTTTATGATATTTAATCTATATAAGATCATCTTTATCACCATCGCATCTAAAATTCTTCTGAACTCTCCTTAAATTTTGGAAATTATTCCTTATTAAATTCTAGAAATTTCACATTTTATCAACTCTATAACTCTTACATATTTAGATGAGTGACCCTTATATATCATGTAATAGACCCTACATATACAAGGAAAACATAAGATATCATTTATAAAGTGGTATAAACTAAATAATTATTCTGTATATGATACAGTAGGCTATATTGTATGGAATTTTTAAAGGCAATATGAAGATGTGATTTTCATGATACTACTTCCACTCGTACAACATGTATGAAATAAGATTTCATACATACAACCTATATACAAGAAATCTTACACATAAGTTTTCATTAAGTATGTTTGTATAAATATAATGGATGTGGAACTTATTTGATGCAAGTTTTGAATGAAAAAAGCTGAGGCATTTACTCATGCATTATAATGCATGAGTAAATATAGAAACAACCTGAGGAGCATCCTTGTGGATTTATAAATCTATAACATATAATGGTTGTTTGAGTTTTGTGTGTATGCCTGCACAATGACTTGACCAAAATCCCCATCACCCAAATCTTTATTCATATTTCTCATTTAAACCTAAGGCACTATCTTTTCATGGATATTAGATGAATCTCACTCAAACGTTGAGTAGTTCAGTGCAGCCCTTAGATACACTATAGAGAGGGGATGTCCTTTGGTTGCTATTTGTGATCTTTATCAAGCCATTTGATAATGATGAAGATGATTTGGATGATCTATAGTGTACAACACATGTTTACAGCAAATTCTTTATTTTCAGTTAAGTGGAGGTTTCATATTTCATATATGGAGATACTTGGGTAAGGGATTTTAATTTTTTTCCTATGTTCTAATAAATGTTATTAGAATTGTTTAATTCCAAACAGTGGTATCAGAGCTAACTCATGAGTTATATTTATGAATTTTTTTATAAAATAAATAATAAAATGAAAACATATCAACGTTTTGGATTTTTAAAAATTCTCATTAAAATGGGTTACCCTATTAGAGAATCATTCTACATAAGGGTCGGCATGGATTAACCTTACGCCAAAGTGTTATATATATGGTTTATCATGGATTTTATTTATATAGAAGAATCCTACATGAGGGTTATCTTGGGTTACCCTTACTTAGATTGGTCTACTTAAGGTTCATTCAGATTTACCCTTGCACAAAATAGTCTACGTAAGAGTTATCTCGCTTTACCCTTATGTATATCAAAATATGTAAGGGTCATTCAGACTTACCCTTATGTAGAGAGATATATGTAAGGGTCATTAGGGATTACCCTCATGTAGAGTGGTCTATGTAATGGTTATCCCTACTTTCCCATACGTAAAAGAGGTTTCATAAAGGTAAAGGGTTTTACCTTTATACAGACCACCTCTATTGCATATGGGTAAACTAAAAAGCTTAAATTTTTATTTTTTCCAAAATTTTCTTATGATTTTTAAACTATTTAGAAATCATAATTAAGGGTATTTGGGGAATATTTTAATTTATAAAATATTTATAAATTAATTAATTATAATTTATTTACAATTAATTATATATAAATGTTTATGAAGAATTTATTTATTAAATATTCCAAATATTAATTTTTAATATTTTACATACCTTTATCATGTTATATATAATTCCTTATGATCTAGTAATAAAGTTTTTAATTAGAAATAATAAGAGTAATTTATAAATTTTTTATAATTTACGTAAATAAGGCTAAAATATAAAGGTGCTTATATTTAAAATTATGAATTGTTCATAATTAATTAATTTGAATTGTTCAAATTAAAGAGCCTTATTTTGGATATTATTTAAGCCACATCAAAAGGTTTTTAATTATTCTATATACCTAAATAATTTTGGGAAACTCTATGGAATATTCATGTTGGTTGTAGTGTTTATAGAAATAAATTCATTAATTTTGAAGGGTATGTGATACTGAACATATATTTTAAAAGTTTTGTAGTTATGAAAGATTTCAAAATTGAGGGAAAATTGATAGAGCATGTAGTATACATTCAAATAATAAAGCAAAGAGTTTCAACAAAAAATATTTTATTGAAAAAGATTATATCAATATCAGATGAATTTTGTAAAGGATGTGTATATTTATCCCATATTTCTGATATGATAAGAGAATTGGTTTGATAATAAAAAGTTATTTTGGAAAAAAATGAGATAATTGATAGTATACACATGGTTTATGATTCATCAGATTCTATAACATGTTTTTAGAAGAATATATGATTGAAATTATTTTATCCAGGATAAAGTATTTATCTAGGATAAAGTGTTTATCTAGGATAAAGTGTTTATCTAGATGTTTGTTAAAATATAAGGGAATTTTTCCCCACCACCCATTAGTGGTATATTTTAATAAAGTATCCTTTTAAAAGTAAATTCATTGAACACATAGAATACCATAAATGATACAGAAACAATAGTTTATTTGTTAAATATTCCTACTAATATGAAATAAGTGTTATTTCCTAACACAAAAGGATTTGAATATATTATCAAGATATACTGAAAGAATATATGATTTAAGAATCTAGTGGTAGTTTTTTTTGTATTAGAGAAGTTTAAACTTAATAGTTATTTATACTTAATATCCTAAAGAGTTTAGGATGTGTGATGGTAAAGAAAAATTCAAAGAGTTACATTTAGTTACCATGTAAAGTGGGTATCACTATTTCCTAAATAATTCTATCATTATAAAATTAAAGTAATATTTAAATTAATATACTAAATGGGTTTAGATATATGATGATAAAGAAAAATGTAAAGAGTTTCATTTAGTTATAGTGAACAATTAATATCACTATTTTCTGAAGGTTTATACCAGTAAAGTTACAAAGTGAATTACACTTAATATCCTAAAAGAGTTTAGGATATGATAGTAAAGAGAAATGTAAAGAGTTACAATAGTTACCGTAACAAAGAGGATATTACTTTATCCTAAAAGAGTTTAGGATATGATGGTAAATAGAAATGTAAAAGTTACATTTAGTTACAATATTAAAGTGATTATCAATTTATCTTAAAAGGTTTTAGGATTTGATGGTAAATTAATAATATAAATAGTTACATTATTTAAAAAAATAAAGTGGAAGTTTAATGGAAAATTTTCCAATGATAATGATTATGCACTTAAAAAGTGTTCTAAATAGGAAATAGAAGTATACATCATAAAATTTTATGTCATGAAGTTAAGAAGTTTTAATATGTTCAAAGAGTTAAATAGTTAAGAATATGATTCCTAAATCTCACCATTATTCAAATTATCTTACTTCATATGTGTTTATTACTAAAGAGTTTAGTGGTAGGGTTTTATCAAATGTCACATAAAGATATTACAAGAATTACATATAATATAATGATTTAACAAGACCCATGAATGTGTAGCATACATAAGGCTGATTTAGTAGTTTGTCATATATGATATAATAGACAGGTTCTTATGCTAGGTTTGTTAAATATTATTAAAATAGTTTTAAGGATATAAAATGTATCATATTAAATAAAATATCAACTTTATCATTATTTGGCATTGGTTTCATGAATGTATATATAGATATAAATTTTATGAAGTGTAATGATGATTTGCCTCTCAAAGTAGTACTCTTTCTTATCCCTAACCATTATTCATCATGAATTATTATAGGTTATGAATAATTTTTAGAGTTAGAGTGAGTATGATTCTTGTTTAGAGATACATAATATGCTCATGAGGCATAAAATAATGAAAAATATTCTTTGTGTGTGCTAGATAACCCACTAAGTATACCAAATGGAGTTTTATACATATGTATTTAGTATATTAGGGGTTCATGGATCATATTTAAATCCCCACTACTTGAGGATAGAGAGATACATAGCATGAGAACCTTCATACTTTGATACCCTACTTACATAAGTCTACATATTAACTTAGCTAATATGGGGGTGGTTGGGTATCTTGTTGATCATGTCATCGGTTGGAGCTTAACCAAGATGAGATTTTTCCTCTCATATGATGAGTATGACATATAGGACCTTTATTGAGATAGATCATGAAAGTGTGTGGCTACACCTATATATTATATATCTATCTAGATAAGGGACATGTGATGTGTTTATCTATAAGGGTGAATTAAATGTGATGTATTCACTATCCAATTTAGTCTATACCTTGAGAATCAAGAATGTTTGGGTAGGATTTATGGGATTGACACACTATGTGTCCCATAGTCACTTAATGACTTGGAAAATGGAAAATATGAGAATGAACATTTGTATATGATTTATATTGGTGGGCATGGGTATAGAGTTGTATTTATTTGATGGAGATAACATCATATCCCTTTATAGATTGAGTAACATTGATGCTTTAATAGATTCCACTCTGCTTATATTTATCAATCCAGATATTTATATTTGTTGTTAATGATTTGAAGGCTTGTGGATTCACACTTTTTGGTTAACTGAATAGGGATTGAATTTGACTCAGATAGATACTCTATAATTTTTATAGAATTAATCCAAAAGGTAGTTTTGGATGGGTATTCACAAGTTATTTCATATGATGTGATACAAGGTCAAGTTAATGATAGATTTCAAAAGGTTTTTTGGAAAATACCCAAAATGAGTTTTGGATATGGTTCTATAATTTATTGTATATGATACAATATAATGTGAAATGGTATAAAGTTTATTAGGATTTAGTTTAAGAGGGATATTGAAGTTGGTATGTCCCAAAGCCTTGTTTTGTATATAATAAAGTAAGAAATATTTTATGTAATTTTGAAAGGTAACATGAAGATGATATTTTCATGATATTACTTCAACTCATACAATATGCATGAAATGGTATTTCATGTATACAACATCTACACATGAAATGTTCTACCTAAGCAGCCATTAAGTGTAGTTTCATAATATGTGATGGATGGGGAACTCATTTCAAGTAATAATTTCATGAAAAAAACCGATGGATTTACTCATGCATTATAATGCATGAGTAAATGTAGAAATAGCCCAAGGAAATTCATTATGGATTTATAAATCTAGTATATATGATAGGTGTGATAGTTGTGTGTGTATTCCTACACAAAACCTTGGCCAAACTCTACATCACCTGAATATATTTTCATCTTTATCCTTAGCACCCAAGTCACTAGAATTTCATGGATATTGGATGGACCTTGCTTAAACATTAAGAAATTCAGTGTAGCATGTTGATACACAATGGATAGGGGATATCTTTTGGACACCCTTTGTAAAATTTATAAAATCATATGATGATGATGAAGATGATATAGATTCTCTATATTGTATGGTATGTATTTGCAATAGATTCTTCATTACCATTTAAGAACATGTTTCATATTTCTTGCATGGATATCCTTAGGTAATGGATTGTAATCACTTCTGTATATTCTAATAAATATTATTAGACTCATTTAATTTCCAACACTTTGTGTATCTCTAAAATAACCATTATGTATTACCTTATCCTCTGATATACCTTTATATATTTGAATTTTACTCTTACACATTCCCTTTGTCTCTGGATCTATCTTTATATATCAGTAGTATGTCCTTTACACATAATCATATTTACTTTTATACATTTTTCTTTGTCTAAGATAAACATGTACATATAAGAAAACTACTCTAACAAGCCACACTATATCTCGAGATATTTCCAAATTCTTAGCCTACTCAAATTTACCTGTACACATACAGGGAAGGTTACTCTAATGCATCCCTAACTTTGTTGATTTCCACTAATATATTCAAAGTTACCTTTATGCATATAGGGAAGGTTAATCTTACACATTTTAAACTTTTCTATATTTTCACTAGTCTATTTAGAGTTGACTTTACACATAGAGTAAAACTACTCTTTCATATTGAGACTTATCTAGAATTTAGATCCATTATACACAAAGACCAAAAATTTTTATATTGTTTACAATTGACTCCAATCCTTTTAAAAATACCTCCAAAATTCTAAACAACCTTCACCTGACAAAATAAAATTTATTTGATTTGATTTTTAAGATGATTTTTGTATCGATAACAAAATCCAAAACATACACACTTCAACACCATCTTTTCATATTCTTTCTTCTCTTTTATAAATAGCCAAGAAAAGGGCTCTTTATCAACTCTTAATTTTAACAAACAATCCCTAGATTTCATCATCCTTCACAAGTACACAACAACTTCATATTTCAACATTTCCCTTTAATATTCTTAGACTCAACATGTTGCATGTGTGTGCCTTAGTGATTCAATTTCTAGTTATGGGAACTCTATGAAGAGGGTTGGGTGAGTGCCAACATATTATTTATGATAGGTTTAATCCTTTTAGACATAATTATAGTGTGTTTCACAATATTTTTATATTTTAGAGATGTTTAGTATTAATGTTTCCAAGGTATGGGGTTTATAGAATTACTTATAATACCCTAAAGTGATCTTGGATCATGGAATAAAGTGTGAAGGGACTATTATGGGCCCTAGTGAGTGGTTTGAGGAGCTCCTAAGTTGTTAGACCTTGAAAAAAGTTCCATATAGTGATGAGGCTTGAGATTTGTGTGGGAAGGTCTGTGGGAATAACCTTAGAACCTAGAAACTCCTCGAATGATAGTATTTAGATGTTGGGAATGAGTCTTGTAACCTGTAGTGAGTCATTGGTCCTGGAATGTTCATGTGATTGGATGGTAATGGTGTTTATCCACTTTCTAGAGTGTACCTAGAGGAATTAAGTGATATGTAAGTGGGGGATTAGGATTAATTGACCATGGGGATACCATGGGAGTGGAATGAAAACTGTGTATCTGGTTAGACACCTTAGGGTTTGGTTGGATCCTATTGGTGTGTTGGTGATGGGAGTAGATGATGGTATGTGTTTCCTTATAACCCTACTGGGTAGTGGATGGCTTGAGAGTGGATTAAAATTCTAATATGGATAAGTGTGACCTATGGGTAAAACTTTTGAGTTGGGTATGGCCTATGGACATATAATCATCATGATTATTATATAACTATAGATTGAGTTTATGGATGAGGATGATGAGGCTGGTCAGGGTGGCGATGTTAAGTTGTATTTTGTACCCTCTACTAGAGAGCTAGGGGGATGTATGTGTGGATGGATGAGGGATAGGCTATGTAATTCATATGATATGTATTTATTTTTTATTATAATATATACATATTGTGCAACAATTATGATATCTTACCTAGAGTGAGAGGGTGGTGGAAATGGACATAGCATGAGACCTCATCCTAAGTGAGAGGGTGGAGGTATGACATGTAATATGAGGCATGGTATGAGACCTCACCTTAAGTGAGAGGGTGGAGGTATGAGACATAGTATGAGATATGGTATGATACCTCACCATGGATGATAGGGTGGTGGTACAAGATGTGGTATGAGTTATGGTGTGAAACCTCACCCTAAGTGAGAGGGCGATGGTGTAGGATGGTCCATGTGATTAGAACCTAGTACAAGACACTTACCTAAGTGAGAGGATATTAGTTAAGACTTGGTTATATGTATTTACCCTAAGTGATAGGGAATGGGGATGGTTTTTGTTGAGATATGATATACTACTGGAATTGTTTGAAACATTTGAGTTTAGGTATCGTGGTGGACTGGTTAGCCCATGATGACCTGATGCAACTACTTGAATATTATATATTTTTGCTTGGTTTATTTTCTTATACCTGCATACACTGTATATGAAGGAGTATATAAGGGATGTGTTGGTGGTACCTTATTGAGTTTTATACTCATACCCTACATGAGAACCCTAGCTCATGTGAAGATATTATGTTTGGTTCTTAGGTGGAAGATTGTATGGGGGTCTAGCTAGAGTATTTGGATAGAGTTTTGGGGAGACAGATCTGAGGAGGGACTTGGATGTTATAATTATGCCTCTAGTATATTTTATCTTTTGTTTATTATATATTTATTGTCCTAATGGGATATCCTTATTTATATTTTATGTTTACCATTTTTACATATTGTTATAGCATTTGATATTTTCTATAATTAATATTTGTTCTTTAGCCATAATTCTATGAATTTTATATGATATTTTACATGATGCATTGTTATTGTTTTATTATTGTATGTGATAGTTTCAAGAGTATAGTCTCTCCATGTTTTTCATAGACTCTCTTTACTATTCATATACTTCTGGTATATGAGGAGGTGTGCTTGAGGTTTTTAGTTCTCTAGATAGAGTGTTGTTTAAGCAATTTTATTCGGGATTTTAGAGTACCAGGTGGCCCTAAGAAGAAAAGGGGAGTACATTGAGGTCCACTGGCCACACAGGGTCCCTAGGGAGAGTACTCAATAGGAAACTAGGAACTCAATGGTAGGGGGCCAATTACCTAGTGGTGACCTGGGTTTTTTTTAAAAATAATTATTTTAATTAAAATATTAAAAATAATAACATGTTAATAACCACCATCTATTCATTATAGTTGCATAACCCACCCTTCATCACCTCCCTCTCTTTATCTTCCCCTTTGTGGATCTCCTTATTTTGAGCTAAGTTCATCATTCCATTTATCATGGGGGATCTTCATGGGTAAGGCCAAGCATCCTCTTCCATCTATTTTTGTTTTTTATCACTGGTTCGCTATTCTTCACCATATATCCCTAATTTAGGGAATTATGCTAGGTTTTATGATTTCTTTCAATAATAGTTGAATCATCTAACAATTATTGGTGAGTGGGATCCCATTATATTAAGGTAGGTGGTTTCTAAACTTTCCTATTGTATTATATTAATATCTCATGCATCGTATAATGTGTGTGTTGTGTGGGAATTAGTGAAAGACTTAAAAAGAAACCAAACTAGTTTCCTTTGTTTGATAAGAGATGAATTGGGTCTATGTAGCCTATGAACGATCTTCTAGTATTGGTGAATTGAGTGTTTAGTTTTTTATGGTTGTGATGCCTTGGGAAAATGAAAAGTGGCATGTGAAATAGAAACTATGAGGGGTATCCTTGTTTTTGTTATAAAATTAAGAGCCACTCAAGGTGTCATAGATAATTCCTTAATGGAAGAAAGCTTCAGTATGGGTTGGGATAGTGTTTAATTGGCCTTTTGATGGAGCCTTAGTCAAGTTAGTGGTCCCATGATCTTAACCCTTATAATATGGGTAGTTTATGGGAATTATAAACCCGAATAATGGGTGATAACTCATTCACCTGAATGGAAAGTGTGGTGTGATCAATCGTTCATCAACACTATTTAAAATATGATAGATTGTTCACTTAAATTCCCTAAATTGGTGTTGTATCATTTATTTCTCCCCTACATAATACCATTGATACATCACTCACCTTGATAATTATCAATGTATTATGTTTTCCACCATTCTTATGAGTTAAATGATAACTCATTCACCCTGATATATTATTATAGTGTTATATCATCCACCCTTGATATATTTAAGGGATATTTATTATTGATGCATCATTCACCTGGGGATTATGCATCGGTGGTGTATCATTCACATGGGATCTATATATTAGTGATGCATTGCTCACCTAGGGGTTATGTATTAGTGATGTATCATTCACCCGGGGTCTATGTATTGTCAATGTATCATTCACCTGGGGGTTATGTATTAATGATGCATCATTCACCGGGGGATATGTATTGGTTATGTATAGTTCACCTAATGGTTTTGTTTTTATGATACATCATTCATCTTGAGAATTATATATCATTGATATCCCATTCACCTCAAGGATTGTGTTCTAGTTATAAATTATTCACCTTGGGGTTATAATATGGTGATGGGTCATTTTCTTTATGTGATGTAATGGTGATGAATTATTCACCTTAAAATAATATTAGGGTAATAACTCATTCACCTTGGCTGTTGAATAAGTGGTGATAGATCATTCACACTCATTTTGTGTTCAAACATGGGAGCACCATCCCATTCTATCACTGGATGAAGTAGGTATGGTCATTTATAGGCTTAGTTGTTGAGTTGTCCATGAGATGAAGGGTATTTTTTATGTTTTACTTGTGATTATTTCATATTGAGCATGCACTTATATATGTTTGATTTATTTAAGGACACTTTTAGTGTTGGATTGCTAAGTTTTACTCACATTCAGCATAGGTGTCTTAGTGTGCATACAAATTTTATGATTAGGGATGCAGATGAGGGTCAGGTCCTTATAATTGATGGGTTAGCTAGATGGGTAGTTAGAGAGGTATATGGGGATAAGAAGGGAATAAAACCCAGTTTTGAAAAAGTATCCATTATTTTGTTTATTTTAGATAGCTTTTTATATGATCAACCCTTGTGGTGATCCTATTTACTTATGTATGACTCATGTTACACTATAATAGATCATCTAATACAACATTTGATATTCTATTTTCTTATTTTTGTATCATAACTATAATTTCTATAATATATTATTCTATTGTGATAAAAGGTTTCCTATTATTGTTTACATTGTTATTTATGGTAATACGGTAGAGGGTATAGTATCCCTATGATTAGTTCATCAACCCTCATTGCTAGTCATAAACCCTTAGCATATGGGGAGGTGTGCTTAAGGTCATGTGCACCCTCATAATTGGAGTTTTTTTGGAAAAATAGTCTAGGGATGTTATAAAGTGGTATTAAAGGGTTATTTTGATTTGTTTTACTATTTTGTGCAAGGTGTTTGGAGTTAGGATGTAGTCTGAACTTAGGATGCTCCTTATGCTTGGAAATAACTAATCTATGTATAGGGAAAGTCCAAATTACCAGTGATGGGATTATTATTCTTGGTTTTTGAGTGTTACGGTTTTATGATTTATAAGAAATGTGATATGTGATTTATGGTTTTTTTTTATTTAATCTTAGAATGGGGTAGAAATAGTCATGTGTTCGTGCATTATTCTTAGTATTTAGGATTCACATGACATTTTTATTCTTGTATGTGATTGGGTACCTATTTATGAAGTAGGGTTTGAATATTTAAAGTGTCAACAAAAAATTATATAGTGTTTTATTATATAACTTGTTGGTGGAAATCTACTTGAATGGATTCATGGTTATGGTTACATTGTTGTTATTTGATTATTAATTATGTGTATATTATGTGTATTTATACCTAGACTAAGAGTGGGTAGGTTGGAATATATTCAAGCTAGAATGAGTGGAACCGTTATATTATAGGGTGGGTGGGTGTGTGAGAGAGTGTGTAGAGTAGAAGAGCATGTTTCAAGTTACAACTTATCCTAAATAATGATATCAAGAACTAAGATAGAAATGTTCTAAGTTATGTGTTTGGAATTTTAGTAATATTCCACCATAAAAACCTCTATTAGAGTGTTGTGAGGGTGGGGGAATAATGACCCATAATCTATAGAGTTGAAGCCCCCAATTGTGCTTGTATATATTATTGTGATCATTTGGTCTTGGGTGAATTGGGAATTTAAACATCAAGATTACAGAGAGGGATGTTCATACATACTATGGATTGTGAACATTAAGTGAGAATTAGACTAATATAAGGGGTGGTGAATGTAACTTGATAGTACTAATCCAAGAGTAATTATTTCTTCCCAACACTTCATTATATGAGTATGTATTTCATGTTTCTTTTATTTGTTTTAATTTAATTACACACACATTCCTCTATTTTTCTTCTACTTTAAATATTAGAAACTCCAAAAACATTAATAAGTGTATTTAATGGTTGGTGATTTGGTTGGATCTTTATGAGATGACCCTAGTCATCCTCCCTAGCTTCATTTCAGGAGTTAAATTTTTCATTTATTATAAGGTTCACGATAACCTCGCATCACTCGTTATGTGTATTTATATCTGGTCATTAGTTATGTGTATTTATACCTGAAATGGGAGTGATTAGGTTGGGATAAACTCAAGTTATAATGACTAGAACCCTTATATTATATGGTGTATGTGGGTGTGGGTGTGTGTGTGTATAGAGTAGTAGAGCATGTTTCCTGTTACCACTTTTCCTAAATTATAATATCAAGAACTGTGATATATGTATTTTGAGTTATGCATTTCTCATTGTAGGTTATGTGAGGCTATTTTGGGATTTAAAAGAAACAAAACATCATTACTCTTGGAATGCAGCTAGAGAAATTGACCAAGGTTTTCTCACAAACATCCAAGCTAATGAACTCACTATTTAACACACTTATAAATGTTTTTTGGAGTTTTTTAATATTTGAAGTAAAATAAAAATGGGAAGGGAGGTGTGTGTGTGTGTGTGTGTGTGTGTTTCTTTATGTGTGTGTGTTTGATGAAATACAAGGAAGTAAATGAAATATGAAATATAGACTCATATAATGAAATGTTAGGAAGAAACGACTACTCCCGGATTGGTATTATGGCTTCCTTCATTATCAAACTCCTCATCCCACACAATGGTCATGCTCTCTTGTATACATGATCACCCTCTAATGAACTTGGTTGGTTTGAATACATAGTCCACTCAAGAACCTCTCGAGAAAACCGAACATCCACATCCTTCATGGGAAACCATCAGGTTAATCTTATCTTATGAGAATACCCTATTAGCCTCCCTAGGAATCTCCCACCACTATTCATCTCTCAGCCACCATGAACCCCTCATGTTAATTGGGTAAATTAAGGGGAAATAATGGTTCAGGAGAAGAAGAAAACAAATAAAAACAATGATGAGATACACTGTCACCAACCTTCCATCCCTACACTCTCTAGATCCTCAATTCAGGAACTTGATATTTAATTTATTGTACAATAACTAGGGAAACTCATATCACCTCTCCCAAATAAACTCTTGGGTAATATCTCTATGATCATGGAGGTGTGTATCACAAAATGAAAATGAAAAGAAACAATAATTAATAAGATCATGAACATGGTACAAAATGCTACTATTAATAAATTATAGTAATTAAATATATAAATCCCTAACTAAATCAAACCATGGTCGAAAGTACAGGGACTCTAATCCTTAAAAATGAAATGGTGGGATGTTTATATATGCATTATGGTTTATCTTCTACATCCCTAGTGAATTTCAACATGCTACCCCCATCCTTGGATCTTCTTCTGTGTGGATAGCTGAGGGTAGTTATTTCTTCATAGAGCACATCTCTTGAATCTTCCCTAGTGTGTGAAACTCCATTAATTATTCCCATAACCTTGATCTTATCTTTTAATAGAATAAGGTCACATGGAAGCTTGAGAGGGTATTCCTAATTTAGAGCATACAAGAAGAAAATTGAGATTTAAAAATTCCAGGTCAAGACCACAATTTTTTAGTGTAAATCATATTTAATCCCATGTGTCATTTGAGTTTAATAGCATGTAGAGGTTTTAGTTGGGTCTCAAAAGATGTTTAGTAATGTGCACATCCATTTGGGTTCACCTAACATAGATCTGGATGTGAGGTAGTTCATAATATGTGATCTTTAGTGGAGATCGGTTAATATCACATGAGTGGTAAACCATTCTGACGTGAGTGGCATCCCCTTGAAGTTCACTTTATGTAGCTCATGGAATGTCCTGGTTAACCATACACAACAACATTTTATTCTGACATGTATTTCTTTCATTATTAAATGAGCTTTGACATGAGGGTAGTTAATCTGACATGAACCCCTTTATCTCTCATTAAATTTTATGTTCAAAGCATTTAATCTAATATAACTCATGTATAAGCGTGTTTAATTTTATGAAGTGACATGGCATGACCAGTTTACCTTATATAAGGATTTTATCTCCCAATTGATTCTTACATAGCCTTTGTCTCTCCAAATTACTCACATATGAGTAGTGGGGATGCGTGATGATAATTCAAACATAGTGAATCCTTTACCTAGTTAATCTTATGCAATCTCATGCATGTAATTTCCCAACCATTTTATTCATATGCAAAAACTCATCCCTTTAATTGATCTCACACAACCCTTAGAAATCACTATTTAATGCTACGTAGCTCCCCAACATTCCTTTTTAATCTCACACAACAAATTAAAAACTGGTTTAATCATATGTGAGCCTTAGAATTCTTGATTTAATACCATACAGTCTTGGAAAGTTCTCACTTAATCAAATGAAATTGTAATCTTCCACCTGTAATTTCAATAAACTCCTAGAAATCAATATAGGATTTATTCTAATAATTCCTAAAATAAAAAAAAACAATTAAAAATCAATAATTCAAGAATTTTCAAAATAAATTCCAAATTATTCCCAATTCATGAAAAATGTGAATATTTTCTAAAATTAATGAAAATATATGGAAATTATTAGATATGATAATCAAATAAAATTTATAATTTAAGCATTTTATCACTCTCCCACACTTAATTCATTGCACTCTTAGTTAATGTCGATGAATTCAAGCACAAAAATCATCCCTCCAAGTCCAAATACACAAACCATAAAACAAGAAAATCAACTAAATCATTAATTATTGAAAATCATCATGATTTCTATTGAAAGTTAGGTCTAATAACCCACTTCCTTTAATCATTATTCTATCCTTTAGATCCTATGAAACCACTTAATTCCTCACCTTGAATTCATTCCCTGTTTACTATATGAACATTTTATATGGAGTTATGTTCATTCCCAAAGTGCATGTGGTCTACCATATTCTTACCAAAATCCTAGGTTCTTCACTTCCAGGTTCAAATGTACTAATCAATAGGACTTCCAAAACATTATTTTGGGGTTCAAGGTTGGAAGCATTTGATGTGAAAATTATTGAGTTGAAAGAGGAGTTTTAATCTCTAAGGTACAGTGAAAGTTATTATTTCATCCAATATAAAAACAATGAATGTAACTCACTCTCCTCACAAAAATAATCACTCACAACACCTTTTCACTTTATTTTGTTTGTGGATCACAACTGTACAGTGAATAAAAATGAGAAAAATCATCCACTTTTCTTTATTTTTATGTGTTTATTTTTTCCTTTTTTTATTCTTTTTGTATATGTATAGTTTTCTTATATACACTTTCTCTTTTTTTCTTAGAGAATAAGAGTTAAAATAGATATTATAGTGATGAATATTTATTTATGACCACACTTCCCAAAATATATTTTAAAGCACCTCTCACTCAACCCAAAATCAATGAACTTCCACCCAAGAATATTCATGATCACACCCTATCCTCCACACTTAATTGAAAGAAAAACATGAAATGAACAAAATATATAGGTATTAAATAATTAATATAGATTTTAATGTTTCTTACCTAATAGGAAGTTCATGTATTCTAAGGCTTAAATGGGTTCAAATGTCAAGGTGGTCAAAAAATGGAGTTATAATGGATTTTTCAAATAAATTATGGCCTCTATCATACATAGCACACTTGAATCATATAGCTTCAAACAAGAATTAAGTAAAGTTATAGTTTCATTCTTAGGTTAGAGAATAAAAATAATTAGTACAGTTAGTTTATGGTATGTTCATTCATTTCCATCCTACTAACATGAGTTCAAGTTTATGAAAGTAGTGAAAAAACTCACATCACCAATCATTTAAAACAAAAAATATATAAGGGGATCCTTAAAACTAGAAATTTGTTTTTATATAATAGGACAACATTTAGCTAAAATTTCCTAATAAAAAACGCACCAAAAATTAAAACAAAAACAACATGAAGGTCTTATCTAAAAAAGGTTGACACCTCCCCCCCCCAACACACACACTCATCCAATACTACATCATTTAAGTCCAAGTAGGTTCACACAAGATAGGAAATGGTTAAACAAATCTAAAAGAAGAATAAAACCTTGTCTATTGGTCCTAATATAGCTAATCTCCTTTTTTCCACTACTTATCTTTTAAACCTTCAAGTGAAAAAACTTGAGAAATTTATTACAAGTAAAATGAAAATGAAAAAAGGGAAAGTAAAGTGATCTTGAAACATTTACTAAGTGGGTGATATGTTTTTAACTATCTATAGCTAAGTAGTTTCAATGGATTAATCTCATTCATAATGTGGTTTGGTTTCTTTGATAGAAACCACCAAATGTGTGTTTTTAATTTCTATCAATGGACACTAGTCTTAGAGTACACCTTTAATAGAGTATTTCATCCAAAAACCCAAATGAATAGAAAAATATAGAAGGGGGTAGAATAAAATGTAAGGGGTATCTCTATATTCTATTTTATCCTCCTCTAGAAGGTGATCTTGGTGCAGTTTATGAGGTAATGGATTCACCATATGTATCAAAACATCTTCTTATTCTTATTCTTTTTCCTCTTCCTCTTTGGTGGTATTTACTGTAAAAACCAAGTATAGTTTCAACAGTGCCAAATTTTAATTAAAAACATGAGGGAAATCATTAAATAGTTCTATTTTAATGACATCAAAACAAGTTGAATCTAAATCTACACCCCCCCACACACACACACACACATTTTTTGGCTTGTAGCTTTATTTCAGCTTGCACAGCTCCTAGAAACTATTCATTTTGTGCTAATTCCAACACCATTATTTCTTTATCGGGTGCTTCTTCTTCAATATATTCACTATATGGGTCTGTTATAGGCTCAGGTAGATCTTAAATTTCAAAAAATAGAGAGTTAAAATGTTATTTTAGCAAGGATATATCAAAAGAAACATATTCTAATGAAAGTTACACTCCCTCAATTGGTTCTTACATGATCTCTTTCTCATTAATGAATGAATATAGAAGAATTTTTGTAGGAGAGGGTAATGGACACTCCATTATTTCTTCATTACCTAATATCCCCTATTCTTTATCCTTATTTATAGAATACTCCAACAATATTGAATTCACATCATCAAAATAAGGAGGGTTAGTTTTCAAGTGAATTTAAGAAAATGTAAAAAAAAACAAGAGTTTGATCATCTCACTTTAATGTTTCAGCTAGTATCTCATGTTATCCATGGAATGCCTCAGGAAAAATTGTGGAAATGTGTGGGAGAGAAGGATCTCCAAGTGTTTCATCTACCTCCTCAATTTTTTATTAAGAAAATAACAATGTCACTTCTTCCCCTTGTTCTTGTTCTTTTTGTTGTTATATACCTTACTCCATGTAATCTTGGGGAGTGGTTTAGATTATAGTCATCTTTTATTTTAATTATACCATGTGTAAATGTTTCTCCCTTGGTTTTTTTCAATAGTAAAGAGCTAGTTATTACATCTTTGTCTTCCTTTGGTGCTAGTTTTTCTCCATTATAATAGTGTGGGGACATGTGAAATTAATGTCAAATAGTTTCATTATGGTAGTATATTTGATCCTCTCACTAATTTTTATATGACACAGGTTTATCATACAGTGGACTTTGAATTATTTCCTTGGTTTCCTATGGGATAAGTGATTTATATGTTTTAAATTGTTTGTTTACATGTGGATTCTTGACCTTGGTAGTGATTTCATCAATCTCTTTGAACTGATAATAAATGTTTTGATCCATTATTAAAGAATTTTCACACAATGATGTTTATCTTAGGTTGAAAAAAATGAATGAAGGAAAGAAAGGAATAATAAAAATTAAATAAAGAAAAATAAATAAATAAAATCAAGAAACTAATTACATATGTGAAAAAATAATATAGTAGTCAACCTATTCCTCATCAACAGTGCCAAGTGATGTGAGGCTATTACGGGCCTCATAAGAAATAAAAATTTGTAACTCCTAGAATGCAGTTAGGGAAGCTGACCAAGGTCTTCTTAAAAATATATGAGCTAATAAACTCACTATTCAATATTCTTATAAATGTTTTTTTTAGTTTTTTAATATTTAAAGTAGAAAAAATACATGGTGTGTGTGTGTGTGA
This sequence comes from Viscum album, assembly GCA_963277665.1. Taxonomy (NCBI): domain Eukaryota; kingdom Viridiplantae; phylum Streptophyta; class Magnoliopsida; order Santalales; family Viscaceae; genus Viscum; species Viscum album. Next base: position 555,776,397 of record OY728143.1, read on the forward strand.
TGAAATGAAAGAAAGTAAATGAAACATGCAATGCATACTAACAGAATTAAATGTTTAGAAGAAATAAATGCTCATGTATTGGTATTATAGGTTCCTTCACTATCAAACACATCATCCCACACAATTATCATAACCCCTTGTATGCATAATCATACTCCACTTAACTTGGTTAGTGTGAATGCACAGTCCCCTTAAGAACCTCTTGAGCAAACCGTGTATCTACCTCCTTCATAGGAAATCAACGGTTTACTCCTCTCCTAAGATAATACCCTACTGGAATCCTTAGGAATATCCTAAATATATTTATCACTTAGCCAATATGCATCCCCCATGATAACTAAGTTAAGGAATGAAAAAAGATTGGTTTAGTGGGAGAAGAAAACAAAGAAGAACAAAGATGAGAGAAACTGTCACCATCCTTCTATCCCTACACTCTCTAGATCCTCAATTTAATAATTTTATATTTAATTGATTATATAAGGATTTGAGAAGTCCATATCACCTCTCCTATAGAAACCCTTGGGTAAACTATCCATAATCATGGAGGTGTAGATCACAAAATGAAAATAAAGAGAAAATAGAGTGATGAATAGTGTGATCACATAATGAAAAAAATATACTATTAATAAGTTAAAAAAAATAAAAATAGAAATTTCTAACTAAATAAAATGATGTCCCAAAGGCTAAGGGTCTAAACCCTTATAAATGAAATGGGGTAATCTTTTTATAGGAATCACATGTCATCTTCTTCATCCCTAGTGAATTTTAGTTCCCAACCCCATCCTTGGATTTTCTTCAATGTGGGAAGATTAGGGTGGGAATTTATTTATAGATCACATCTCTTGAATATTATTTAGTGTGAGAAATTCATTTAATCCCTCTCATGATCTTTATTTTCTCTTGTGATAGAAAAATTCCATGAGGAAGCTCGAGAGGGTATTTCCTAATTTAGATTAGACAAAATGAATATTAAGATTTGCATATTCTAGGTTGAGCCCTTGATTTCTTTTGGTGTAAATTGGATTTAATCCCATGCAACATTTGAGCTTAATATCACACAATGGATACAATTGGGTCATATAAGGAAACTGGTCATGTGTATATCCCTTTGGGTTCACCTAATTTAGGTCTAAATATAGGGTAGTTCACCTTATAAAAGCTTCAGTGTAGCTCAATTAATCTCACACAAGTGACATTCCATTATGATGTGAGTTTCATCCCTATAAAATTAACCTTATGTAGCCTATGGAAAAATCTTATTAACCATATGTGGTGACATTTTATTCTGATGCAGGCCACTTTTATTTTAACCCGAGCTTTGGCATGAGGCAATTAATATGATGCATCCCATTTATCTTTTATTTAATATAACATGCAGATCATTTAATCTCATGCGACCTATGTATGTGTGTGTTTAATATTTTGCAATGACATGACATGGCTAGCTAATATTACATGAAAAGTGGGTATACACACTAATCATTCATACAAAGTGACTCTCACACCCAGTTAATCTTACACAAGCTCCTTTACCTTATGTTTAATCACACATAGGTTGTGTCCCGACTATTTTATTCATATGCAGTGACTCATACCTTTAATTAATCTCACATAACCCTTATAAATAATCATTTAATACTATGGAGCTCCCTAACATTCTTTTTTAACCTCACTTAGGAACTTAAAACATAGTTTAATCCTATTTGAGACTTAAAATTTCTGATTTTATGTCATGCGACCTTGGAAAATTCTCACATAATCACATGAAGTTGTAATTTTCCACTAGTAATATCAAAAAAATCCCAAAAATCAATGTAGGATTCGTTTTAATAATTCAAAATAAATAAATAAAATAATTAAAAATCAAGAATTCAAGCCTTTTCCAAATAAATTATAGATTATTCCCAAATCATGAAAAATGTGAATATTACCCAAGATTAATAAAAATACAAGAATAATTAAGCATGATAAACAAATAAAATTTATAATTTAATCATTCTATAAATAGAGTATCATAGCATGTTTCATATTACCACTTATCCTAAATTATGATATCAAGAACCATGATAGACATGTTTTGAGTCCTATATTTGGAATTGTATGAATATTCCACCACAATGACCTCCGTTGGAGTACCAAGAGGGTGGGGAAAAGTATAACCCATTCATTATAGAGATGGATCTCTCTATTATGATTATACCTCATACTGATCAGTAGCTCTATCATATTTTATTTTAGGTCTTATAATCTATGGGGCATGGGGAACCAGGAGCTGGGTCGTCCATATTGGACTTGACTATGGAGTTACAACTAGAAAATCCATATCTCTTCATGGGTGAGGGTGGACCACAGTATATTGAGTGTTAGATTGAGTCTATGTAGACTATCTTTAATTAGGTTGAGACATCCTTGGAGTGGAGGGTGAATTTGGATATGTATATTCTTTGAGGTCCAGTGAAGCATTGGTGTGATGTATTGGTCTAGGAACACCAGAATGCGAGGTTGTCCTATAAGGATTTTCAAGCACTTTTCTTTGAGTAGTTATTACTTGTGATACTGTGGGATAATAGGTACAGGGATTTTACGTATCATGTTTATAGAGGCATGTCATTGGTGGATTAGACCACTCATTTTACAAATTTACTGTGGTTAGAACCATGTTAGTGGGTGATGAGACTTCCAGGTTCAAGGGTTTTGAGGATATCTTTAGGCATTTTATTCGATTATAAGTGAAATTTTTTTACCTGACATCATTTTTTTGAGGTTTTGAACCAGCCCCTCATTATTGAGAGGGGCCTGATTAAGGTTAGACCATAAAAGAATGTTTCTTTTCTATCAAGACCAAGAGTGGACCTTCGAGTAGTAGGAATTGAATGTATGATGATTCTTACATGGGCGTTGATAGACAGATCAATTAGGGTAGGGGTTCATCCCTTACTTCGAGAGGGATAATTTATATTGAGTTCTATTAGTGTGGGTAACCAAGGAACATTAAACCAGATCATGATAGAACAATTAAGGAGTGTTATTTTTGTGGTCAGATGGGGAACTTATAGAGATTATATAGGATCACACCACAGATAGATGTTGGTCACAGTTCTGGGAAGACTCGGGGTTTTGGTGTGGGGTTAAAAGTGCCAAAATGGTTTACTAATTGGGGTTCCTTTAGTTATTCAAGATATAGAGGTAGAGCTGGTTCATAAGGTCAAGGGTGGTAGTATTAGTAAGGTGATACCCTATAGGGGAGTAGGGGATAGAAAATCAGGGATGAGGCTTAAGTCAGTTTCACGCCATTAAGAAAACCCTTATCAATTTTAGTAGGGGTTAATTAACTATTCAAGGTATGATTCTAGTGGAATCCACCCTATCATTTGTTTTATTTGATATAGAATCATCACATTTGTTTATATATTCTTATATATCCAAAGATTTTGGATTGGTGGTGGTGTATCTCTATGGGGTGATTTTTATTGATACACCCTTGGGGTGTGATCTGAGGGTATTTGGAGATGTTTAGAGTATACTATCATGATCAGTGGGTATAAGATTCTCTATAATTTCTTCATGTTAGAGATGCACAGTTTCAATGTGATCCTTGAGATAGATTTATTGACTTAGTATCGAGCGTGCATCGAATGTTATCATTGATGGGTATCTGTCATGTCTACTGAGGATGATTGTTATACCTTCATTGGGGAGTGGGGTTTACATGCAGGCTATTACAGGAAAAAACATCAATAGTCAGGGGAGATCATATCCAAGATTTATAGCATTATTTTATGAGATAAGGAGGAGAGATATCTGGTCTTTCCTCTTATGATTTACTAGTTTTGGGATATTTTTTCTAAAGATTTATTAGGATTTCTATCTGACTGGGAGGTGGAGTTTATGATTGATTTAAATCCTAGTATGAATCCCTTGTCAATTATACTATAGAGGATGGATCCTATAAAGATTAAAGAATCAAATGTTCATAGGGAGGACCTTGAGGTGAAGTGATTCATTCACCCAACCACAACCCCTTGTGATGATCTTGTGTTGTTCTCTAAGAAGGGTGATAGTTCATTACATTTATATATGTATTATTGAAGATAAAACCAAGTGAAGATCAAGTACTGATATCTTCTCCCTCATATAGATGTCATATTTAATAATTTGAGAGTATCCAAGTGGTTTTCCAAGATTTATTTGAGACCTAGATATCAACAATTGAGGATCAGGCCATGTGATGTTCCTCACACTTATTTCAGGAGTAGATATAACTTGAATGAGTTACTCATGATCTCATTCAGTTTGAAGAACATTATAGTAATTTTATGGACCTAATGAATTGGGTCTTTTATCCATGTTTGGATTCCATCACGGTCATATTTTTTAATGACATTTTGTTATACTCCCAAGTCTGGGAGGACCATTCTCAACATCTAGAGATTGTATTGAGCACACTGAGATAGCATCAACAATATTTAAAGATCTTAAATTTTTATTTATAGATCATGGAGGTGTGTTTATTGTGGCATGTGATATCATAATCTAGAATATTAGCAAACCCTGAGGAAGTTGAGGTGGTGATTTCTTGGGGTCAACCCAAGAACATTTTCAATATTCATAGCTCCTAAGTTTGGAAGGACCCTACTAGAGATTCCTTCAAAACTTATTTGTATTGGAAGAACCTATGATAACCCTAACTAAACAAGTAGTTAAGTGTAAGTGGAATGATCCATATGAGATATATTTTTATGATTTTAAGATATGGTTGATTTTAATGTATATTTTGACCTTTTTAGAAATAGGTAATGAATATACCCTTTATTTTGATGCATCAGGAATTAGTCATGGATCAGTTTTGATGCAGAATGGGTGAGTGGTTAATTATGGGTCTAGATAGTTGAGACCATATGATCAGAAATACTAGACGTATGATTATAGATAGAAACAATAGTGCACATTCTAATATGTTGGCATCATCACCTATTATTTAAGAGGTTCATGATCTATATTAACAACCAATCTTTTGAATTTGAGATGGAATATACCCTTGGGAAGGGGAACATTATAATCATTACACTAAGTAGAAATACTCGCACCTAGGTGATTTGGGAAGTTAATAGTGAATATAAACTTATGAACCTCTTCACTGAGATACATCTCTATGTACAGGAGTTTCAGTAGAGGGATACCCTTACTTCTTTGAGCTTTACAACCTCACTCATCAAGGGAATAAAGAAAAGTCAGCTATCTGACTTGGAATATCGAGTCATTAAGGAGAATATATATAGTGGGGAGATTCTACAATATTTTTCCTAGGATTATGATGGGATATTTTATATATGAGGTCAAGTTTTAGTCCCTACAATTATGCATGAGGAGTTTATGCGAGAGTTTCATGTTGTGAGATTAGTTATTCACCCAAGGCTAACCAAGATGTATCACATTGCTTCAACTATCTGTGGGAGAAAGATGAGAATCAGAGACCTAGAAGTTTCCTTTAGCCTCTACCCATTCTTGAGTGAAAATGGGATGATGTGACGTTAGATTTTGTGATGGGGTTTTTGAGATCCTCTCATGTTAGTGATGTGGTGTGGGTTATTGTCAATCAATTGATGAAAGGTCATACATTTCTGACCGCTCAAGGAGCCTTAGTAAGTTGATGAATTAGGATAGTTGTATGTCTAAGATATATTTTGATTTCATGGTGTAACTAAGAGTATTGTATCCAATTAGTATGACTGATTTAAGTCACACTTATAGAAAGGATTATAAAAGGCATTGGAAATGTAGGTGCATTAGAGCACCGCATACCACCCTAAAACTGATAGGAAGTCTGAGCATACTATTTGGATTTTGGAGGAAATGTTATAGGCATATATCCTAGATTTTAGTTGTTCTTGGGAGATTCATCTCTAATTAGAAAATTTTTACTATAACAATAGTTATCAAGCATCGAATCAGATGACACCTTTTGAGGCCTTATATGGAAGTCTGTGTTAGTCACCTCTAGGCTAGCCAGAGGTAGGGGAGTCTTCTATTGTTGGATCAAGTTTCATATAGGAGACATGTAGGTATATTTTGTAGATTCATAAGTGGTTAGAGATCACTTAGAGAAAGAAGTGATTGTATGTTAATAGATAATTCCATCCTCTAGAGTTCAATGTAGGTGACTCGGTATTCTTGAGAGTGTTACCCCAGTTAGGTTATGGGAAGATTCAAAAGAAATGGAAGTTAGAACCTATGCTCATGTATGAATTTGATGTTATCAAGAGGATAGGTATAGTGGAATATCGGTTTGAACTTCCTCAGATATATCATGTTATTCATGATATATTCCACTTCTATCAGCTTCATAAATATCATCTTAACCCTTATCATGTGATCATCATCAATGATGTTGAGTTAGAGACTAGTGTGTTATTGAAGGAGTAACTATTTTATATCATGGATCAAAGTGATAAGATCCTTCATGGGGGGTGGTACCCCTGGTACACATGTAGTGGCGGCATGATCATATTTAAGAGGTGACTTAGGAGTGTGAGGTGGATATGTGAGCATGGTAGCTGGAGCTTTTTTCCAACAAGTCTTGGTGACATAACTTGGGTATGGGTTGTTATAAGGTGGGGAGGTAGTAACACCTTGAATTTTCGTATGGATTCATTTAAATTTTTATTGAACCATGTGTAATTTGATGGTATTGGGTTATTGAGGGAGTTGATAAAGGTCGGGGATTAGATTATGGGGAGTTGGTCCAAATTCAAGACATCTTTCTTTGATGAAAAATTTTACTAGGTACCTAGTGCTAGAGGGACAGGTACCTCGTGTCCCCAAGAAGAAAAGGGGGAGGCATTTGAGGGATATTTACCACTAGGTGACCCTAGAGAAGGTACCTAAAAGGGAATCGGGTACCCAGTAATTGAATATTAGGTACTTAGTGGTGACCTAGGTTTTTTAAAAATTTAATTAAAATGTTATCTCCTACCCATATGTTTATTCCAACCACATGATCCACCCTTCCTATCCTCCATATCATCATATTCTCCCAAGTGTATCTCCCTCATTTGAGTTTGGATCATCATTTCATCTATCCAAGGGGATCATTGTGGGTAAGACTAAGCATAATCCTTTATCCTTTTTTCTCTTTTTTTCTTCATTCATAATCAAATATCCCTAATTTAGAGAATTATTCTAGTTTTTATAATTTCTTTCAATTAGAGTCTAATTACCTAAAAATTCTTGGTGAGTCAGCTTCAGCTATATCAAGGTAGGTGATTCTTAAACTTTCCCATCAGTTTATATGAGTTTGTAATGCATTGTATGATGTTCATGTTATCAAGCATTTATATAAGGTGTATAATGGAAACAAACCAAATTCCTTTTCTTGATAAGTGACAAATATGATCTCTCTAGCTCATGTCGGATCTTCTAATCTATGTATATCAAGTGTTTGTCCACTAATGGTCGTGATGCCTTGGGAATTCAGTGAGTGTCATGTGAAATGGAACTAGAGAGGGGTATTCTTATTTATGTTATAACCCCATGATTCATGTGAGGTGTCCTAGAAAATTACTTGATTGAATAAATCCTAAGCATAGATTAGGATAATGATGAATTGGCCTTTTCATGAAACCTTGGGTGGATTAGTGTCCATATAATCTTAACCCTTGTGAGATGGGTAGTTTATGAAAATCATAAGCCCTGATAATGGGTGATAACTCAATCACTTGAACGGAAAGTGTGGTGTGATGAACAGTTTACCTATAGTATTTAAAAATGTGATAGATGTTCACTTAAATTCTTAAATTGGTTTTGTATTGTTGATTTTTCCCCTACTTAATGTCGGTGATAATTCATTCACCTTGATAATTGTCATAGTGGTGTATCATGAACTATTATTATGATTTATGTGATAACTAATTCACCATGAGATATTGTTATAATGGTATATCATCCACCCTCAATAGGTTTAGGGTCTATGTATTGGTGATTCATCGTTCACCCAGGGGATATGCATTGGTGATGTATCGTTCACCTGAGGGATATTTATTGATGATGTATTATTCACCTAGAGGTTATGTATTAGTGATTTATCATTCACCTGGGTTTTTTTTTGAGTGGTACATCATTTACCTTGGGAATTATGTATTCGGGATATATTATTCACCTTGGGGATTATGTTTCGATGATATATCGCTCAGCTTGGGGTTATAATATAGAGATGGATTGTTTGCCTTATGTGATGTAATGGTGATGTCTCATTCACTTTCCAAGAATCTTAGGGTAATAGATCATTCACCTTGACTATTAAATGAGTGGTGATAAATCATTTATACACATGTTGTATTTAGAGCATGGGAGCATAATTCCATTTCAACACTATCTGAAGTAGGTATAATCATTTAGGGACTTGGGTGTTGAGATATATATGATATGATGAGTATGTTTGTATGTTTGACTTGTGATCATTTCATATTGATAATGCACATATATAAACTAGATTTGTTTAGGTACACCATTATTGGTGACCTACTTAGTTATAGTCACACCTTGCATTTCTATATCGGTGCATGTGTAGATTTCATAGTTAGGGATGCAAGTAAGGGAAAGGGACCTATAATTTATGGGTGAGATTGATGGATAGTTTTAGAGTGAGAAATGGATGGGAAAGGACTCAAACCTAGTTTTTAAGCACTACAACATATTCATTGTTTAACGATAATTTTTTAATGGTGATTTACTAAACCACCGTAAAAAAATTAACTAATTTCATGGAATTTTTTTATGAACCGCTATTAAATATTGTGTTTTTATTAAAAAAAAGAAACTTTTTACCCCACTCCTTACCCTTCTCCCCTAAACCTTCTCCCCCAAGCTCCCCTTTAACCCCGACCCCAAACCCTAGCACCATCACGCTTCCCCCCTCATTGGCGCTTGGGTATCTCCCTATCCCTCTAATCTCATGCCCCCCAAGCCCTTGCTGGCATTGCGGTCACATCCCCCAACATGTCTTCCTCACCCTTGCCCTCTCCCAAGTCATCATCCCCACCCAAGCCCCTCCCTTTTATTGCCTTCACTCAAGCCCACGCCGGAGGTGGGGCCATATAGGTTTGATTTCTCTCTTCATTCTCATTTATAGTTTTATTCTTCAATTTTTTCTCTTGGTTTTGATTACTCTAAGAAAATGATTTCCCATTCTACATATGTTCTATGTTTTCATTTTAGATTTTTACTCTTTAATTTTTTTTATATACATTTATTGGATGTGTTTTTAGTATGAATTACCTAATGCATTTCCAGGTTTTGTATGCATTTTTTGTATAGTGTGTGTGCTCAATCATTGAGAGAAATGTAAAGGAATAATCAAAGAAATAAATAAACATTTTCAATTCCCTTAATAAATTATTTATTTTATTAAATTGTAAAATTAGAAACTATATAAAACCAGGTAATTTTTATTTAAGAAAGTGATAATGTTTAATTATATTTGGATGACATAAAGATAAATACTTTTTGAAAAAAATATGTTGGACATGAATTACAAATTTTGTTTAAACTAATACCATAATTTTTATAGGATATGGTATTGAATAATTGGGGACAAACAATATGTTAAGTATAGGAGAATTTTATGTTTCATTATTTGATATGTTTTTTATGTATATTTTTATATCATTTCTTTGATAAATTGAAACTTTTGATGAATTTTTATTACTATATTCATGATTTATTTGAAATTATGAGGAAGGTTGAATTCCATTGAAAATAAATTGAAAGAAATGTCATTATATGGTTAAATTCTAAATGAATTCCATGTTAAATGTTTAATAAATTATGAATAATTATTATATTATTAAAGGATAAAAGTTAAAATGTCTTTTATTCAAAAAATTGGAATTTTATCATTGTGGTTGCATTGAAAATTATAGATATATCTTTTGAATGGTGATTTATATTGTAAATATTCTTCTAAATATGAAAATGAATTGAGGAAATTGAAATTAATTGATTTTTTATAATTATTGTTGAAAAGTATTTTAATTGAGGTGATATTTTTTTGTGCTTTTTTACTTTTAATATAAGATCTTTAAGATGGGATACTTGTTTGGTATGGGATATGGGTTGGGATATAATTTACATATAGGATACTTCTTTATTTTTCATGTCATTCCTAGCCAATAAACATCATTATAATGTTGCTTATACATTATCAAATACCCTTAATTCCCCCAAATAGAGAGAAATGGTAATGATATAATAATTTGAGAATCAGTTCTGACTGCTTTGTTAATACTATTTGGTTCTTGTAATACAACATGCCTCCTTGTAGAGAATAATTCTTCCTAGTAACTATCCCTTCCTACACAACCCAAACTAATTCTTGCAGCTATGGGTCTCTTCATACCTCATCCTTCACAATTTGAGAATCCAGACAAGTGGGCCCCATGAAATCCAAGATCTGCAGCTCTTTCTCTCTATGTACATGAGATAAATCATACACTACAACATATTCGTTGTTTAGTGGTGGTTTTTCAGTCCTTGTCTTGAAAAGCAAGAGGATTTTTCATTCTTCATCTCCATGCAACTCCTTTGCTTTGAATGTTACTGGTTCAATGTTCACATCATCTTGTTCTTTATCATTTTACCTTATATATTCTATCTAGTTTCATTTTTGTTTCATGTTTTTGTGTTGTGATGTTATGGAATTTATTTTCCTATTTCACATGTTGTGGTTTTTTCTCCCTATGACTTCTTTTGGTATGCTAAATTTTTGTTCATTTATATTATTTATGCATTAACTATGAGTGTGTTTCTATATTGTTATTTTTTAATGATTATCATGGTTTTAATTTGTTGCAATGATTCCATATTCATGGTTTTTTACCTATGTTCTTTGATACCTTTCTATGTTTCCCTTGTGGATGATTTGTGTGGTAATTTTCCACCACTGTTGCTCTTTTGGATATATTTGTTCTTACTAATATGATTCTTGATGCTATTATCTCTTAATATATTTTTTTATTAGGTTAATCATCTTTTCAGTCCTTGTATTGATTCTTGTAGTTATTGTCTCTTATGGACCTTCCCTTTTTACAAACTCTTCAATGTACTCATAGATGGGTCTTCTAGTGTGGTTCACCCTATTTTTATATAATCACAGTATTCCTCTATTATAAGCAAGGTAAATTAATGGAATTATTCTTTTGTTTCATTTTTTAATCTTATGATAACATAGGTGTGACACTATTATCTAATGTCTCCTATGTTTATTCCTCTTGTATCTGACCATTCCACCAAATCAACCACGTCAGATTGTGCCCCTGAGTTCTGCCTGCATGAATTGCAATAGGATATTCTTGTTTAGCTACAAATTCTTCTGGGAAGTCTCCCTATTCACAGCTTCTTTCAATTGTGAGACATGAAATACATGGTTTATTTTTTTTTGTTAACTAGAATCTTCAGACAATAAGCAACAAATCCCATGCTTCCTACCACATGAAATAGACCAAAATACCTAGCAATGAGTTTGGGATTTATTTTAGAAACACTTAAGGTTTATTAGGCTATAACTTAACCTAGACCAAGTCCCTGACCATAAAATGCACTATTCTACATCGATGGTTGGTATATTTTTCCATGATTTTCTAAGATTGTTGAAAATTTATTCATAGATGCTTCAGGGCCTCATCCATATATTTTAATGTCATAGCTATTGCTTTAATGATCGTGTCCCCCTTCATATAATATAAGAAAGTATGTAGTGTTTCAATACACAACATCAAATGGTATCTATCCAAATGAGGCATGATAAGATGTTTTTTAGTGATATTCTTCCCAAGATAACTAGTGTACTTAGTGTTTAGGTTGGTATGAAAAAAAAAATCATAAATAAACTTCTAAACACCAATTATCCACCTTAGCTTTCCCATCACTTTGAGGATGGTACGACGAACTCATTTTCAATGTTTTCCCTTATAATTTGAACAATTCTTGCCAAAATTAGCTAGTGAAAAGTGGGTCTTACTCACTGATAATAACAGAAGGAATACCGTGAAGTCATACTACTTCTTTCAAAAATAATTTTTCGACAGTCTTAGCTATGTATGAATGTTTGAGAAAAATGAAATGTGCATAATTACTCAATAGAAAAAACTTTAAAATGGGCTACTTGTTTGGTATATGGAATGGGATGGGATATAATTTACAGACCTATTTCTCAATTTTGGGAAGCTAATCACTATCCAAGACCCCTTTATATTCCCATCAATTATTTATTCATTCAAATAATTTTCATTTTAATTAAAGCTTGAATCTATTTAATTCCAATTAATGCCACTTTACCAAATTTTACCATTATCTATTTTCTTATTTAGTAATACTTATGTGTATTAATTTTTTTAATAAAGTGTAGGCACTGTGTGATATATATGGATACAAGTTGGATCACATTACTAAGGAACACACCTTAGTATGCTAAGGGTTTGGAGAAGTTTTTAGATTTTTCAATTTCCAATCGATCTGTTGATGGGAGAATAAGATGTCCATGTACTAAATTTAAATTTAGAATATGGTTAAAGAGAGATTAAGTTTATGAACACTTGATATTGAAGCAATTCCCTGCTCAATATTTGTATTAGATTTGACATGGAGAATCGAACATTACATAAAGTTTGAACACATATGTCAAATGATAAAATGAGTTGTCAACTTCATTGAAAATGGAAAATGAAATTAAAAACCTTATAAATGATGTATTCGATATTGAAAGACAACAATATCAACATCAAAATAGATCAGAATAACCATTTGAGGGTGATACAAATAGCAACTTGAAAAGTGATGTTTTGTGACTATAGGACAACCAGATCAAGATTATAACATATCATTAGATCCTCCTCTTGATTCTGTAGAGAATAATTTAAGAGATAACTTTATTGATAAGAAAAATGTGTTTCATGGTTTAGTTGATGATGGAAATCAAGATTTTTATAGTGTATGTTTGAAATATTCAAAGATTCCTTTTCTGCTAAAGTTGTACCATATCAAATGCCTATGTGGAATTAAAAATAAGGAGATGTCCATGATATTAGAATTTTTGAATGATGAATTAATTAAATCAAAGATCCCTAAGTCTTTTTATGATATAAAAAAAGTTATTAACAAACTTGGTCTGAATTATACAAAAATACATGCTTGTCCCAATTATTGTATGCTTTATTGGTGAAAGGATTCAAGTAGACAAGATTTAAAAGAATGTTCTTCTTCTAGATGGAAGTCAATGGGTGATTTTGGAAGTTTGAATCAACATACTACTATAAAAAAGAAGAAAAGGAACACACCTATAAAGTTTTTTCATTACTTTCCTTTAAATACTCGATTGTAAATATTATTCATATCATCGAAAACCGCCGAGCACATGAAGTGTAATTCTATAGATAATAACAATGATGGGTTAATGTGACATCCAAGAGATTCACAATCATGGAAGAAATTTGATTCATTATATCCATATATCTCATTTGATCCTAGGAATGTTCGATTAGGATTGGTTGTTTATGGATTCAACGCATTTGGGACTTTGATCACCAGTTATAGCATTGGTTGGTTATTTTTATCCCTTACAATATGCCTCCATAGATGTGCATGCAACAAATGTATTTTATCATTTAGATGATTATTCCTAGAAAAAAAATTCCTGGAAATGATATTGATGTATACTTTAATCCTCTAATTGAAGAATTATAAGAGTTATGGATCAACGGAGTTGATAAATATGATGTATCTTCTAGAATAATGTTCAAAATTCAAGCTGCTCTAATGTGAACCATTAATGACTTCCCTGGACTTGGGAATTTAGCTAGTTGGAATAATTATATGGGTTTGGATTGTCTTGTTTGTAAAATTGATTTTGAGTCCTAACAAATACCTCATAGTAAAAAATGGTGCTTCTTGTTTCATCAAATATTTATCGATATATCTCATAGATTTCAGTTGAACAGGTCAAAATTCAATGGTTTTATTGATCATAGACCACCTCTAAAGTTATTGATAGGTTTTGAAATATTATCAAAACTTGGAAATGTTGAAATAGAATTTGGGAAGGTGCTTCATTTGAATGGTAATGAGAAATGAGTTCTAATTGTATCGTCAAGTGAAATCAGAACACAACAATGGAATAAAAAGGTATATTATTCAAACTTCTATATTGGGAATTTAATTTTTTGTGGAATAATCATGATGTTATGCATATTGAGAAGAATGTTTATGATAATTTGATCATCACATTTCTTAATGATCATGTAAAATTGACGGACCATCTCAATGCTCAAAAAGACTTACAAACAATGAACATAAAGCATGATCTCTAGCCAAATAAGAATGGAAAGTATGTTTAGGCAATTTTTGAAATGAAAAAAAGTGATAAAGATACATTCCCTTCGAATTTTAAAACATGTGAAGGTATCTGATGGGTATTCAAGTAATATCTCAAGGTTTGTTAACATCTTCTGGCACACCCTTCATCAGTGTCATGTCAGCAACTCAGCCAACATCTCCCCATTCAGTAGGATCAATAGTGAGGTAGTAGGTCATCACTCTTGTTTCTTCATAGGGATATTTAAGGGTGACAATTACAGGTAAAAATTTTAATATGAATAAATTTATTGCACTTTTTTATACTACTACTTTTGTTTTTTCATAAAATATAGAAATAATTTTATTATAGAGAGAAATATAAAAAGTTCATATGTCTGGAATCTTAATGAACTAAAAATAGTTTTCCCATTTGACTACTATGGGGTCCCTACAGATGATGTCGTGGGATTATTTGGCCAGATTTTAGGCCAGATAGTTGAAAATCTAGTTACCCTTTTGATTACATATGCTGATTGGAGGCATATGCCTAAATCTTGAAAAAATGAAGTTTTTGATTCGTAGATAAAGGTAATTTTAATACATTATGGTGTAATTGAATTTCATTATGTTATTAAATTCTAATATTTTAAAAATGAATATATTTGTACAGATATTTTCTCACTTTACCATTGCTGATCTTATAGCATGAAAATGGACATTGAAATTTTGGGGTAAAAAATGGAAGGATTTTAAATGGGAATTATGGAATGAATTCAACAATACTTCTTTGATCACCTAGCAACTGTATGATAAGGTACCTGAAGGGGTACCTAGAGAGCTATGTAAGGTTTTTGTTCTAACACCCCAATCCCAAAAGCCTAGAGTCAGTGCATTATTACGTATCATTGGTATGATCACAAAAGATCAAGTCTCAAAAGACCAATTAGTTTAGTAGCTTTGGAAGTACTAGATACCTTCATAATGTTTACATTACATCATAAAATAGAAAACTAAAACAACATTGTTTCCATAGACAACACTGAGATCCCATAGACTATCTCTAAAGGTCAGTCATAATATACTTCTTCACATCCTGGGAAAAATAAAACATAGAAAGGGGTGAGCTCATATGCTTAGTAAGGATAATAATATAGCGGAAACTTTTATAAATAAGCATAAACATTTAAGGCAATGTATATAACTAAAACAAAATCCTTTTCAAAATAAAATTCATCATAATATGAAAAATATAAATCAAAATAATGCCATTTACTTACTCACATGGATATTCTACTAGTCTAATAATCACATGCAATATCAATAGCCACTTTCATAATGATGGAATGGATAATGCCAGACTTCATAACCACATAGTCAAGGCCTTGTGCCAAGACTAAAAATAAGATTTTGTTAAGGCCTTGTTCTAAGACACTAGTTTGTCTCATGAGACCTACCGATGCATCGAGGAGCTATAGAGGGCTCCATCCGTCACTTACTAAGTCCAATGCATTCCTCATATGAAAAGGTTTAAACATAGCATAAACATTCATATTAAGAATAGCATACGAAATGTCAATAATTTATCCATAAACCATGAATGGTATAAAAATAACACATCCACAGTCAAACATATCACAAAACCTTCAATACAATTTGGAAGTTTTGTATCATAATAAATCAACTTCAAATAAGCTTAAAATCCATCAAAGGATATTGACATAGATAAAATCAAAACTTTTTTAGAGAAATATCTCTTTCTATTTTGAAATAATTTAAGAGTAACATAATTATAAAGAAAAAAATTTATTTTGAAAATATTCTTATAGGCTTTTAAGGGAAGCTTCGATGATGTTATAATAGCGGAAAATAGTCACACCCGCCGTATAAGTTAAAAAAACATTCTTACCTTAATTTTGTCAAAAAAGGTCATAAGATAACTTGTTTGGAAAATGACGGAAATATTAATTTCAAAAACATAAAATTTAAAATAAGGGTATAAATTAATTTAACCCATTGTCTAGTAAATAGTAAAAATGTTTTGAAATACATTTTAAGAAACATGTATGTGGATGATAAAGAGGTCCCAGTAGATAATTACATATAAACAACCTCAGATAATGAAGAGATTGTACAATTAACATTTACCTTGTACTTTTCCTTGGTTGAGGGTACATTAACCTCATGTATAAAGGTTAAATAATTTTTATTAAATTATACAAGAACCATATACATAATTATGATATCATATATGATCTTCTAATAATGTTTTGTTAATGATATTTTAGTATTATCGGCGTTTCGGGTGCTAACTGATTCGTTTTCCTTTATATTATTTGTTACATGAGTCACGTTAGTTATGGATGGGATGTTTAATATTAGTATCCAGAATGATGTCAAGTATTTAAACATTATTTTTAATCATCAAATGAAAATTAGTCTTGAATGGTTACGATGGGGAATGAATCTCATCATGTTTGTGGAGACGGCAATCCGTACGTACACACATATGGTGACATGTCATTAAAAGGATGGATAGAATAATGAATATGGTTGTACCATATTTATAATAACATCACATTATATATAAGATACTGGAGTTATTATTTTATAAAGGAAACAACAAGGAAAGAAGAAGTGGAAGAAGAAAAGAACTTGAAAGTGGTGATGAAATATTTACCTATTCTTCGGGTTCTTACTTTTGATTTGATCAAAAGGGCTCCGTAGGTTGGATTTATAACTAAATTAAGGCCTATATAATTAATTGAGGACAGTGGAGAGGATATTTGGGCAGGGTTTTCCCAATCCAAATGGCTTTGAATATGTGAATTTGAGATAAGGGGAAGTGCCCTTTTAAAATAGGGGTGAGGGGCACCTTAGGAAAAGATTGAAATATAATTTTATAATAAACTAATTTTTAGTTTATAATGGACCAAAAATTAATTATCTAAAGTATAAGGTGTGTATGGGTCTAAAACCACTCAAAAAATAGGTTTTAGATAGGTTTTTGTCACTATATTAACCTTATCTTTTAGATTTAACTCTTAGTTAAATAGTTTGACATTAACCATGCCTCTTTGTATTTTTATATTATATGGTTAATAAACATACTATAAACTTCCAATAGAACATAAAGTGATTCATTAATGAAATATATAATATTATTTAAGATATTTGGCAGAACCTTATATTTTTAGGAATAGAATATCAATTAATAATATAATATTTCTTTTAAAAACTCTTTTATGTCAATTTTGACACTTTTTTCTATTTTGTTTTTGTTAAATTCATAACAGCGTTATTACTTCTAAAAAAATTGATTTAATAAACCTTAACATGTCATATTAACCTATAAAATTAGTTTAATTCATAAAAAGTCTCAAATTATATTTATTTGGATATTTATAATAACAGTTATTTTAATATTTCATTAATACGGTAATTATTGCATCATCATTGTGTCATAAATAAATTTTATTATTTAATGTCTAAAAATTATAAATAAACTACCATTATGTAGGAAATATTTTTATATTTCTAATTAATATTTATAGTTGAATTTATATTGTGTGTAACCCTATATTAAAAATGGTTTAGTTATTAAACTTTGAATTTAACTCTTTTAACTCTTCTTTAAATAAAATAGTAATAAATGTCCTAATATAATCCAAGTGGAACAAATAGGTTAATATTTTATTCCTAAGATTTTTTTGGTCTAATTATACTTATACAATAAAATTAGGACATGTGTTAGGGTAATAATAATAATATCATTTTTACCCTTAATTACCTTATTTACTTTTAACCATGGTAAATAAAAGTCAAAAGTTTCTATTCACCAAAAATTATTTTCATCTTATTGAACCACATATTACTTATTGAGGTTAACCGTGTGTCTTGGATTTTTGAAATTCAACTCACAGAAATGGTAAAATTAAGTTTTATGCAAATTTGTAAATTCTCCTAGGAGGTGGGTAAAAGACGGTAAAAAGTTCAATAAAAATTTTATATATATAAACTTATTATAAAATGGATCCAATGAATTATATTGAACTTATATAGGTATTATGTATCTATTTTGACCTAAAATAAATTTAAACAAAATAAATAATTATTTAAATAAAAAGTCGGTTTTAACCAATAACTCAGTGTTTTTCACTATTCATCAAAAATTGAAAGTTTTCAAAAAAATACCAAAATGTCACCCTAAGCTAATTTTGATAATTTTAATTCAAAAATTAAGTCTATTTTACAAAATTAAAAACATTTAAGTTTCATTTATTAATTTAAAATTAATTCCCATTGTCAAAACCAAAAAGCGTGTTTTTAAGAAATAATAACCAATAAAATATTGATACTTGTTTATGTTCAATTTCAAAGTGAAATTATTTCCAATGAATAAAATTGGATTAAATGGTAAAAATATAATCTATTTATACTTCTAACCCATTAAAATGTATAATTTAACACTACAAATTATTTTGATTAAAAAGGTTGTTTTCAGTTAAAATATATTATTTTTTATATTCATTCAAATATGAAAGTTATCAGAAAAACACCAAAAATTTATTGAAACTAAATTCTTATGTCCTGATTCTAAATAATAAGTTTATTTTGTAAAATTTAATATGTAAAAGTTTCAAATATTGTATTTAAAAAGGGTTCTCCATTAAAATGCGGTAAAATTACATTTTTTGAAAAATATTTCTTTTATCTGAAAAAATGAATTTGTTCTTACATTATGTATAAGAAACTCATAATATGGATTCTAAAATTATAAGGATTATATAAAGTTCAAAATTTAATTAATACTATTCATAACCACTTTTGAACGACTAGTTTGGTAAGTCGTGGTGCACTTGAACTCAGTGTTGCGTGTAGTGCAAGTTATTGAATTACTTTGAAGAAATAACGTACTATGAAATTTTGGGGTGTTAAATTATTCCCTCCTTCAATAAATTTCATCCTCGCAATTTGAAATTGTTCGTTGAAAATAAAAGGTTGAAAATAGAAAATACCTTTGTGGGAAAACCCACATCAGAAATTGGGTTAATAAAATTTAGTCTTAATAAGAGGAAAAAGGAAATGAAAGGGTCACCGCCAAATTATGATGTCAATTAGGAGAATATTGGTGTTAATTAGAGACACATAATTGTAGGAAAATGTAAATATTTATAGGGAGTGATTAAGGTCATCAATCACAAACAAGTGTAAAATTGAGGGCCTCAAATCCATCAATCTATGATGATTTAAAATACCATCGGTTCAAAAAATCATAAGGTGTTGGGATAACACATTTTTTGGTTTTAAGATCCATTAACTAAAGTTTAAGAATTAATTTAATCATATAATAAGATGAAAAAAATTATATATATATATACTTGAAAAGTACAGTTTCATCCTTCAACTAATTCCTACCATAAACTCATCTTTCACTCCAAATGATTTCAAAAAAATATTTTATTTATCCTAATCGTATAGGGTTACAAAAATAATGAATTTATAATTCACCTATCAGAACCTTTAAGAAAAACTATATTATACAATCCAGGGACTTCACGTAGTCTAGTGGTAGGCAATAAATCTCAATCACACTATGGTTGTGGGTTCGATTCCCGCAGCTTTTTCTGATGCGACGGATTGTCACGTGGTCTGCGTGTTGTCCTTTTTATAACAATCCAAAAATAACCTTAACAATATTATCCAATTTCAAAATTAATACATTCCAACCTTTATACTTATCTAAAATACTTCTATCCAAACTCACAGTCCAAAATTTATAAGGAATTTAAACACAATGAAGATCCTTTTTTCCACGTAATAACATGTGAATACCTTCATCATGTATTCTTTTAAAACATGGTTACACCCTGAATTACCGTAAAACCATATTGATTACTTTAATGCTCCCTTATTCTTTATAGAATACTGAATATACTCTTTATATTCAAAAAAATGTTTTAAACTACAACAATGATGGAATATACAAACCATTAATCAGTTCCAAGGTAGTCAAGAATATCCAATATAATTTATCCAAATCAACCATCTCTTATTCCAAAATTAATACCTTAGTATCAGGACCATATTAAGGTTTATCTTTCCTACAACCATGTGTTTTCCAAAAAATTTAACTTGTTGTTGAGTCACTTTTCTTGGTTCCACACAATCTCATGTCCTTAATGAAATAGTACTGCAGTACAATCCTTATATACTCTATAATTCTTATAACATGTATATCATTAATACAATACTCAAATGAAACAATACTTTAATAACAACCTAAGAACTCTTAATCATTCCTCTTCATCTTCAGTAGTATCATAACTTGATTATTATCCAATATCAGTATTTGGGGTATACTCTGATGATTTGGACATTGATTCACATAGTGTCCCAACTCCTTGCAGATGAATCATTGTACATATGAAACCTTTTTCTCACCCTTGCAATCACGTACTTGGTGTCCTTTTTCTCCACACTTATAACAAACTCTCATTCCCTTCAAGCATTTACCAAGGTGATTCTTTCTATAGTTATCACATACGGGAAAATCCTTCTTTCCCTTATTCCCTTTATCCATCTTTCTCTCTATAATATTTTTCTTCTCTGGCTTCCCTTCAAAGCCATAAGACTCATAAAATTCTTTACTTATCTTATTAACACATGATACTATTTCTTCATATGATGATAATACATGGGAGACTATTTCCTTTATAAATTTTGGCTTAATACCATGAAATATATGATCCTTCTTACTCTTTGGATCATGCGTATTGCTGGAGGTCTCATTCCATCTATTGGGAACCATTTCTAAACAATGGCATACACTAGGTTAGTTTATGAATAGAAATGCATAATTCCAAACTTGTAAAACAGTTAACATAAATTGAACAGTTCATGGATATAATCCATAATCATAAAAATATTTTCTTTGAGGAAGTATATACCCATAAACCCTTCATAGTGGTTTGTAAAGAAAATGAGGATTATCCTAAGCATATCCCCCGGGAGTGTCATAACCAAAAGTACAGCAAGGCCCGTTGTCATGCACCAGTTCCCATTCGAGTCTAGCTCAAAGCGGTGTTTTGGGGTTTTACCCCTAGGTACATCTCTTCTAGAGCTGCCTCTACCTGCTCGTATCCAGAAAGGGATGTACATCTTGGAAAACTCACAAAATCTCAACAGTACCAAAATTCTAGGAAGTTCTTCTATACTAATCCACAAATTCTATTTTCGGGCTATGTGCTCTAATAAGAGTTTATCTAAATCTAGTTTCCAAGGTTTGTACTAAACTTAATCTGATACCAACTGTAACGCCCCGACCCTAGAAGCCCAAAGTCAGTGCATTTTTATGTATCATTGGCATGATCACAAAATATCAAGTCTCTAAAGACAGATTAGTTTAGTAGCCTTGGAAGTACTAGATACATTCATAAGGTTTACATTACATAATAAAATGGAAAACTACAACAACATTGTTTCCATGGACAACATTGAGATCCCATAGACTATCCTTGTAGGTCATTCATAATATACTTCTTCGCATCCTGGGAAAAATAAAACATAGAAAGGGGTGAGCTCAGATGCTCAGTAAGGATAACAATATAGCGGAAACTTTCATAAATAAGCATAAACATTTAAGGCAATGTATAGAACTAAAACAAAAGCCTTTTCAACATAAGATTAATCATAATATGGAAAATATAAATCAAAATAATTACATTTACTTACTCACATGGATATTCTACTAGTCGAATAATCACATGCAATATCAATAGCCACTTTCATAATAATGGAACGCATAATGTCAGACTTCATAACCACATAGTCAAGGCCTTGGGCCAAGACTAAAAATAAGATTTTGTCAAGGACTTATGCCAAGACACTAGTTTGTCTCATGAGACCTACTGATGCATCTATGAGATATAGCAGGCTCCACCCATCACTTACTAAGTCCAATGCATTCCTCATATGAAAAGGTTTAAATATAACATAAACATTTCTATTAAGACTAGCATAAAAAATTTCAATAATTTATCCATAAACCATGAATGGTATAAAAATAAAACATCCACAGTCAAACATATCACAAAACCTTCAATACAATATGGATTTTTTGTATCATAATAAATCAACTTCAAATAAGCTTAAAATCCATCAAAGGATGTTGACATAGATGAAATCAAAACCTTTTTAGAGAAATATCTCTTTCTATTTTGAAATAATTTAAGAGTCACATAATTATAAAGAAAACATTTATTTTGAAAATATTCTTATAAGCTTGTAAGGGAAGCTTTGATGATGTTATAATAGCGGAAAATAGTCACACCTGCCATATAAGTTAAAAAAACATTCTTACCTTAATTTTGTCAAAAAGGTCATAAGATAACTTGTTTGGAAAATGACGGAAATATTAATTTCAAAAACATATAATTTCAAATAAGGGTATAAATTACTTTAACCCATTGTCTAGTAAATAGTAAAAATGTTTTAAAATACATTTTAAGAAACATGGATGTGGATGATAAAGAGGTCCTAGTAGATGATTACGTATAAACAACCTCAGATAATAAAGAGATTGTACAATTAACACTTACCTTATAATTTTCCTTGGTTGAGGGTATGTTAACCTCATGTATAAACGTTAAATAATTTTTATTAAATTATACAAGAACCATATACATAATTATGATATCATATATGATCTTCTAATAATGCTTTGTTAATGATATTTTAGTATTATCGGCGTTTCGGGTGTTAACTGATTCGTTTTCCTTTATATTCTTTGTTACATGAGTCATAATAGTTATGGATGGGATGTTTAATATTAATATCCATAATTATGTCAAGTATTTAAACATTATTTTTAATCATCAAATTAAAATTATTCTTGAATGGTTGTGATGGGGAATGAATCTCATCGCGTTCGTGGAGATGGTAATCTGTACGTATGCACGTATGGTGACATGTCATTCAAAGGATGGATAGAAAAATAAATATGGTTGTACCATATTTATAATAACATCACATTATATAGAAGATACTATATTTATTATTTTATAATAGAAACAACAAGGAAATAAGAAGTGGAAGAAGAAAAGAACTTGAAAGTGGTGATGAAATATTTACCTCTTCTTCGGGTTCTTACTTTTGATTTGATCAAAATGGCTCCTTAGGTTGGATTTATGACTAAATTAAGGCCTATAGGATGAAGGGAGGATAGTTTAGAGGATATTTTCGTAGGTTTAGTCCAAGTAAAATGGATCTAAAGATGTGAATTTGAGAGAAGGGGAAGTTCCCTTTTATAAGAGGGGTGAAGGGCACCTTAGGAAAAGATTGAAATATTTTTTTATAATAAAATTATTTTCGGTTTATAATGGATAAAAAATGAATTATTTAAAGTCTAAGGTAGGTATGGGTCAAAAACCACTCAAACAATAGGTTTTATATGGGTTTCGGTCGCTATATTAACCTTATCTTTTAGATTTAACTCTTAGTTAAATAGTTTGACATTTACCATGCCTCTTTGTATTTTTATATTATATGGTTAATAAACTTACTATAAAATTACAAGAGAACCTCAAGTGGTTAATTATTGACATATATAATATTATTTAAGACCTTTTTCTGAACCTTATTTTTTTAGGAATAGAATATCAATCAATAATATAATATATTTTTTTTTAAACTCTTTTATGTCAATTTTGACACTATTTTCTATTTTGTTTTTGTTAAATTCATAACAACATTATTACTTCAAAAAAAATTCATTTAATCAACCCTAAAATTTCATATTAACCTATAAAATTATTATAATTCATAAAAAGACTCAAATTATATTTATTTGGATATTTATAATATCAATTATTTTAATATTTCATTAATACGGTAATTACTTCATCATCATTGTGTCATAAATAAATTTAATTATTTAATGTTTAAAAATTATAAATAAAATAAAATTATATAGGAAATATTTTTATCTTTCTAATGAATATTTACAGTCTAATTTATATTGTTTGTAACCCTATATTAAAAATGTTTTAGTTATTAAACTTTGAATTTAACTCTTTTAACTCTTCTTTAAATAAAATAGTAATAAATGTCCTAATCTAATCTGAGTGGACCAAATATGTTAATATTTTATTCTTAAGGTTGTTTTTGGTCGAATTACACTTATCCAATAGAATTGGTACATGTGTTAGGGTAATAATAATATCATTTTTACCCTTAATTACTCTATTTACTTTTAACTGTGGTAAATAAAAGTCAAAAGTTATTATTCACAAAAAATTATTTTCATCTTATTGAACCATATTTTACTTAATGAGGTTAACCGTGTCTCTCAGATTTTTGAAATTCAACTCACAAAAATTGTAAAATTAAGTTTTATGCAAATTTGTAAATTCTCCTAGGAGGCGGGTAAAAGACGGTAAAAAGTTCAATAAAATTTTTATATATTTAAACTTATTATAAAATAGCTCCAATGAATTATATTGAAATTATATAGGTATTATGTATCTATTTTTACCTAAAATAAATTTAAATAAAATAAATAATTATTTAAATAAAAAGTCGGTTTTAACCAATAACTGAGTGTTTTTCATTATTCATCAAAAATTGAAAGTTTTCAGAAAAATACCAAAATTTCACCCTAAGCTAATTTTGATATTCTGAATTCAAAAATTAAGTATATTTTACCAAATTCAAAACATACAAGTTTCATTTATTAATTTAAAATTAATTCTCGCTGTGAAATCCAAAAAGTGTGTTTTTAAGAAATAATAACTAACAAAAGATTGATAGTTGTTTATGTTCAATTTCAATGTGAAATTATTTACAATGAATAAAATTGGATTAAATGGTAAAAATATAATCTATTTATACTTCCAAACCATTAAAATGTATAATTTAACACTACAAATTATTTTGATTAAAAAAGTTGTTTTCAGTTAAAATATAGTATTTTTCACTATTCACCCAAATATGAAAGTTATCATAAAAACACCAAAAATTTATTGAAACTAAATTCTTATATCCCAATTATAAAGAAGAAGTTTATTTTATCAAATTGAATATATAAAAGTTTCAAATATTGGATTTAAAAAGGGTTCTCCATTAAAAGGCGGTAAAATTTCATTTTTTGAAAAATACTTCTTTTATCTGAAAAAATGAATTTGTTCTTAAATTATATCTAAGAAACTCATAATATGGATTTTAAAATTATAAGGATTATATAAAGTTCAAAATTTAGTTAATATTATTCATAACCGCTTTTTAACAGCTAGTTTGGTAAGTCGTGGTGCGCTTGAACTCGGTGTTGCGTGTAGTGTAAGTTATTGAATTAATTTGAAGAAATAACGTACAATGAAATTTTGGGGTTTTACATTTGTTTATAACCATCATTGTGAGAAGAACGTTTTACTTAAATATATATTATTATATTAATCTCATTTTACATTTATATATGAATATGACAAGTAGATGACATTTCATACATTACTATTAAATTACATGTTATTTATTTTAGGATGTTTCAAGGAAGAATGCATGGAGTCGAGCTAATAAAATCATCTCTCACACTAACAAGTCAAAGAGTTTTTTTAAAAGTCGATCGACACTGGTAATCTTTTCATTAGTTTAAATATTTATAAGACAATGTTATCTGTTTCATATATTAAATTGTTGATTTATCTTTGTTTAATGCAGTCATAGAATTTAGGTCACCAAGTCTCCTGAACAAAACTGTGGTTGGATGTTTATACAAAATATAATGGTAATTAAATTAATGATCCTTCCAAAGAAGTTAGGGTATAAATTAATTTTTCATTGTAATAACTTATTTTCAGTTTTCGCTATGTTAATATGTATTGCTTTAAATATGAATGATATTTGATTTATAGATAAAAATTAAAGAACTATAGGATATAAATCCTATGTAGTTCTTCTCAGTCACCCAAGATGACCCAGTTGTGCAAGTCCTTAGGAAGGAGAATCTTGGTCAAGTGCGTAGGATGGGTTTAGAACCATTACCATCTGAGGTCTTTGGAAGGCCATCGGGGATTTCAGTTTCATCTACTTCTGGTTTTAGTCACTCCCTACCTCGAGATGCTCAGAGAGAGTTTGTTTCTATGAAAATAACAATTCAGGAATAGGGGGATCATATATCCACTTTTTATAAAGCGTTGATTGATTTATATCAGAAGACGAATGGATATGTCCCTAGTGATATTGCATCAATGGATAGTGGTGAGTAGGTAAATTGCACAACTTCAAAATCATTTAGTTCATAAAATTTTATTGGTTTTAAGTTTAAATATAAATATACAATACTGTTTAATTTTCAATATAATTATCATGCAGGTGCTGGTATCAGGAAGTGGAGACAGAGATGGAGAGGGTGTTGAACAAAGTTCATCAAGTAGTGATTAGTGTTCTCTTTATATTCAATGATGATATAAAACTAAACTTATAAAAAACTAACACTAATTTGGTAATTCAAAAACCATGTTGTGGTTTCTAATAGGGATATTTGTATTTCCCTTACATTTCAGAATAGTCTATTTCAGATTACTTATGTAATTTCTAGAATATTAATGGAATTGGTAAAGTTTGAATATTATGATATAGTTATTCATGAATTGTGAAATTAATGTTGATATTGTTATTAATGGTTCTAAATTTCTTTAGGTGATGGTTTATATGTGTGTTTTTTTTCACTGTACATTGTTTGTTTGTTTTCTTCTAGGGTCGAGGGGTTATAGATTCTATAGCTGTATATTTTTTAAGCAGAATATAGCGGCGGTTTAAACTACCACTAAATATGCCATATTATTGTTTAGCGGCGGTTTAAGCTTCTACTATATAAACAGCCGCTAAATCCTATATTTTTTTCCCAGAAAACCACTACTAAAACCAAATAAATCATTGATAAATATACATTCTATAACGTTTACCAAAAACCACTACTAAATGGAAGGAACCATCGCAGTTTGGATGCTAACACCAACTTTAGAAGCGGTTTTTTTAAATCATCACCAAAATATTTAGCGGCGGTTTAAACCACTGCTAAATCAGAAGAAAAAAATTACACAAACAATCACTTTTATTATAGTGTAGTAGTAATTATTCTTTTATTTATTTTGGATAGCATTATATATGATCAAACCATGTGTTTACTATGTTTACTTTTATATGAATCGTGTGACATTACAATGGTTTATCTGATATTTCATGTGTTATATTATTTCCTTTATGGTTGGATCATAGCTATAATTTTCATAATGTATCATTATATTGTGATAATAGTTTCTTATTATTTTTTTGCTATTATTTATGGTTATCTCATATAGGTTATATTCTACATATGAATAGTTCATTGACTCTCACTATTATTTAGTAGCCTCGAGCATATAAAGAGTCATGCTTGAGGTCTTTTTCTACCCTCTATATTTAATTCATTCATTATGACTGGTTCAGGAACATTATATCATCAATATGTTCTATAAAAATATTATTTTCATAATTTATCTCAATTTGTGACTTCAGCAGCAAATCATTTCAGAAGGGAATGATTTTAGAATTTCTACGCTTAACCCTAGGGATGAATTGGAAGTCAAATTTATCTTCATGAATTTAGTTCCATATTGTATATAGGTGTTTCTTTCAACACATAATTAGAATAATTTAAAGGATATAAATGTTTCTAAACTAGTCTGAAACACAACTTATTTTAATAGAAAAACTAATTGATAATAGAATGAATATTAATATATCATTACTATAATGTACCTGTATATATGATTCTAGACTATCTAGAGGAGTATTTTGCAACACAGGAAATTTTAATGTTAAAATAAAATATAAATAGTTTTATCCTTAACATATAAAAATAAATTTAACTTGAATCGATGTTGGTAAACCATTAAAAGAATAATATTATTTATGTTCTAATACATCATTATAATAATTATTTTCTTATTGTGGAGCCTAAACATATAAAACTATAATAATTAAACCAATTGAAAAGAGGATGAACCTTAACTTTCCATTCCTATAATTTACCTATAAATATGGTGTTAGACCAGTGGGCAGTGTTTCCTGAAACATATTCAATTGTAATATTAAAATAAAAGTTAGATATTTTACATATCAAAAATAAATTTTGCATGTATTGATGTGGGTAAACCATTATAAGTATAATGATTTCCATGTGTTGATATAACATTTGAATAACTCATCTCCTATCATGGAACCCAAATGCGGACAACTGTAGTGATTAAACTAGCTAAAAAGTGTTTGGACCTTAAAATATCATGATTATAATATACCTATAAATATGTTTCTAGACTAGAAGGAGGTTTGTATAGTAATGCAAACAACTACAATGTTAAAATAAAATCTTGAGAGTTGTATCCTTAACATATCAAAAATAAATTTAATCTATATTGATGCTGGTAAACCACTAAAAGTGTGATTTTTTCCATGTACTGATATAACATTGTGATAATTATTTTCCTATCGAAGAACCCATACAAAAAGGAAAATGTTAACTTAGGAAACTAGAAGAGTTTTGAAAGTTGATATGAGAAAATTATTTGTGGTTCAACAGTTCTTACCAACATTATGGAATAACCATTACTAGTTTTTATATTCAACTATTTTTAGTTTCGAGTTGTTTTCACCAAACACTTCTGAATCTATCACCTCTTTTCTGATGTTTTTTTTTGAATATTCCATGTTTAACCACTGTGTGCTTTATGTCACAATAAGTGTTCATTTCGATCATTATTTTCTTATTTAACATTTCTCAAGAAAAGCTACTTGTATTTGAGAAAACAGTGTGATAACCATCATTTATATCACATGCCACTGTTAGAAACTTTATTTCCATTCATGCCAAATCTTTATATCATTTTTATATCAATGTTTTACTATCTTATTGCCTAGTATTTCCTCTACCATTGACCACATAGATGGTTCATGTTTTTCATGACCATATCTTTAAAATTTATGTTTCCTAAATAGATCTCACATAAAGTTAATCAAAAAAATAAAAGATGACAACATAGATATTTAATAGGCTCAAATTTCTATCTGGAACAATGAATTCTATCCTTGGTAGCTTCATATATAACACAAAAAACATCTTCACAACCCTTCATCCCAATGATATATAAATATATAATG
This sequence comes from Viscum album, assembly GCA_963277665.1. Taxonomy (NCBI): domain Eukaryota; kingdom Viridiplantae; phylum Streptophyta; class Magnoliopsida; order Santalales; family Viscaceae; genus Viscum; species Viscum album. The sequence goes on from OY728143.1 coordinate 555,805,929, forward strand.
TCACTTTCATAACATAATATCATATAACATGTCCCAATAAACTAATATTCATGTTGAAATAAATCAAATATCTTTGACTTATATCTTTCATCACCTTGACACATGATTGTGCAGTACATGAAATAATTTTGTGGCAATCTCTCTTTCATCTCAAACCCAACCTTTGTTTCCCAATATCAATTTTTTTCCAATACCCACTTAAACTGATTTCAAAATTTTATAATAGATAACCTCTAATTGACATAAAATTTTAATAATCCATTGAAACTTTTACTTAATTGAGTGTCATGAATCCCTAATGTGAAAGCATCTTTCATAAAACAATGAGCCCACTTGTCATGAAAAACATAAAAATCATTTAACCAGATTGAGTTTCCATCTCCATATTTTTCTTTTAATACAGTCCATTCTGCATTAAAAGTCTTCACGTCATGATATTCAAATATACACTCCTTAAACTATGTCAAAAATACAGATCTATCTTGCATGAAATTTCCCAAATACTTTACTCTATGTTTCATTAAATTCTACATACAAAGGAAATGTAGTGTATCAGTCAAAACCTCAAAATTTAATTTTTCCATCAAAATATCTTGGTTAATAAAAAATAGATACCTTTATATAATGAATATTCAATAAAGGTGAAGGAACTTTTTGTGTCATCATATAATAATGCATCCCCAAAAACCAAGATCTCATTGTGATGATTGAAGACAACAAACACACATAAAGGTATGCACTTTTTATTGGTATTTAAAGTGATGTAAAAAATAAAAACATCGTTATATTTCTCATAGTTTTTTCTCATTTTTGGATCACCCCAAAAAATATTTTTAATCTATTCATACATATTAAATTTCACATTGTAGACAAATGATAGGTTTTCCCAACATTGTGTTTTCATGTAATAAAATGTGAAAGTTTCATCCTCGTGAACTAAATCTCTTTGATGTTTGGACCTCATAAAACTCAATTGATCAACACGTGTATGATTTACAACATTTGGACCTCTAGATATATTTATCACTGATTAAAATGAGTCATTTGGTTTAATACTAGATAAAGTATTTACATATAACTATGCGCTTTATGTTTTTGTTGTCTTTCTTTGGGATCTCATCAGATGGGTGGATTTAGGACTATGCAAAGGGTAATTGTGCTCTTCTACAAATACATTATATTTGTCACGAACTGAATCTAGTCGCCATCAAAACTATGACAACCCTTCTCTTTATTACACACTTAGACATGATTTATTACATAAAACCTTCACTTGATACAACATAGAAGATCGAGAGGTCTACTGTCTTTGGGGATTAGGATTATTACATAACAACTTAAAACATGAAATACAACATCTTTATTGAAAATTTCTTTTACATGACCACAACATTCCTTCATACTTAACATTGCATGGGATAACTTGAGGACATACATAAGAAAGGGTGAGTTATAAAGCCCAGTAAGGGAATAAACATGGAATAACATGAGGAATACAATACATGTTATAAAATAGGCATATAAATGGATCATAATAGAAACATGAACATAAATTCATGATAAATCATGATAATCATAACATGGAGATGTTGCAATAACATTTAACATGATATTAGCATGATCCAAGGCTCATTACACATAGAGCATGAGTAAACCCTCATTGCGCATGAAGCATGAGTAAACCATCATTGAACATGAATTATCATGATTCAACACTCATTTCACATGACGTATCATGATACTATACTTTACCCAATGCATTAGAGCGCTATCAGGGCACACCCTTCGTAATCATTTCATTTCATGCATAAGTATGCCACATAGATCATACAACATGGATTCATTAACATCATAAATTATTCCAAGACTAAGGAATGTGGAATAAATACATGAAAGTAAAAATAAATATTTATATGTGCATAAAGTTTAATACCCTTGATAGAGACATGGGTATCGTATTTACTACACAATGATCATGGCTTTGAAAAATGCGGTACAATTTCGGCAGCATAACAGTGTGACATAAGAATTCATAAAAATGGTTGATGAGAGAGAAATGGGTGTACCATAATATGTACATGAAATGGACAGTAAGGGGTTCATATAGATACATGTCCCAACAAATTTAATGGAATTTAGATATGTAATACAAAATAATTTCTTGAATGTAAATGAGAAGAGAGAAATTCCTTAGGGAATTTCGGCATGGTAACGGGTGTACATGGGAGGCATTAATGAGAGAGAAAGGGGATATCTCATTATTCAAACATTAATATGGTGGTATGGTGGAGGTGATAAATCATACCCCAACATTTATAATTGAAAACAAAAGGGCATAACAATATAAGGAAACTTGGACATAAATAAGGAAAGTGAGAATCCCTTACTTGGAAGTGTGATCCCAAAGGCTTGGGAGGGGCTTGAGAGAGACTTATTGGGAGCTTGGGGTGCCTTTATAGGATTATAGAGAGAGTAGGGAAGAGTTTTTAATAACTCCAAAGTCTTTGAGTGAAGAGGAATTGGGAGCTTGGGTGGATTTATATAGGAAATGAGAGGGAATTCTTTATTATTTAGGTTTGGGACACCACACATTAAACTAATCAAAACCACAAACCAACCCATGGTTTTTTCCAAAGGAGAGTGGAAAAAATATTTTATAAGGCCAATGGATGAACTTCTTTAAATAATAGGTTTTCTTATGTGGAGGTGAGTCACACTCTCAAGGAAATCAATTTAAAAAGCTAAAATGTTTTATAAGTCTTGAAGGGTCCACTAAAGCTTTGTAAAATAAATCAAAAAATCCTTAAATCACATTATTTTAATGTTAAAACATATTTTGTACAAACATAATGTTTATATTATTTTATTACAACACTATTGGGTCATTATTATGTCATAAAACACATTATATATTTAAACGGTATTTAATTTTTACCCAAAAATTCGACTGGCTCAAAAAATTATGAAAAATTCACCATTGGATAATTTCAATGTCCGGATTCCAAAAATAATATTCATTTTATCCAAATAATTTTATAAATATGTTAATTTTCGCTTTTAAAATAAAAACTGACATTTATAAAAAATTCATGGGTTTTGACAAAAATAGCTTTCAAACCTTAATAAAAATTACAATTGTATTCATAAAAATTATACGATCATTTATACTTAATAAAAATTAATTTACTAATAATATTTTATTAAAATATTATTTAATTCAAAAATCCATTAATTTATCAAAATAAATTCCTTAGTTGAACATTAACTAAAAAAATACTATTTGTGCTTTAAAAACTATTTACAAAGTAACAATAATAAAATGAAAGTGTATTCTTTATTATATAAAAAATAATGTACATAATCATAATTCTAGGGTCTTGTTACATAACCCCTTAAAACACTCACATAATACCTTAGTGTAAGGTGCGCGATGGTGACAGACTCTTGGGGTGGCTCAGATAACATCGCTCAAGTGGTAATCTCTATCAACTTCCACTTCTCCCGTAGGCAGTTCTACTCAAACTTAACGTATTCAAGATCGGCTTGGTCTTGGTCAATATTGAAACCCAATGATGCCACCTCCTTTTTGAGCTCCGACAAATGGGCTTTATATGGGGAAATTCTACTAGATGAGGCCATTTCTTCCTTTGTTTGGGTAAATTGGATTTGTTAAAGCCCTATATTTATATTAATCATGTGATCATTGTTCAATGGATATATTAGAAATGGTCATAGTTCTTAATGGTATTTTAAAATCCAAAACATAAAACTAAATAAGTGTATACATTTTACATAAACATAAGAATACATTTAAATAGACCAAGAGGAATTTTCATTAATGAATTTTTGGGTTGTTACAATCTTCCCCCCTTAAGAAATTTCTCCCTCGAAGTTTTATTTTACATTCTAAGCCATAAACATATGTGGGTTTTTTCCTTCATTGCCTCGACAACATATTCATTCTTTCCTATTTTCATTGCCTTCATGTAGAAAGGGTTCATGCGTCACAATGGTACCTCAATATATTTTCAAAATCATCTACTTCCTTTGCCCAAAAACACCTCAGGAATCTTGTTTTATATCGATGGAAGCATCGATAAGTCATTAAAAAGGCATTTCTTATATATAATTTTTAAATATCTTCTTGAACTTATTTTTTATAGAAAAGTCTTACTGATTCATCTTCAAATATTTCAAAATAGGGATTTGGTAAATCAGTTTTTGTACTTTCCCAAAGACAAAAATCTATAATTTGATACATATAGGCTGCTCGGAGGTCTCCATATTTTGCAGCATCTAGAAAATAATTTAGTGCTTCACAATTTTAAAATAAAGAGAAGAATTTGAAAATACCCTGATGGTACTTCCCACGCTTAGCATGGTAAGAAAGTTGAGAGTGAAATATTCCCCAATAGACTGTACTTTATCCTTGAAAGAATCATGCAATGGTAGAGGTATTGGATGCCTCATAAAGTTTTTTTCAGATGACTTGGATATTTGAAAAAGTTTCAAAGTCATCTGATCATGACTTCAGGATGATCTTCCCAAGTAGTTCTTCATGAAGAGAGAGAAGAGTTGTTCATGATCTTCCTCCTTCCATATTTTAACTATGAAAAAGGGAATAAAATTAGGGGGTTTGAATACATAGCTATTGATTATAAAAAAGGAAACTTTGAACATAAAAGGATAAACTTGTAAAGGATAATTATATCCTAACTTGTGACTCCTTAGGTTTAAATCTAGGTAATCCTTGATCTATTTCATAACATATATTCTTATGGGATTTTTTTTTATTCCCTTAATAATGATTCATGATAAGCTTGTGAATTTACCAAATCATAAACCCCAGGAGTGTCGTAACCAAGAGTTCAACAAGTCTCGTTGTCGTGAACTAGGATACCTTAGGTCAAGCTCAAAACTTCTTGTCAGAGTTTTCACTCCTAGGTACATCTGTTCCAGAGCCGCCTCTACTTGTTCGTATCCAGATAAGGATGTATTTGCTTGATAAACCACTTACTAAATAATCACCAAAACTTATGGATGTTTTTTATACTTATTCTAGTCTTTAAGGATTTACTAGGGTTTTCTAATCCTAATCCCAAAAATAACTAAACTTATCCTCTTATACCAACTATAACAACTCTACTTTTTATTACACACTTAAACTTGATTTATTACATAAAAACTTCACTTGATACAACATAGAAGATCGATAGGTCTAGTGTCTTTGGGGCTTAGGATCATTACATAACAACTTAAAACATGAAATACAATATCTTTATTGAAAACTTTCTTTACATAACCACAACATTCCTTTGTACTTAACATTACATGGGATAACCTGAGAACATACCTAAGAAAGGGGTGAGCTATAAATCCTAGTGAGGGAATAAACATGGAATAACATGAGGAATAAAATAAATGTTAGACAATAGGAATATCAATGGATCATAATAGAAACATTAACATAAAGGGATGATAAAGCATGATAATCATAACATGGAGATGTGGCAACAACATTTAACATGATATTAGCATGATCTAAGGCTCATTGCACATGGAGCATGAGTAAACTCTCATTGCACATGAAGAATGAGTAAACCATCATTGCACTTGAATTAGAATAAGTCAACACTAATTTCACATGATGTATCATGATACTATACTTTATCCAATGCATTGTACCGCTATCAGGACGCACCCTTCATAATCATTTCATTTCATGCATAAGTGTGCCACATAGATCATACAACATGGATTCATTAACATCATAAGTTATTACATGAATAAGTAATGTGGAATAAATACATTAAGGTACCAATAAATATGTATATGTGCATAAATTTGAATACCCTTGATAGATACATGGGTATGGTATTCACTACACAATGATCTTGGCTTGGAAAAATGCGGTACAATTTTGGCAGCATAACGGCGTGACATAAGAATTCATAAAAATAGTTGATGAGAGATAAATGGGTGTCTCATAATATGTACATGAAATGGAAATTAAGGGGGTCATATATATACATTTCCCAATAAATGTAATGGAATTTAGATATGTAATACAAAATAATTTCTTGAATGTAAATGAGGAGAGAAAAATTCCTTACGGAATTTCGGCACGGTAACGGGTGTACATGGGAGGAATTAATGAGATAGAAAGGGGATATCTCATTATTAAAACATGAATAGGGCAGTATGGGGGAGGTGACAAATCATACCCCAACATTTATAATTGAAAATAAAAGGGCATAACAATATAAGGAAACTTGGACATAAATAAGGAAAGTGAGAATCCCTTACTTGGAAGTGTGATCCCAAAGGCTTGGGAGGGGATTGAGAGATACTTATTGGGAGATTTGGGCACCTTGGGAGGATTATAGAGAGAGGAGGGAAGATTTTGGATAAACTCCAAAGTCTTTGAGTGAAGATAAAGTGGGAGCTTGGGTGGGGTTATATAGGAAAGGAGAGTGAATTCTTTATTATTTAGGTTTGGGACACCGCAAATTAAACTAATCAAAAATACAAACCAACCCATGGTTTTTCCCATGGTTTTGTAAAAAGGGGAGTTTAAAACAATATTTTATAAGGAAAATGGCCTAACTTCTTAAAATAACAGGGTTAATTATGTGGAGGTGAGTCACACTCTCAAGGAAATCAATTTAAAAAGATAAAATGTTTTATAAGTCTTGAAGGGTCCACTAAAGCTTTTTAAAATAAATAAAACAATAATAAAATCACATTATCTTAATGGTAAAACATATGTTTGCCAAACATAATATTTATAGTATTTTATTACATCACTATTGGGTCATTATGATGTCATAAAACACATTATATATTTAAACGGTAATTAATTTTTACCCAAAAATTTGACTGTTTTAGAAAATTATGAAAAATTCACCATTGGATAATTTTTATGTCCTCATTCCAAAAATAATATTCATTTTATCCAAATAATTTTCTAAATATTTTAATTTTCACTTTTAAAATAAAAACTGACATTTATCGAAAATTCATGGGTTTTGATAAAAATAGCTTTCAAACCTTAATAAAAATTACAATTGTATTCATAAAAATTATACGATCATTTATACTTAATAAAAATTAATTTAATAATAATATTTTATTAAAATATTATTTAATTCAAAAATCCATTAATATATCAAAATAGATTCCTTATTTGAACATTAAATAAAAAATACTATTTGTGCTTTAAAAACTATTTTCAAAATAACAATAATAAAATGAAGTTATATTATTTATTATATACAAAAAATAATGTACATAATCATAATGTTAGGGTCTTGTTACATAACCCCTTAAAATACTCACATAATACCTTAGGATAAGGTGCGCGATGGTGACATACTCTTGGGGTGGCTCGGATAAGATCCCTTGAGTGGTGATCTCTATCAACTTCCACTTCTCCCGTAGGCGATTCCTCTCAAGCTTAACATATTCAAGATCGGATTGGGCCTGGTCAAGAGAGAAGACCAACGATTCCACCTCCTTTCTGAGCTTCGAAAAATGGGCTTCGTTTGGGGCAATTCTACTAGATGAGGCCATTGTTTCCTTTGTCTGAGTAAATTGGATTTTTTAAAGCCCTATATTTATACTAATCATGTGATCACTGTTCAAAAACTATATTATAAATGGTCACAATTATTAACGGTATTTTAAAATCCAAAACATAAAACCAAATAAGTGCATACGTTTGACCAAGAGGAATTTTCATTAATGAATTTTTGGGTCGTTACAAAAAACTGGCACCAAAACCGGCCCGTGACAAGGCCCGAAGGGCATTCCCAATCCCCACGGGTTAGAACAAGTGCCCGGGTATCATAAAAAGAAAATTGGGAACGATTTACGTGAGTTTATAAACATACAATGACAAATAAGTCCAATAAAACCAATCTGAAGTTTTCAAACAAAACCATCTTTTACAAAATTTCAGAACTGAATTACATGGTTTTAAACAACTCTCAAAGAATATAAAAAATGAATAAAACCAAAAAAGACATCACAAGAACCTCCACATGGTGAGAGGCACTGCCCTCAAACCATCTTCACAACATCGCATCACAATGGACAGCTAAAAACCCGAACCTTTGGCACAAAAGTTGTACCCAAAACTACAGAAAAAATAACAAAGTCTACTTACACCCAAAGGTGTAAGTAGGGTGTAATCCAAATCCTAGTAGGATACTGCTACTAAGAGATTCCATGTGATAAATATTCAAAGATGAAAAGCATGCAAGTTTTCAAGACATGAAATGCTAGTGACAATTTCTAAAAGATGCGACATAAATAAAATAAGTTTTCAATTAGGATATTTTAAAGAATCAACACTTTTAAAAATAATTTCAACACTACTGAATTTTCCATCCAACCATACCATATTCCGATGGTAAGAAAAAATTAACTAATGAGCACAAGCAATGGAAAAGTAACCCCTAGGCACTAGCTTGATGTGGGTCCCAGGTACCTCGTATCTCGGTGAGAGTAACCATCACAATATCTGTTATTGTGCACACAAGAAAATAGTAGGGAGCATTCCCATAACCTAGTGGTCCATCATCATCATCATCATCATCATAGTTTATTTAGTGTTTTAAGCGTCAAACATGCTATGTGAAACTGAGGCCAAACCCCACGGGATCACTAGAATACTAGTACACGTCCACCCACCTAGATACTTGGGTTTCCCTCTTGTGATCAAACAAGTTCAACAAGTCAAGAAATATAATTTGTATATGAAAATACCACTTCCACATAAAACATTCACCAAAAATCCCACATTTATATCACATAATTCACTTTTTCATTCAAATGCATTTTGAAATCATACTCACACCAAAATAGCTCACAACACCTTTCACATTTCTTTAACACTTCCATAAATCCTTTAAAAAATTTTATAAAACATTTACAAGATAGTCCAACTCACATAACAGCCCACACACACATCACATAATACTTCTTTCATCAACAAAATTCATTTTTCACATCACACTCACAAAAAACAGCCCACAAACGTGTTTCTCTCCTCTCTTGCCATTTGATAAAACATTTCAGCAATTTATAAAACATTATGAAAATGTTTGACATATTAAATCGCCACTTTACCTTTCAAAAACCCATATTAGTTGAACACACTCACCCAAATAGTACATATACACCCTTTTACCACTTTTTCTAACCAAATAAAACATTTTCAATTTTCACAAAATAATCTCAAAGGGTATAACTATGTCTTGCACACAAAACCCATTTCAAAACCCCCTTTCAAGGCCAAAATCACACCAAGACCCTAAAAAAGAAGAATTTGAAGCCCTTTAAACATTTATTAAACCATTCTCAAGTAATATAAAATCACCTCAAATTATAACACAAAAGATACATATGAAAAACACACATTTTCATAAAACACTTTCAAGGAGTGAAATAAGGTTTTACACATAAAACCTATTCAAAAACCCTATTTTAAACCCAAAATCGCACCAATACCCAAAAAAATCAGAATTTTCAGCCCAAACAATATTTAACAAACCACTTTCATATGTTATAACATCAACCCAAAGATTACCACAAGGTTTACACATGGGAAACACCCAATTTGAAACAAAGTGCAACTATAAAATTAACCGCTTAACAAACTCCATCAAAAATGGTTTTCGTACAATGAACAGCATATGAGGAATATTAAAAATAATTAAATAAATCATTTTAACTCATCAAAAAATTATTACACATGGAATCACCTACCTTTTGAATCAAAACCCCCAAATCTTGGTGTGAAACATCAAATACACCACCGTCGCACCTAAAGGAAGTGAAATCCAACCTAAAACCCAAATATTTGATGAAAAAGACACCAAATCAAACCCTAGGTTAGAACCCTAACTTCTGAACATTTTATAACTTCATGAAAGAGGGAGGAAACCCTAAGGAGAAGGAAGGAAATGAAAAGATAAACACATACTTAAAGAAATCTTGAAGAAATCGGACCAAATCCACCAATAGTTGAATCTTGAAGTAACCAAAACTGGTAGGGAGGCTCGAAGGAGTCATAGTAGGTCAAGTGGGGACTTAATTTGGGGGAAAATAGTGAAAATTGAAGGAGTTATGAAAGAAACATTTTAACTCTTCAAATCTAGGAGATTTGAGAATGATTAAGAAAGATCACCCTAATCCACGAGGGAGATGAGCTCCAAAGAGGGGGAGGAGAGCATGGGAGCATGCCTTGGGTAAGTGGTCTTGGGTGAGAGTTGGAATCACCAAAAAACTATAAAAATTTTATGAGATATTAAATAATTAAAAAAAATAAAACAGGAAATGGGCTTTCGGGCAGGCCCAACACTTTAATAAAAAACCCAAATCCATCATTATTATGGATTCCTATGGGATCCAAATTGATATGTTGGTTTTAATATACCAAGGGATTAAAATTGGGAAGTGTAATGGGTGTAAAATGTTGAAAAATTAAGGAAATATAAAATAAACAAAATTTATTTTTAAATCTAGAAATGGGATCACAGTTTGGCCCAAATTTTGAAAACCCACCATTTCCACCAAAATGAATGGGAAACTCCCAAAAAAAAAGCAAGAATAGAAATCAAATGAAAAATACCTTTAAAAGAAGTCATGTATGTGAGAATATTCATATTGACTATACAATGATAATTTTATTGCCACAACCCCCTCTTTCCAAAGATGTCATAATGAGGAGAGATAAAGAGATGATAACCTGTGAGTCCTTCCTCTAGTAGGTGGTTGGAGACTATCACCGATGATATAAAAATCTCACAGTATGGGAGAAATTACCCTTTATAAATTAAAAGGGATTTGGAGATAGGATAAAAAACCACAAAACAACTCAAGTCTACAATATAAATGTAAACTAAAAACCATCCCATAATGTATGAATAAAGTAAAATGGATACATATAAAAGTCTCCAAAGTATTACAAAAATTCAAGTCTACGATAGCAACTCAACAACAGATCCAACCTAGCTAGAAATGTTCAATTTGATCCCTAAAATTATCCTAAAGACCTGAAAATCAGTTTATATACGTAGGGTGATCATAACATGTATACTCAGTAGGGACATAACCAAGGCCTCAAGTGCACATGTGAAAATAGCATGCTAATGCACCAATAAACAAAAATAAGAACCAATAAGCACCTATACAGGTTATCTAATCAAACCCAAACTCACCATGGTTTTCTCACCAAACTATGGATCCAATATAATAATATAGCATCGAGGTCATAAAAAATTAAGGCACCCCACTGCCACTTCCCCACCGATTTTCTACTCTCACGCCCCAATGTCGAACGTCCTATGCTCTCATCCATTCCACACATGTCACATCACATCCTTCTCATAGACACCTAGTACATCACATCACATCTTTCCCGCAGACACTTGGGCCACACATCGCATCACAACCAAAACCAGAGCAGTAGAGCATCATGAACGTGAAGGAGATCATCCTCGTTCACTCATCCTACCATGCATAAACCCCACCACATATCACATCACACCACATCATGTCTTGCCCATAAACACATGTTCAAATACATCACATCGCATCACATCCCACTCAAAAACACCTATCCCAACACATCACATCTCGATCGTAGACACTTAGTCCAACACATCACATCACATCACATCCCACCCACAGAGACCTAGGCCAATACATCACATCCACCTTGTTTATTTACCAACCTATTTTGTTTCATTTATCATCACAGTTTATCTCATAGATAACTAGGAAACTATCTTAACTATTCTATGATACAACTAGCCCAACACACACAACCACTGCCACAACACCACACATCCACCATCATCATTAGGTCATATCATCCAATCCATCTCACTACAAAAACCACACGTCTCATTCATCACACAACCAAAACTACCACACACTAAAAACACTATGCCAAAACTACTACACCATAACCACTATGCCACAACCATTATTCCATAGCCACTATGCAACAACTACTACCACAACAACTGCACCACAACCACTGCACCATAACCACTACGCCACAACCTCTGCGCCACAACATCATCGCACCACATCGCATAACTTCCCACATCACATTCATGCTGACCAACCACTACGTCACTTCCCCCACGTACTACACAACCAAGCCACTCAATAACATCACTTCACAACATCCCAAACCACATAGAGAAAACACAACAGCACAAAATGGCTTACACAAATATTCAGGGGCATTATCACATATCTTCTTTATTTATCATGGGTATTATCATAAAAACCAAATGTCTAGAGGCAAAGAATTATTAGTCAAATATAAATTATTTAACCTTTTATTTAGGGTGTGATCACACAATAACACAACAAGGGTCCTTACAGCATAACAACTACAGTGAAAATAAGGCCTCCAACACCTTTTTTTCAGAATTGGAAATAGACATGAAAAATAACATCAACAACATATATCAAAGAAGTAAATCATGCGATAAATCCCCATTCCCATCAATTCAATTATTCCAATTAATTATCTAATTATGTTTACCTATCACGAACCAATCCAGGATTCCATCTGAACCAACATCCGACCCAATTTGAGACATGGCATGAAGGGTGTTCCCAATCCTCATGGGCTGACAAATAGTGTCGGACATCAAGGTAATCATCGAGGAAATGATTTTTCCCAAATAAACTAGAATTAACTAAAAATAAACTGAAAAACTAAAGAACCAACAATCAAATAAATATATGTAAACATATTTAGTTACAAGAGCAGAACAAAGAATAAACTAAATATAAAGATGAAACTGAACCATGCTACTACGATCTCCATGTGACCTCAATGTCACCACCATCCATAAGACCAAACCACTCCAAGAGCCAACTCGAACAAGAAAATATGAAAAAGAAGTTAAACCTAAAAAATAGCTCAGGTCTACTAATACTGATAGGTACAAGTAGAATGTGAGATACATAGCTCAGTAGGCAACCACCACAGAATCCATACATTTCCTTTTTCCAAAAATAGTTTATTAACACTATTTTGAAAATAAATTCAGGAAAATATATTTTTTCTCATTTTAGATAAACAACACAACTTCCTCTTTTCCAAGAAAACACCTAAAAAAATTTTATTAGTTCAAAATAGTTTATTATTTTGGAAACCCAAACGCAAATAAAATTCCAAACAAGAAAAATACTATGCTATGCTGAAAATAAACAAGCAGTGCAAACTAAAAACTAGTTGAAACAAAAAAGTAAAAAGAAACATATAAGTATCAACCATGGTTATTTACTAAACATCCCTAGAGTGATACCCAGATGTACTTGGTTCAGAACCACCTACCGGTGTATGGTGAAGCCCCATAGTCTATAACTAACTGGACTCCCTCAACTGACCAATCTAGTGGCACATACCACCTAGCCTCTCAGCAAATCTAGGGGGTACCAACCCTTCTAATCAGGGTTGATCAGAAACCGTCACTTGACCCTCTAAAAGACACCAAGGAAACCCATGGTAAAATTATATTGTGCAAGTAGGTGGCCCTCACATGTGTGACTCACCTTACCTATCATCACCGCACTTGCCTACCCAAAACATGGACATCACCTATACGATAACCCATGTAGTAAAATCCCAAATAGGACTACCCTCTATATATATATATCACATCATCAAAGGTTTCAATCAGGTTTTCATATCATATAAAAATTCAATCCTTTATTTAAAAACATACTAGTTTACCAAATGGACCCTTAGCTTTACCCACCCAAATGCATTTTCCGAAACATTCCAAAAACTATTTCTAAAACAATGTGAAATGACACTTTCACCAAGTAATTTCCAAATGAGCCTTTACACCAAACATTCACCCAAACACATATAAATTTTGAAACGGGACTTTACCCATTTCAATCTCTCACCAAAACATGTTTCAAGGCCAAATAATCTAAACCTTAAGGAACATATTTAAAGTTACATTTTCAAAATTCTTGAAGAAACACTTTCCCAATTTGGAAATCATGGAAGTGTTTTAAGGGAAAAGGGTAGGAAGGAGAGATGAGAAACTTTCAAGGGAAAAGTGCTTTAGAGTGCCATATTTATTTGAATACACATCCATGTGTGCACCTTTTGCACCCATGGATGTGAAAACATATAATGAAATGCTCTAATATCCATGAAAACACCCCAAAACATTTTTATAAACACCACTTACTTTAAAAAAAAACCCCAACAACTCCACATAATTTACATAGGTGCACACAAACATTTTAAAAACTAAGAGAGACTTTGAAAACAACATTCAAACCATACTATAAAAGTCACCATGTTCCACATATAAATACCAAATCAAAATTTAAACAATTTAATAAAATGTTTCAAAGGTATAACACCACAAAACCACTCAATTTTACCCTTAAATCTCAACTAATAATTTATCAAACATATTTAGTGCATATATACTTAGGCATATATGAGGAATCACTTCAAAACCCATTTTTAGCAATTTCTTCCAATAATAAAACACAATAATAAACTAACAATGTGCATTATAAAGATGTGAATCTTGTTTAAAAATTAATTGAAAACACCCAAGCATCAAAGAAATGTATCAGAGAGGAAAGGTATGGAGACACCTACCTCAATGGCCTGCGAATGCGACAACACTTTGGGAGAAGGAAGAACTAAGCCCCATGAAATATTCACACACCCTAGAATACAAAGAAACACAAGCCACACACAAAACCTAACCATTAGGGTTCATCCAAGAGAGAAAACCCCCAAAGTAAAACCAAAGAATCAAGAGAGGAGAAAGGAAAGGGGATAAAATTACCAAGAAACCCTAAAAACTAACCTTGGAATCAAAGGGGGAGCATCCATGGAGGAGGAGGAAATAATGAGAGGGGGATATGGGGCTCCCTTTATGCACCAAAAATGACCCAAGGTGAAGGGTCTGATTTAGTGTAAATAGGGGGAGAGGGTAGAATAGTAATTTTAAAGTTTTAAAGATCTGGGTCGATCACACAGTTTACCAAACCGTGTGTCAATCATGCGGTATCGGCCACTACCCAAGAAGGAACTGATCGCATGACCAAACTACACAGTTTGACTGACCATGCTCAAACTATGCAGTAGCTTCTATCTAACTCCAGGACCTATCACACGGTTACCTGGGCTGGGCTGTATGATTTTGAATAACCGTGCATTGACCGTGCATAAGCCAAAATTCACCCAAACTCTCAAAAATTCGAAAATTTCAATCGGGGCCCGACCCTAACCTCAACCAAAAATATCCAAGATCAAGAAAAGAGTAAAATAAATTAGTATTTAAGGTCGAGGTGTAAAAATTCTCCCCACCACCAACACTTTATACCCCCAAAAAGTCACCCAACCAGAAGACAATCAAAACTCAAATCCATGCCCAATCAAAACTGAGAGAAACCATGAACCTTGGGGGTGACCTTCCTCTCCACAAGTCACACCCGACCGATTTCAAATAAAACTAAGGCATGAAGGTTAATGGGATAATATGAGAGGGTTCTTGCCACTACAAGAACTCAACTAATACAAACAACATTTAAACCCCCATCACGATGGTACCTACACAGGAACTTTAAAACTCCCAACACCACTTGGACTGGGAACTCCCAACAAAAACCAAAACACCATAACTTCACCACACTATCTAAAAAACACCATTGGTACTAATAATTTCATATACCAGTCAAAACCCCTAACACGAGGGTATAAACCCATGAAAAGAACAACAATGAACCTAGACTCAAACTATGGACATTGATTTCCACAAGAACTTACATCTCCAAAAGAGCACAAATAAAACCAAAACCAACCCCACATAAGGGTTAAACACACTCAAAAAAATGTATGATTTTAAAATCCATATTCAGATGAACACAACCACTTAGATCATAAAAGAACAATTTCATCACATTTTTGAAATGGAAATATGAACTCACAACAACAGAAAAAACTATAACAAGGAAACTTTAAATGCTTCCACCCCAACATGGGGAACAAAACTGGTCCAAGGTTCCACACACCCCCAGTAACTCCTGACTATGCACAAGCTTCACTCTGAGGCATGTGGCTGGAGCCCTGATGACTGAAGCATCTCTTACCTCACAGTCAGGCACTGACATCCTCTTATCACAATGTCTTCTTCAGGTGATGCTTCCTATAAAAATTATCCAGGTGACCCAGAAAACTGCAACGTTAACATGCCTTTGGAGGATTGCGACATGAAGACTTCAAATTCCCAAACTAGCCACATTGATGGCACACAAGTGAATGGTCTAATGAACTGGAATCCAGAACCAATAAAGGAGATAATCTAGGAACATGTTCCTCTGGAATGCACCCCTTTCCAGATGGGGAACCGACATGAGAGTTAACCACCACTGATTGCTCCCTGAGAACCAACTCTGCTAAAAACTCTTCATCCTCTAACTTCTTGAAATGAATATCCTTAGAGGATGGGATTTTCTTTTTTATCTATGGATGAAGAACCCCAAGTAAAATTGAATCCTTTAATAGATCCTGTGAACCTACATCCAAAGAAAAGGAAACCATCTTCTTGAAATGTTCGACATAGGCCTTCACCATTCTCTAGCCTTGTTAAATACTCATGAGCCCTTACTTTTTCTTCATTTTCACCTCCTTGTTTATAAAACATCGGACAAAGAAGGACTTAAAAACTTCCCACATCATCCCAACTTGCATTGATGGTAGGTAAAACACCTCCCATTCATCCAAGGTTGGACCCTCAAAAAACCCAAAATAGCACGAACTCTAACAGCTTCAGGAGTTCCCAACTATCTGAAGATACACCATACTTCCACAAGCCACCCAACTACCTCTAACGAACCTTGATCACCACGAAACACAGGCAACAACCAAGAAGAGATAAGAACTATGCATGGCTTTCTAGAAACTTTAGGGACCTTTCTAGGCCGCATATTCTGAACAGCACGAGAAACATAAATCCAAAACCAACATCAATCTGAAACACAATAAAAAGGAGAACCATGAGCTAAAACAACAAGATAAAAAACCAAACACCACAAAAAAACCCATAATTCTCTTTTTATTTAAATTTCAAAACTAACTTCTTTTAAGGCCACCTTCCAAAAACTAAAATCCATTTTTCACAAAACAATAATCCACTTTTCAAAGACGAACCAAACCCAAATCATTTTCCAATCAAATACCATCTCAAAAAAACCATTCCAAACCATTAATTTTCAAACTCTCACCCATGTAACCCTACGAACCATCACTCGTGTGTCCATCCACTTCCACTTACATCATCCACTCCCACATGTCGATGTACACTTTCCACACATACCCACACACATGTAAACTTTCATAAGGAGTACCAATAGTCACACTTACCATTTCATTATCAAAAACCTAATGTTTACCAAATTTTCAATCCAAAAAATTTTCCTTTAAAACCCATTTTTTTCATCCAAGACCATTAGAAAGAAATAATTTTTTGTTTTTATAAACCAAATTCAGTTTAAAAGCTTACTCGCACCAACTGGAACCAAAACGAGACATGAATCAAGAAAAATCACCAGAAGGAGGAATTGGTAGTCATGCCTAACCCGGTGACATGGTAGTGAGCCATGCTCTAAGTAGAAAATAACAACTAAGAGGACCTTAAACCATGAACTTGGACTTCACATGGGTCACTAATCCATGTGAGGTCACAACATGACACTGACTCACCTAAATTTTCATTCCTCAATCCAAAATAAACCAAGAGAAGACAAAGACTCAATTCCCAGACTACCCCGAGAAACTCAGGTCTCATCATGAGTGGTGGTGATCAGGAACCAACCCATAACCTACCTTCTGAGCCCCGAAAGTCCTAGTCTCCAATCTACCTAACACCCCAAAAAATAATGGGCCTGCTCTGAAACCATTTTGTCATGAAACCAAGCAGAGATGTCATCTGACCCGACACATGACCCGGTTTGAGACATGGCCCGAAGGGCGTTCCCAATCCCCATGGGCTGGAAACTAGTGTCGGACATCAAGGTAATCATTGGGGGAATGATTTTTCCCAAATAAACTAGGATCAACTAAAAATAAACTGAATAACACTGGTGCAAAAACATGATTTAACATCATTTTTTGTTTATTTTTTACATCGATTTTCTAAAAACCGACATCAAAAATCATTTTCGTTAATGGTTTTAGCATGAGTTTATTTTATAAACTAACATCGCTAACTGATTTTTTGCGTCGATTATTTAAAAAATGACACCAAAAATCAATTCGGTTAAGGGTTTCAACGTCGGTTTTAGGTAAAACCAATGCTAAAAATCAATAAGGATCGGGTTTACGATGTTGGTTTTAGATAAAAATGACGTTGTAAACCTGATTTTAAAAAAACGACATCGATTTATAAAATAACTGACACTGTAAGTTAAAATAATTAGAAAATTCAGAAAATTACACTTTCAATAAAATTGAAACCCTTGTAAAAAAACACAATATACAACAATCAAATAGTATTTATCATTCAATAAAAATCTATAACTTACATGATTTTATCAAGTTAATCAAAAAATTATCTATGCATTTGTATTATAAAGTATAATTAAAATACACATACCTGTAATCAATGAATTCTTTCAAATAGTTTGTGACCTTTGCAAGTCCCATGACTCCATCATTTATAGTTCTTTCACACCCAACTATTCTTTGATACCAAAGACAATACATTTGAGTCACTAAAAATTTACATGAATTCTAGTTAAAGATCAATTCATCAATAAATATTATAAAAAATTAGACAGACATTGCAGAGGCACTTGAGAGAACTCAATGAATTCTAGTGTCAAATGTTGGAAGAATATGTCATTATAGGCAATGAGGCATCTGTGGTTAAGGCTGAATGGGATGGTTTGATGGTAAACTGTGCTACAATGGCTGATCAGATAAAGTAGGCTGAGAATGAGATGGATAATGCATATACCCGATAGAAGAACTTCATTTATCATTTCAAATTAGTGATTTGTTTCCTTTTATGTGTGTGTTGATATCCCATGATGGCTGAGTGTATGTAAATTTCTTATAATAGATGTATACTAGGATGTATGTTTAGGGGTTTTTTGATAGAATACCCAAATTACCATGTTTCCAATTTCATAGAAATATGCGATATATTAAAAATAATCAGGGAAGAAGTACATAAATATCTTATATTTACTTTTTATTTGAGTGATAAGCTGAAAAACTAGTTGAATAGGATACCTCGTCAATCTGTTACCACTTAGGGTGATCATATACATTGGAGGGAATGACGTGCATTCCATGCATGTTATTTTATTTGTGACCTATAGTGGATTTGGAATATATCAAAATATGTGTGTTTCCAATTTGTCTATGATTTTTATGTTATGCACAGTGGTGTGTGTGTGTGTGTGGCCTTGAGAGACATTTTCTGATATGGTAACTAATTTGCATGGGTATTTTATGTAACCATATTTGATGTTTGATTCCCTAAAAATTATTATGTAAATTGTTACCATGTTAGATAATTATCACATGTTTATGTATGTTTTTACAGATATCTCATGATGACATTTATTATGATTCCTTTTATGATATTTCTTATTGAATGTATTACCATACCCAAGGAAGCATTATTTGGTAGTTGGACAACTGGACCGTCATTATATGATTATACCAGGGTGGTTGACCTGACACGAGACAATGATTACGGTGTACCTATGATAGGCATGTGGCTAGACCTAAAATTCACTTCATTATGGATACCAAGTACCATGCAAGAAATTGATTCCATGTGGATATCCAGTACATGTTCACTCATCATCATTGTGGCTTGACTCAATACTCAATGCCTTAAGGATACCATGTAATATGTTTAATGCACTTTTGGATTGTTCTTGGTAACTATTAATGTCTTTTTTATCCTTTTGGCATGGAGTTATAGTAGGTATGACATGAGTTCATGTCAACTTGGATAGTACATATCCTCTCAGCACATATTTGATTGATTATTTATTATTTCATATACCAAGCATAAACAAAAAAACTGATACTGGAAGTTACAAAAAAATTAGAAAATTTAGAATATTACACTTTCAAAATAAAGTAGAATTAAAATACACATACCTGAAATTTACAGCATGCTCATTTTTTGTTATTGTTGAAGCATTTATTTGATTATTAGTAGGTTTAAACACCTAATATATCAAAAGATTTTGTTTTTTGAACTCATATGTAATATTATTTATAAATATTAGAATATACATACCTCAAATCCTAATCAGACTTAACAAATAGTTTACAAAAATAGATTGAATATGGGTCATATTGGTTTGGGAATAAAACTGTGAATCATTAAATGCCTATAATAACATTGAAGGATATTAAATAAAAATAATAATAATATGGCATAAAATATAAAAAAATTAATATAACTAACCTTATCAAATTCATTAGTTTCCCCAGTTGTGATTATCTCATACATGAATCATAGAATATAATAACCACATTCAACATGTCCTTTTTGACGATGACACTACAGTTATAAAACATTAAAATGTTAATAAAAATTAATATATAACAAAAAATCAGAACAAATTATAATATAAAAACTAATTACCTGTGCTTCCACATGTTGGATTTTATTCGGTGTCTTTATCAACTTGTATTCCTTGTTAAATTTTTCCATGAACTATATTTTCATATATATGAACTAATAATACATATCTAAACAATGAGAATAAAACATAATGAGTTTATAAAAAATAAAAAAAACTTACCTTTCTAATAAGGTGGAAAATCTCTTACAAATATTCCCTAATAAAGAGCATAACCAATATATGGTGCATTCAATTGGGCAGAATATGACTAACATCTAATGCCCCCTACAATACAAAAATTTCACAATTAATGACATTATAATGATCATTAGTTCATAATTAAATTTTTGTTCTTACTTATCAACAAATGGTAGAAACCAACACTAAATCTTTGTATGTGATAATCTCTCACACATATATGCAACTCTATCAGGATTCTTCATGTGTTTTACTTCTATAGAAATGAATTCTAGATCTATAAAACCATAAATGTATGTACTTTTATTTTGTAGAAGAAGCGTGTGTAGATACCTAATTTAAAAAAGAAAATATAGTTAGTTAATTTAAAATCATCTTTTATTAAAGAAATATGAATTCAAATGTCAATTTACTTACATGGTAAACAACTGCACCACATTCAGGTTGAGCTCTTCAAAATAAAATAGATTCATGATATCTTCTTTGAGTAATATCAATGGATATTCTATTCCACATATATCATCT
Organism: Viscum album; assembly: GCA_963277665.1. NCBI lineage: Eukaryota > Viridiplantae > Streptophyta > Magnoliopsida > Santalales > Viscaceae > Viscum > Viscum album. Next base: position 555,827,319 of record OY728143.1, read on the forward strand.
GTCATCCAAAACTCGTTGATATAATTCAATGAAGAAGATGCATGAGATAATCTTTGTATCCCATAAGAAAGATCTGAAGTATCTATAGTCGATTGTTCCTAAACATTTTGTTTCATTTGTGCAGATTCTTTTGCTTTCAGATAATCCTATATAAGTTAAATGTCAAAAAATATTATAATTAATTTTGACTCATTTGTAATTAAAATTTAAAAAATTGCATACCTCATATGAAATATAACAAATCAAACCAGTTGGCCAAAGTAAAAAATGACCCACACAATCCCCAACTCTGGTGATCTTTGTGATAGGAAATGGTAGTAAAACATTAGGATCTATAATATCGAGTACCGATACACTAACTTGAGCCATCTACATAGGCTGCTTATGTACAGAATCCCCAAAAAATACATGAGTCCTAATGCAACAATATGTATGTGAGTATCTCCAACAAATAACTCACAATATATGTTTTGGTCCGAGCGAGGTGGTGGAGAATCAAAGTAAGCAGATGGGGTGGGGTAGTCTGGGTGATCAGGCTGGCAAGGATGAAAAATAAATAATATACCTGGAAAGGCTACGCAGACTGTGATTGTCTTTCCATGTGTTCTAATAAAGCCTTCTGTACTACTGCTTGAATTTGATCACCTGTAGAATATTTCATATCTTTCATCTCTACTTTTAAGGGTTTTATTTTTGGGTATCTTCATTGCTTACTCTTACCAAAAACCTTCTAAATACTAACACTCGCTTGATATCCTCTAACATGGTTAGGGTGTTCTGTCTTTCCCAAAGCAGTGTCTAGTATGTTCATCCTACCCTCAGGGATAAAAGAGAGTTGTGTCTACTGCTCCTGAAGTTCATCCTGAAATGAAAAGTAAAAAAGTTATATTGGTGTTTATAATTTATAAAATATAAAAATTAATAACAAATAAATAATATTTACTTATAATTTTATCAGCTAATTTCTTATCTTACTCCGTAAGATATTGTTCATTTTTCCTTCTTCTTACTCTTTTCCATTTTTCATAGCGAGTGGGAGGAGATGGAGGACCAAATTGGACCTCTTCTGAACCACTACTAGATCGAGCTCTTAATGCTTCAAATTTTTCTTCAATCATTTTCTGCTCCAAATACGAATACCCTCCACATGATAAAGTATGAGGGTATACATTTCTCAACTGGATATCCTAATGAGATCTCCTAGAGGCATGTTATATAAAAATAAACTACTAAGTAGTAATAAAAATATATAATAAATTTTACAATATAAAATAATTATCATACCTGGAATTTTACTTCATTATGACTATCAACAAATTGCTTCCATATATCTTCATCTATAAACGGATACTTCAGGCATGGGTTTTTAAACCTTCTCTTTCTAAAAACATAATTTTTTGTCAGTTTTGTTTTAAAATATCTCCATCGAACTGCCGTTAAAGAGAGATGCCTTTTCTTAATTTCTTTAGTTTCCTCAAAATTGAATGTCATCTATAATTGAATAAATTAAATATGTCATTTAAAATATATAATATTCTAAAAATGAGATAAAATAAATCAATTAAGATATTTTACCATCACAACCTCCCAAAGATGTTGCTTCGCCAACCTATCCACTGACTTCCAATCAGTATATAAAATACTAATCCTACAATAGCTCTGCATCACTATATAACTAACAAAATGAACTGAATTTGGGCCAATTTCATTATTATCATCATCAAAACAGATTTGTACTCTATCATCATCACAAGAAAGTGATAGTTTTGGTAAACGTGTAATACAACCTTTACCAACTTGAGAACTTGATTTTTTTAGTAGCAATAGGAGAAGTCTCCTCCGCCGAGGATGCATCAGTAGTCCTGCAAAAAAAATTTATAAATTAATAGTTTTATTTTATTAAATAATTTTATTACTAAATATTTAATAATATGTAAAAATAGATATACCTCAGTAACTACTCATCTCTATTTGTATCTGACATTGCTACTAGAAAGTGTAATGAAATTTTGTGTACCTGCATATCATTAGAAAACATAATATTTAGAAACAAGGAAGACAAAAATAAGTAAGTAAAAAAATATGCATACATTTGTAAGTTTCAAAAAAAGAAACAAAATATAAATATTTACCAGAAAAATTATGATACTAATTTAGTGTTTCCTCAAATGCCTTCATCATGATCATTATGTACTGCATGCACTATGTCTATCTTATACTCATTATAATCATCCAGAAATTGCATAATAGATGAATAAGGCTTATGTAAATCACTAACATCATCAGCATCATCCTCATCACCCAAATGGTATCTTTTTTCCTTACAAAACAACTGATCATGGATCATTCGATGGATCAATGACATAAAATATTTGATTTGCATGTGTCGCCATGATAAATGGTTCCTCATTGTAATTAAATCTTTTCAAATAAACCATTTTAAACTCATATTCATCGTGTTTCACACCACTATTACTATCAACCTAATTACACTTAAAAATGGTAACTCGAAATTTAATATAATCAATTTCTCATATGTCTTTAAGAACTCCAAAATACGGCGTTGATGTAGAAATTGGGTTTTTATCTTTGGCACTCGAAAAATTCACTTCTTCAGCGAAAACCATCCACCACTATTCTGAACAGTACTCTTGTAATCCATGTTTTTTATGTAAAATGTGTAGCCATTGATATCAAAACTAGACCATGTGATCACATTAAGAGATAGTCCCCCTTCCAACCACTTCAATGTTTCTAATGCAGATATATCTGGGGTGACTTTCTCTTTAAACCATGAAACAAATGTCTTCTTATGCTCAATCATCAACTAATTTTCATTTCTTTTCTGATATTATAACTTTAATTCAGCAATATGTGAGGATATATATGATTGAACCTCATCTGTGTTGTTCAAAATGTATAAATGTGCTTGCATCACTTCATCACGTGGAATGAACTTTAACTTTAATCCTCAAACCCCTCTACCTTCACTATCAACTATCATATGTCGAGATACAGGGAGACCAATATGCTCCACCTAATATAAATAATCAGTACAAAATTCAATCACCTCTTCTGATACATATTTTTGAACAATAGAGGCCTATGATCGATAAGTATTTTTAACATATCCCTTCAAAATTTTCATATATCTTTCAAAAGGATACATCCATCTTAAATAAACAGGCCCACATATTCTTATCTCATGCACCAAATGAATCAGTAGATAAACCATTATATCAAAAAATGTGGGTGGGAAATACATTTCTAGTTGAAAAAGAATAAGAGTTGCTTCATTCTCCAGCACATCTAATAAATTTGGATCAACGAATTTGCTACAAATGGATTTTAAAAAATTACATAACTTGATGATAGTCTTTCTGATAGCTATCGGCAGTATACCACACACTGCTACTGGTAGAAGTTGTTGCATCAATACATGGAAATCATGAGATTTCATACCTATTAATTTAAAATCCTTCAATGACACCGAATTATTCACATTTGAAGAAAAACCACTGGGTACTTTAATACCGTGAAGATGCTGATAGAAATTTATCTTTTCAATCTTGCTTAATGTGTGACAAGCTGAAGGTAAATAAATTCTGTTTCCTTTCATAGTGGGAGATAACTCCAAATGTATTCTCATTAATATCAAGTCCAATATAGCATGCAATCCATCTTTTTTTCTTTCCTTTTATGTCTAAAAAAGTTCCAATAAAACTATCACATATGTTTTTCTCAACATGCATAACATCGATGTTATGTTTTATCTCTAAAAATCTTCAATAAGGTAGTTTGAAAAAAATATACTACTTCTTCCATATATTTATTTGAAGACCAGAACTTCTTTTCTTTCCAAATTTTGAATCAATATCTTTCACCCTATCATAATATTATTCATCTGACAATGGTCAAGGGGGGAGTTTGTATTCTTATAATCAGTTAAATGCTTTTTTCAATCTACAATAAGGATGATCAATTCTAAAAAATCTTCGATTTCCCATATACATTGTCTTTATTTCATTCTGAAATTGATAATATAAAGTCTGTTATTCATAAATTGGACAATATTTATGTCCCTTAACACTATATCCAGATAAGTTCCCATATGCAGGAAAGTAGTTTATAATGAACATTATCATATCATGTAAAAGAAAATACTCTTTCTTGTATGCATTGAAAACTTTAACACCTGCCTCTCATAGCAGTTTCAAATCATCAATCAATGGTGAAAGATATACATCAATATCATTTCCCAGTTTTTTTTGTCCAAAAATCATCAATCTCATCATAACATATTTTTTATTCATACATAGATGTGGGGAAAAGTTGTAAACTACCAGAAAAATAGGCCATGAACTATGTTGGCTACTGAGGCTCCGATATGGATTCATTTTATTAGTACATAATCCCATTTTGAGATTTCTAACTTCACTTCCAAAATCATGAATTTTTTTATCAAAACTCTTCCACTATGGTGAATCAACAGGATAACGTAAGTTACCATCAGAGATGCGCTCATCTGAATGTCATCTTAACCTTTTTATGTTAATTGAATTTGAAAATAGATGCTTCAAATGAGGAATCATTAGAAGGTACCAAATTGATTTAGTAGGATTTTTTATTTTGGTACCTAAAAATGAATCACAATTGAAATATCAGAATTGTATGTAAAAAAATATTGGATGATATCATTAGAAAGTACAAAATTTATTTTTCATGACATTATATGACATCACCTAAGAATTAATCTGATTTGACTTTCCCATCTATCTTATAGCGTGATGTCCCACATGTAGGACAACTTGATAAATATTTATTTTCTTTCCTATACAGTACACAATCATTGGGGCAAGCATGTATCTTTTTATACCCCAATACCATTGGATATAATATTTTATTTGCCTCATAATTAGAATCTGGAAGTTCATTTCCTTTTGGAAGTAGCTATTCTAAAAGCTCAATTAAGCTGGAGAAACTTTTATCACTCCACCCATTTTTTGCTTTTAAGTTAACTAATCTCAAAACCACTGATAACACTATATATTTATTTCAACCTGGGAATAATGGTTTCTCATAATCTTCATAAAATCTTTCAATAGTTGTTGTTTTTTTTATGGTTTCAACACCTAAATCATTAATTAATTCTTCAATACGATCCTCTACCTCATTATGAATATTGTCATCAATATTGGATGTTGAATTTTCAGTTCTTTCACCATGCCAGATCCAACGTGTATAATTAAGGCTAAAACCATAACAGATGAGATGGTCCTTGATTTCTCTGGAGTTTAAATTTCTCATATTTAAACACTTCACACATGGACAGAAAATCAAATCAATGTTTTGAAGATTTCATTTAGAAAATTCCAAGAATTCATCAACTCCTTTTTCATATTCACTAGTGGTTCTTCATAAATGTATCCAATTACGATCCATTCAATATTTGATATCAAAAAATAATTGGTGAATATATTAAAACATATAAACATTTAAATATATATATATATACAGATAAATTGTAAACAGAAACACATTTAATAAAAACTACTGATAATCAGATAGAAAACATCAGATATGAAACACATTTACAAATAGTAAACATTTTATTTTCATATTATATACATGTGTTATATTGATATTATAATTTAATTATAATATCAATATTCTAAAATTTATTAGTTCGTTTTACATAGTTGTTTCATTATTTCAATGTTTCATGTGTCAAAATTATTGAAGATTACATTAATTTAAAGGGTGAAAAATTAGTTATTATTAGTAATATGAAATAACAATTAGAGTAAATGTTCATATTATAAGTGAAATCAATCCTAATACTCCCAAAATTATGATATATGAAATTAAATACATAACTAAATTGGTATATCTTACAACACATTTGGGTGAGATAAAAATATAATCATTTGAGGAATAATAAGTGGTTGTGGATTCATTTCATGTTCTAACGTGTATATGCATAGATTATTTGGTGAAACTATGCAAGAAAAAAGATCTATGAGTTGTGAGGAAGAATAAAGAGTTGGTGTGATTGAGCTGAGTTTTGTGAACTCATAAATAATGAAATGAAGAAATTGAAGAGGAAGCCAATCTAAGTTCTATTAGTTAGGATCACTGCTGATGAAATTAGTGGATAATTTCATAAACTGATTCATAATAATTGGGAACTGATCATAACATCATATTTCAATTTAAATACTTTTATTTCTTGATGATCTACAGGCATTTAAAGACGTTGTGGTGAGAAATAGGGCCTATTATTTGGATGTAGTGACAATCTTCAAATTAGTGGTGAGTAACTTCAATAAGAAGTAGTTTGAGAAAGAACCAATGGGATTCCAATACAAAGGTGTTGTGGGATGTAGTACTAAGTTTTCATGGGTAATATTATGTATCTTCTTGTGAATTATAGAAAATATAGAGTCAAGATAATCCTTGGATACCCATTATAAATGATTAATATATTATAGCAGATAATATATGTCTCAATGGGAGTTGAATAGGATAGGGATTATGTTTTCTAAATCTGGTCTAAAGCATGTAAAAAATAACACATTTAGATTTTATATTTATATTTTATATTACATATGGTTGTGGATTATTGGGTAAAAGATAAAAATATCTATTTATGTTCTAACTGTCCATAGAGTTTCAATGGAACAAAGTAGTAGAAAAGCTTAAAAATAATTCAATTGGTTTTTGGTATAATTTAGGTAGACCTGATTCAACCCCCCACCCCCCACCCCTCTCAGGTGTATTTTCTCGGTCCTATAAGGACTCATAATGTTAGATAAAAATAATGTCAGAAAATTATTTAGTCAATTGGTCAAGATAAAAATAATGTCAGATAAAAATAATTCAACACATTGACTAATATAATTGGTCAAGAAAATTGACCAATACATTTATACATAATTTCAGATAAAAATAATGTTAGATAAAAATAATTCAATTAGTTTTTGGTATAATTTAGTCAAGAATATTGACTAATATATTTATATATAATTTTAGATAAAAATTTATAACCTAAAATCACACAATGTCAGATAAAAATAATGTCAAAAAATTATTTAGTTAATTGGTCAAGATAAAAATAATTTAAGATAAAAATAATTAAATACATTGACTAATACAATTGGTTAAGAACATTGACCAATACATTTATACATAATTTCAGATAAAAATAATGTCAGATAAAAATAATGTCAGATAAAAATAATTCAATTGGTTTTTGGTATAATTTAGTCAAGAATATTGACTAATACATTTATACATAATGTTAGATAAAAGTTCATAACCTAAAATTACACAACTCCAATCCATATCAAGAACATTGATTAATCACTCTTTGGGATGACTATTAACCATGTTCCAACACATTTAAAATAAACTATAAACTAATAATTGAAGCAAATAAAAATCAAAATTAAATGATAAATAATTTATCTTTAAAATTAAAAGAAAACTTACAAAATTCAGAGTTTAACACGAAAATAGATCCCCAATCTGAACTTTGCTCTATATAATGCTTTGGAAAATTAAGCACTGCAAGATCTAGAAAAAAATTGATTGTACAAAAGAAAATAAAGATAAAAAATAAACTAAAATCAAACCATGGTTGAAAGTCGCCCAAAATAGGTTTTGAAAGAACAAATAATCCATAAACGATAAAACAAGAGAATTTAATGAGGAATACAGACCGCGGATTGTAAAAATGGAAGAAAATCATCAATAATGGCCGATGAAGATCACAAATAAGGCTTCAAATTTATCGCGAGTTGAGAGGATCTGCCATGGGTTTCGATTTCAAAGATTGAATAAGATGAGGGTTTCTTGATCTTGACATTTTTTAAAAGACTTTCGGCATTGGTTTTTACCAAAATCGACGCTGAAAGTATTCTGTTTTTTTATTTTTAGTGTCATTTTTTTGAAAAAACCAGTGCCAAAAATTAGACCTATGGCGTCAGTTTTCTTTAAAACTGATGCCTAAGACATTTTTTTTTATATTTGGCATCGGTTTTCACATAAACCAATGCCAAAAATCATCATATTCTGGTTTTTGGCATCAGTTTTTAGTAAAACTGATGCCAAAAACCACTAATAAATTTTTTTTGCATCAGTTTTTAGTAAAACCGATACCAAAAATTTCTCACACAAACCATTGGAATCGGTTTATAAAAAACCAACATTATTATTTAGACGTTAAATCCCATATTTTTACTAGTTAAAATTGAAGAACCAACAACAACTTAATCTCAAATAAATATATGTAAATAGATTCAGTTACAAGAGTGGAACAAAGCAAAAAATAAATACAAAGATGAAACTAAACCACACTACTACAATATCCAAGTGACCTCAATGTCACCATCATCCATAAGACCAAATTGCTTTAAGAGCCAACTCAAACAAGAAAACCTGAACAAGAAGCTGAACCTATAAAACATCTTAGGTCTACCGACACTAAAAGGTACAAGTAGGGTGTGAGCTATACATCTCATTAGGAAACTACTATAGAATCTATAAATTTCCTTTCCTAAAAAAATTCCATTAACACTAGTTTGAAAATACATTTAAGAAAATATGCTTTTCTCATTTTAGATAAACAACACAACTTCCTCGTTTCCAAGACAACACATGCCACATTTTAATTAGTTCAAAATAGTTTATCATTTTGGAAACCCAAACCCAAATCAAATTCCAAACAAGACAAATACTAGTCTATGCTAAAAATAAACAAGCAGTGGAAACTAAAAACTAGTTGCAATATAAAGTAAACAGAAACATATAAGTAGTAACCATGAGAATTTCTTAAACACCCCTAGAGCGATCCCTGGAAGTACTTGGTTTGGAACCACCTACTGGTGTATAGTGAAGCCCCATAGTTTATAACTGATTGGTCACCCTCAACTAACCAATCTAGTGGCACATCTCACTTGGACTCTCAAAAAATCTAGGTGGTACCAACCCTTCTAATTGGGGTTGATCGGAAACTATCACTTGACCCTCTAAAAGATTCCTAGAAAACCCATGCTAAAAGTATACTAAGTAAGAGGTCCTTGCACGCGTGACACACCTTACCTGTCATCGTCTTACTTGCCTACCCCAAACATTGAAACCACCTATACAATAACCCATGTAGAGAAATCCTTAATAGGAGTGACCACTATATATATATATCACATCATCAAAGGTACCAATTGGGTTGTCACATCATATAAACATTCAACCCTTTCTTTAAAAACATACCAGTTTTCCAAATGGACCCTTAGATTTACCCACCCAAATGCATTTTCCAAAATATTTCAAAAATCATTTCCAAAACAATGTGAAATACCATTTCCACCAAGCGCTTTCCAAACAAGACTTTACACCAAACATTCACCCAAACATGTCTCAATTGCCAAATAGGCCTTTACCCTTTTCAATCTCTCACCAAAACATGTTTCAAGGCCAAACAGACCAAACCTTGAGGAACATATTTAAAGTTACATTTTCAAAATTCTTAAAGCAACACTTTCCCCATTTAGAAATCATGGAACTATTTTAAGGAAAAAGGGGGGGAAGGAGAGATGAGAAAATTTCAGGGGAAAAGTGTTTTAGAGCGTCATCTTCATTTGAACGCACATTCATGTGTGCACCTTGTGCACCCATGGATGTGACAACATCCAATGACACACTTTAATATCCATGAAAACAACCAAAACCATTTTTATAAACACCACTTACTTTCAAACCAAACCCAACAACTCTACATAATTTACACAAGTGCGCACAAACATTTTATAAACCAAGAGAGACTCTAAAAAAAACATTCAAACCATACTATAAAAGTCACCATGTTCCACATGTGAAGCCCAAATAACAATTAAACCAATTTAATAAAATGTTTCAAAGGGAGAACACCACACAACCACTCAATTTTACCCTTAAATCTCAACTAGCAATTTATCAAACATATTTAGTGCATATATACTTTGGAATATACAGGGAATCACTTCAAAACCCATTTTTAGCAATTTATTTCAACAATAAAACACCATAATAAACTAACCATGTGAATTAAAAAGATGTGAATCATGTTTAAAAATTAATTGAAAACACCCAAGCATTAAAGGAATGCATTGGAAAGGAAAGGTATGGATACACCACCTCAATGGCGTGCGAATACGACAAAACTTCAGGAGAAGGAAGAACCAAGCCCCGTGGATGATCCACACACCCTAGAATCCAAATAAACACAACCCACACACAAACCTTGTCCATTAGGGTTTTTCAAAGATATAAAACCCTAAAGGAAAACCAAATACTCAAGAGAGGATAAATTAAAGGGTAGAAAAATGACCAAGAAACACTAAAAACTCGCCTTGGAATTGAAGGGGGAGCATCCATGGATGAGGAGGAACCAAGGAGAGGGAGATAGGGGGATCCCTTTATGCTCTAAAAATGACTCAAGGGTAAGGGGTCCAATTTAGGTTAAATAGGGGGAGAGGGTAGAATAGTAATTTTAAAGTTTTAAAGTTTTGGGCTAATCACACGGTTTGGCTGCATGATTTACCAAACCGTGCATCAACCATACGGTAGCCACTACCTAAGAAGGAACTGACTGCATGAACAGATCACATGATTTGACCGACCGTGCTCAAATTGTGTGGTATCTTCTGTCCAACTCTAGGACCTACCACACAGTTACCTGGGTTGGGCCGCATGGTTTTCACTAATCGTGTGTTAACCGTGCACATGCCAAATTTCACCCGGACTCTCAAAAATTCAAAATTTTCAACTAGGACTCAACTCAAACCTCAACCAAAAAGATCCAATATCAAGAAAAGAATAAAACAAAGGATTATTCAAGGTTGGGGTGTTACATTACCTGTACTATCCATCCATAGGTAAGAAAAAACATGCAGATCTCACACATAGCACAAAAAAGGGTGAAAACGAGGATCTCCTTCCTCAAGGAAGCTTTCTGATCTCACTATACACTACAAGGCAAAGAAAAAACTTCCAACAACCACAACTGCACCACAAGATCATGGACCAACATACATCGCACCAAAGGGTTGTCAAAACTCAACCACTAGTAGAAAAATAGTCTTTAACGTCGATTTTTTTTTAAAATTTTCACATCAGTTTTTAACTGAAGTCTAATCCATCAAAGTAAACAATGATATTTTTTACATCAGTTTTTATAAACTGACATTAAAAATTATAAAATTTAACTTTTGACTTCATTTTTTTAAAAAAATGACATCGAATGCCCGATTGAATAAGGTTTTTAACATTGGTTTTTGATATAATTTGACATTAAATATCCTCATAGAATTATTTTAATGTTTATTAGTAATTAAATAATGTTAAAACACTTATTTTATTTTTGGTTCATGAAAAATTGATGCTAAAAATCTTCATAGAAGACTTTTAAAGTCAATTTTTTTAAGAAATGACGTTAAAAGTCATTTTTGGCATCAATTATTTAAAAAACCGATTCCAAAAATGATGATCAAGGTTTAGATAATTTCATAAGCTTTGATTTGATTGGTCATGAATCTAAAACGAATTTACTAATCCGAAGTTATGACTGTCAAAAGTTGTACTTCTCTATGTTTCGATAGATAAAACTAATTTCAAAGAAAACATGAGAAACATAAATGATAATTACAAAAACCAAATTAAAAAAAATAAACATAAGACTTCAAACAAATTTCAATGATTTTAGAAGTTTCCATAAAATCAATATGTTTTTTATCATCATTTCCCTTCTTTTTAGGGTAGAACTCATGCGGTAATGAAACCAGTGATCGATAGTGAATTTTTCATCTTGGTTGGTGAATCTAATCTGGATGTTTTATATTCGTGACTCAATCATAAGAATAATAAATCATTTTAAGGAAAATTATCAAGATGTTTATCAATAAATTAAAATAATAATAAATAAATTACATTATTATAATACATACCATGTTCAAATCATTGATTTAAGACACTTTGAAAATTTTATTGAATCGAATAGGTTAAAAACGATGAATAAAAGAGAATAAAGATTTATATATAGTAAGTGGAAATATTTTCAAAGGCATCATATTAAAATTTATGTGTGATTTTGAAAAACTAAATGCATGTTGTTAAAAAAAATTAAATATTGACCTCGCATATTTTAAATTTTAGTTTTAACATCGATTTTTACAAAAACCGACGCAAAAAATTAATAAAAATAGCTTTTGGTGTTGCTTTTTTCAAAAAATCGACATCAAAACAGATTTAAAACTTTTATATTGTCTTCCAATATTTGATTTGAGTGGTCATTTAGATCAAATAGAGTTATAGATCAAAAGTTATGACCTTTTAAAGTAGTAATTCTCTGAGAATTCTCTTAGAAAATTTCAACTTTCGATATCTATAACTTTTGATCTGTAAGTCTATTTTTGGTCTAAAACTAGTCAGTTCAAAGCATAGGAAAAATAATAAATCTTGGTAATCATATTTGACGTTAGTATTTTTAAAAAACCAATGTAAAAAAGGATTTGAAACTTCTATATTGTCTTCTAAGATTTTATTTTAGCGGTCATTTAGATCAAATAGAGTTATAGATCAAAAGTTATGACCTTTGAAAGTTGGACTTCTCTAAGACTTCTCTTAGAGAAGTTCAAATTCTGACATCCATAACTTTTGATCTGTAAGTCCATTTTTTTATCCAATACTAGTCAATTTGAAGCATAGGAAAAATACTAAATCTTGGTAATTATATTTTACATCGATTTTAGGAAAAAAACGATGCCAAAAGATAGTTTTTTTTAACTTTTGGCGTTAGTTTTTATGAAAACTGATGAGAAAAAAGTTAATAAAACTAGATTTTGGTGTTAGTTATTTCAAAAAAATGACATCAAAAAGTATATATTTCCAACTTGTAAATTGTCTTTTAATATTTGATTTGAGTGGTCATTTAGATCAAATGAAGTTATAGATCAAAAGTTATGACCTTTGAAAGTTGGACTTCTCTAAGACTTCTCTTAGAGAAGTTCAACTTCCGACATCCATAACTTTTGATTCGTAAGTCTTTTTTCCAAGAACAATTAATTCCAAGATTGGGTAAAATACTAAATCTTATTAATCATATTTGACAAAAACCGGTGCCAAAACTAGTTTGTTTTAACTTTTGGTGTCAGTTTTTATGAAAACTAATGCCAAAAGATATATTTTCGTGTTGGTTTTAGATAAAACCAATGAAAAAATCCGTGGTCAAAATGATTCAACATTGATTTTATAAAAACCAGACACCAAAATTCCTTGTGGAATACTTTTAACATCGTTCTATAAGAACTGCCATTAAAATGCTAACGTTAAAGACCATTTTTCTACTAGTGATCCTATACACATCCAAAACCAAAATTGTACCACCACATCATATATCCAAAGAAGAATGAAAGGTAAACCATGTGAAAAGAAAGGAGAACTCACCATAGATCTCTAAAGGGAATCTACTGAAATGAATGGATCGAAGTGGGAGGAAGAGGGCTAGAAGGTCTCCTCAGGGTGCCTAGGGTTCGTTCGGAATAAGATAGAGAGAGACAGGTGTATCTGAATGAAAAGAAATTGTTTGTAAGGGTTATAAAATAACCCGGAACCTATCACTTTCACATCATGTGACACATTCATGATGTGAGTTCCCATTTTTTCAGCTTCCACTGAAATTCATGTAACATTAGCTCAAATTAATTACATTTTGTGAACTTACCTTTCATGACATGAATTCATTTCATGTTGCACACCTCATCCAAACACAAGCCATGAATTTACCGAGTTCATAAGTTGTGAATCACCAATTCACATAGTATAAACCATTCACAACGTGAATATCCTGAAGCAACTCGGTTGCACCTCCAACCACCACAAACCCCCCTCTATCCTCCTCTAAAACAAATCCAACACCCAAAACCGACAAATTAATAGACTAGGAAGGAATGAACCGTTACATTAGATACCTCTCAAATGATTCTCGTCATCGAGAATAAAAAACCAAGCCTATAATGAAAGTGGTATGAACAACCACCCTGTGAGATACCTCTCAAGGATCTCGTTACTCCTCAACGCTTCCATCAACCAAACACGTCAATCGAAACACCCATGAAACACACTGCACATATACATCACCACCTCTCACTTGGCACAACACTGCATCATCTGGTACCAGCCACAACCACTAAATTTTCAAATAACCACACCAACCTCTACACAAACCAAACTAGTCACTTCCAAAACCAATACATAGTACCACACTGATCACATAAATCATGTAATTTCATCCTCCATGTCAAGATACTATCTGCTCTGGGTTGTATTGATTTTCTTGCACTGGTTTAATCACATTGTAGTATAATAAATCCCAATTAGGATTAGGTTATCCCATTTTAATATGTCAGGGTTTTTATCACACATTACACATCAAGGTAAATAAAATATCTCATAACATAGAAAGATCCAAACATCACATCATAAAAAAACAGAGCAAAGAAAAACTCAAAACATCTTTGGGTACTGGGAACGCATCTGCATCTCTCACTGCCAAGTACTCTCCTCCAGATCACCATACCTTCATAACACACGAACCAAGAGAATGGTCCAAGAGAATGGTCCACCCAAGAAGCACCTTCTCTCGATGATCTTGGATCTTTATTTAACACTCCATGAATGTTGTGTCATCCTCGATATCCAACTCTCCCCAATCAATAATGCGAGAGTCATCGTAAAGATACTGACAAATCTAAGACATGTGGAAGACATCGTGGATCCTCTCCAACTATGGTGGTAATGCCAATCGACATGTCACCTATCCAACTCACCCCAACACCTCAAAGAGCCCAACAAACCTAGGAGAAAGATTACTCCCCCTACCAAACCTATGTTGCCTATGTCGAGGGGAGACTCTCAAGAACACATGGTCTCCAACCTCAAACTCCATGGGCCTTTTCCTGTGATCATCATAGGCCTTCTGATGGTCCTGCACCGCCCTCATCTGCTTACGAACCAACTAGATCTTCTCAGTTATGATATGAACCACATTAGGACCAAGAACTAATGACTCTACAACTTCATCCAACATAATAGAGAATGACATGATCTCCTGTACAATGCCTTAAATGGAGCCATACCAATGGATAAGTGATATCTATTATTATACGCAAACTCAACCAAAGGAAGGTGTCATACCCAAGATCCACCAAAGTCTAAGACACATGACCGCAACATATCCTCCAGTGTATGGATGGTCTACTCTATATCTGTCTGAGTGTGTAAAGTAGTGCTATGGTACAACTAGGAGACAAAAACATGTTGTAATCTCCTCCTTGTGAGGTAAAATAAGTATCCTGATCAGAGATTATAGTCCTCAATACCCCATAAAGCCTTACTACACCATCCATATACTGCCTCACCAAAACATCTATGGCACTCAACTCACGAATCTCCAGGAAGTGAGATAATTTTTTCAATTGATCCACTATCACCCAAAAAAATCACCTACTCCTGAGCTTGGGGTAACCCTATAATGAAATCCATTGATATTCCCTCCCATTTTCTCTCAAGGACATCCAAGGAATATAATAAACCTACCAAAACATGATGCTCCGCTTCCACCTGCTGATAAACCAGACATTTTTCCACAAACTTTTTCATTGACCATTTCATCCCCAACCACAAAAGTTGTATCCTCAAGACCCGATACATCTTTTTAACACTAGGATATATTACTAAAGGTGAGTTTTAAAACTCATAGAGAACCCCCTCACACATCTCCTATAGGATAGAAAACCTTTCCTAGAATAACACCTGATTACGATCATCCTCTAACCATCCCTCAGAAGCATCACCATGGCCAACACAGACGCACATCACCTCTACCTCTAGGTCTCCCCACTAAGACTCATCCGCCTTCCATATCAATGATGAATCCACTATCATCTAATGAAGACAACCTTGACCACTACTCTACCCAATATCAAGATGCATCGTTGCAAGATCCTTCATTCCTTTCCAAACATCCACAGACTTCTGACCTATATCCTCTTAGGACTTTTGACTCAATGCATCAGCAACTAAATTACCCTTCCTAGGGTGTAAGAGATTTCAAAATTGTAATCTTGAAGAAACTCCATCCACCTCTGTTGTTTTGGATTCAGATCTCATTGAGAGAAAACATATATCTGGCTCTTATAGTCCGTAAAAACCACAAAACACTCACCAATGAGGTAATACCGCTAAAACTTTAGTGAAAATGCAACTACTGACAACTCCAAATCATGTGTAACATCTCGAACTAGGTGCCACACACTGGTGCCTCGAGTTTAACTACCACATGACCTCAGGCATGCCTCCCCATATGCTAGAGGCTACTGACTAGCAATGAGGGTCTGATAAGTCATTCATGGGGAGACTATACCCTCTTTGATTAGAGTGATACACCAACAAAAATAAATAAACAATAATGGAAGCAATATATAGCAATAAATAATACCAATATCTCAAGATAATCAAATTAGGAAATACAATATCCAACTAGAATAGAAAACATGTCATGCTAAAGTAAGTGTCAAGTGTCTAAAATGAAAATTGGAACTAAAGACATCGACGACTCCCATGCGGGTCCCGAACCACGTCTAGTTCCCTTATCCAAGCTCCATCCCTAATCAGTAATTTAATTCAGGTCCTTTTCCCTTAACCTATACTGCAATAATGAAGTCTATTCGGGTACCGATTAGGCAGCCTGAGTAGGGTGTGAGTACGACTCAATATGCCACCACCAACAGTGTCTAAAACAAATCCAATCTATAATAGTGTATGCATTTTTATAAATAAATAAGTACAATGTATAGTTAAACAATTATCACATTATAAAATATTCTTTATTTAACCATATAAACCCCCAGGTTCATAAGAATTCTTGTACCTCAATACCTACTTTAACCCATGATGGAGTCTGAATCATTTCACATTATTAATTCACAATTCAATAAACTAATGGGTTTTCATTATCTATTTCATTTAAAACTGTTAAAATTGATAATTAGAACCATGGTCTAATGCTAGTAATTTGGGTCTAGGTTATCAAGCCTAGGACCCCGTGGGATTCGGAAACGGCAAACCATGTACTAAACAGGGTTATCGCTACGGGCTACGGAAACAAAAAACCATGTCCCACTCTCTTGGGATTTGGAAACAACAAACCATGTCCTATACACATTCATCAAACAGTTAATCATTATGGGCTTAGTAAACAGCAGACCATGTCCCGCTCACATGGTCTTTTGAACCAACAGACCATGTCTCACACATGTTCATCAAACATTCATATAATATATATATATATATATATATCACCCATATTACAAAAAACACTATATCACACCAATTAAGATTAATCATCATTAATCCTCTTATCACAATAATTCTCATTAATTAATCCGAAAATTAATTAATCGCGCTCATGCCATTAATTAATTCTACAATTAATTAATCACATCTATTCTAATAATTAATTAAATAATTAATTAAATCCATTTCATCAATTACAATATCCCATAATTAATTCCATGATTAATTATCTAATTCACAATATCAATATCTCATAATTAATTTACCAATTAATTATTCAATTCATAACATCAATATCACATAATTAATTCTACAAATAATTATCTCAAATAACCATCTCAATATCACATAATTAATTTCACAATTTATTATTCTCAAATCCCATAATTTCACAATTCTATCATTAATTAATTCACCCAAATTAATTAATTTAATCAAGAATTTCAATTGCTAAACAACCCTAGAAATTCTATAATTTGCATATACGTAATCAAAATCACAACTACGGGATTTGAATATTTGACCACCAGCCTTGAAAGCGGAGGAAGTGGGGATAAAAAACCCTATGTTTATGATATCAATCGGCTTCTAGATTCCTTTCAACAATAACTAGATAATTCATTAGCAACAGTTCAAGAAGAAGATGAATAACCAAAAGGCATACCTTAAAAACCTAGGTTTGGATATCCAATATCTGACATGAGATCACTTTCAGGTCCAAGTGGACTCCCAAAAATCAACAGCAGAATACCTAAAGCAAAGAGGGAGGTGCGCGGAGGGTCTTCAATCAAATATGGTGGTGTGCATAGGAGCTTTGGTCCAAGGAGGAGGTGCGCAAGGTGTCTACGGCAAAGAAGAGAGGGTTTCAAATATCTACAGTGGAGAAAAGGGGATTTTGGAGGGTTACATGATGTTGGAGACGTCATTTTAATATGTTGGGTATTAGAATTACACAACATGAATTTTATTTCATATCGTATAGAAATTTGTAACCCATTTTTTGATTTTCCAAAGAAATCCCATCACACCCTTTAAAAAAAATTACATGTGGTGTAATCTACTTTCATGACATGTCGACATGTGGTGAAAACAACTTTCGTGACAGGCCGACATGTGGTGAAAACTACTTTCATGACATGTCGACACGTGGTGAAAAATATTTACAGGGGATGTAAATTGTTGAGGCTGTGAATAATTCAAGTCGTGAATTAAAAGAAAGACAACCCATCTTGACCAAAAATTTAAAAAGAGTCGCACCTGGAAAAAGACGGGATCTTATATCATGGGTGGTATAGTTATGCTCGTGGGGATATAAATGCCTAGACTCATAATAGATCACCACTCTCTACTGCATCAACACGCATCCTAAACTCAAATGGGGCGTGTCACATAAAACCTCAAACAACACACCATCCTTAGGGTAACTGAAGCACTAACCAACTTCTCTTTTAGATAACCGAATGTTGCCCGAAATTGATCTGTCCACACAAAACCCTGGTCCTTCCTGGTCAGCACTATTAGTGGGGCTACAACTCAAGAGAAATCAAGTACAAAACTCTGATAATAGTCCGTGAGACCAAGAAAACTACGAACCCTTGCTACATTCTTAGGTGTTATCTAAGAAACAACTACCTAGACCTTCGATGGGTCGACTTTCATACCCTGCCGAGACACCACATGTCCAAGGAAACACACCTCTCATGTCCAGAACTCACATTTGGACAACTTCCCATAAAGATGGTTATGTCTAAGGACCTATAAAATAACTCCGAGTTGTTCGACATACTCCTCCTCTAAATTCAAGTATACTAAGATATCATCGATGAATACAATGATTAATCGGTCCAGGAACTCATGGAACACAGAGTTCATAAGCCCTGTGAACATGGTTGGTGCATTCATAACACCAAATGACATGTCTACAAACTCTAAGTTTCCATACCTGCATCTGAAGGCAGTCTTCTAAACACCCTCATCTTTCACCCTCAACTGGTGATATCCAAACCACAAATCGATCTTAGAGAACTAGCTAGCTCCTCTCAACTGGTTGAACTGATCATCAATCCTTGGAAGAGGGTAATGGTTCTTAATTGTCACCTGATTCAATCTCTGGTGGTTTACACACAACCTCATACAATTGTTCTCTTTCTTGGAAAATAATACTGGAGCACCCCATAGTGGCGCACTAGGTCTAATGAAACCCCTCTATATCAAATCATCCACATGTAGCCTCAACTCACACGATTTCGTGGGTTCCATTTGATAGGGAGCCATCAAGATCAGAGACACGCTCGACTGAAAATCTATCCCGAACTCAATATCACGTCAAGGGGGTAGTGCCATGAACTCCTCTAGTAAAACATCCAATAACTCCTCCACAACCTTGGGAACACCCCCAACCTGAGCTTCTACTAACAGCTCTACCAACTGCGATAAAAGAGGCTCCACTTTTCTACCACCCAACCAATAACCTCGCTTTTCAATGAATGCCACTCATTGGCCCTCCACATTGGAAAATGAAACTCTTCTCTGAAAACAATTGATGATTGCACCCATGGAATACTGATAATTCATACCAAGGATAATATCATATGGTTGTATCTTCAACAAGAAGAAGTATCCCACTGACTGGTGTTGCCCCATCACCGGTATATATCCCCAACACACATCAAACAAAGAAGATTAAACTCCAACCGGCATAGATAACACCAAGGGATCTAGAATTCTATCCATGTACAGTCCCAACATATGAACCAAAGTAGGAGAAATAAAGGAGTACAAAGTTCCTAAATCAAACAAAGCACACACAAGGGTTGAAGATAAACTGATCGTACCTGACTATGTTGGCGTCGCTGCCTCTAATGCATATATCTGACCACGTTCAACTACTCTTCCTCTCTACTATCGACCTCCACTACCATAATATGGCCTAGGTCCCTATGGATGGGAACTATCATGAAGCTACCCTCTGCTAACTTCACCTGCTCTTAGCTGCTGAACAACAACCTACAATCCCTACCACCGAAACCACCTCAAAGACAACTATTACTGCTAAAAAGGGGTTTGACCACCCATATAAAACTGACCTCACTAAGCAGTCAAACATTGAGTCTGGTAGTGCCTATATCTCCCACAGATATAGAACACAAATGGAAAACCTTTGTAAGTCACTTGAAAACTACCTATCCCTAACGGTCAAGGAAGAAACTATCATTGTCGATTCCCTACTGAATGGAACCCAGACTACCTGAACACCCATAGCCCACTACCTAAATCTCTACTACTTAATGTAGGACCCCGGGACACCCTGAGAGGGGAGGGGTGAATCAGGGTGGCAACTTTTTCTTCTTTTAGTTGTGGATCTTGTTCCCACGTTGGTAGGAACTACTTAAACCTATATGATGGATATGATCTGCAATTAAACATTCACATGCAGAGAGATGACACAACTATTTTTACTTGATTCACCACTAAGGGCTACGTCCAAGGATCATACGCCGACAGGTTGTCGGTCGTACCTAAGTCCACTATGCTTCACTAGCTGTAGATTACAAAGGTTCGGGTACAGTCACTCTGTCCCAGGCTCACTGCCTTTACAGTTGTTCAGGGATAGCTCACTGCGTCCCTCGGGTCACTCCCGTTGACTCCCCCTGGCTCACTGCCGTTGGTGAAGTCCCACTCAGTTTATAGACGTGAAGGTCTCTTCAATAGGTGTGCATTGAAGTTCTTTGTCTCCTGTTCAGCATGAGACATTGCTTGCATCGGGATTCAGATTTGATGCTCCTTTCAGTTCAATCCTTCTTCTTTAGTGCAATGAATGAATGCACTAGATCCCCTTGTCTTCGATTGCCTGAATCACAATCACTGATGTGATTGCTTACTTAATGAAGCTCAGCTTACTCGGCGTTGTCAGAAATAGTTCTCCATGTATGCATGACATCATGCATGTATCATTTAGATTTCTTCTTCAATCTCACTTTGTACAGAAAGTATCAGGAAATATTTCAGCTCTTGTGCAGCTCCAGAAAGGTGGGCGTGCTTTAACAATATCTGGCTCTTCTTTTCAAGCCCGGCGCGCAAGTCTCCCCCGGCGCGCAAGTCTTAGGCGCGCAAGTATAACCTGGCGCGCAAGTGTCTCCAAAGCACCTGCGCGACTCTGCCTTCTTGAACTTCAAACCTGCGCGACTCACTTCCTTCCTTGCCCAAATCACCTGGGGCGCTCAACCATCAGTTGGCGCGCAACCTCTACTTGCGCGACCAAACTACCACTTGCGCGGCTCAACCACCTGCGCGACGAGAGCTCGAACAATCTCAAAGTCTTGAGCTCCGTGAGAAATGAGGAGGGGTGGTCCAGTATTTATAGGCAAACTGGACCCCCTGCGCGGCGGCGCGCAAGTCATCCATCGGCGCGCAAGTCTTGTCTCCAGTAACCTATGTCGCGCAGCTCACTTGCGCGACCCAACCAACACTTGCGCGACCTTCTTTCCTTAGCCAAATTTTGATGTTCTGATCCTCAAAAACATATGGCGCGCAAGTCTTTTATCCTCCAAGAGTATGGCGCGCAAGTCCCTTTGCCAAAATCACTATTCTTCATTTGTTGATTTTGAGGCCCTGAAATTTGGCAAACACTGGAAAACAACGCCACATTGTATCTGCTCTTTTTGTACTGCCTCCAGATCATCCATTCCTCTGTCGATGTTCTTGAATCAAACATAGATCGTTGACCACAACTCTTGAACTCGACATGTCACCATGGAATCTACTTTGTCAACAAATTTGTATGTCGTTTGTTTTCTTTGTCGACAAGCACGAACACCTCAACAACACTTCTTCTTGGTGATCTGTATCCTTCAGCAACTCTTTTCCTTTTATCACAAACTCCACCATTGTGATATGTATTCTTTGAAGGAACAGCTTTAGTACCATCATCTTCTATGACAGTGTGATGTGCATGGCCATTTCATAAGTCAACTCATTGGCACATTGCCTCCTTCATCAACCGTCATGATCAACTTCATGCAAACCATGTGATTCAATCCATCAAGAAGTCTCTAGCATGGTTCTCACGCAATCATGAGTAATTGCAAAACCCATTGTTCTCATGCAATAATGAGGAATTGCATGGTCTTCATCCAAAAACACCATCCTGCTTTAATCATCCTTGGATGGATTACTCCTCACATTCTTCATTGTTGTAAACAATGTATCACCTTTGACACATGTTCTTTGAACTTACGATCAACACAACAATCGTCTGAATCACTACTCCTCTACTTCATCGGAGTACTTCATGATCTCCAATATTGTGAGCTTCCATTCCTCCATTTTATTGGAGTACTTCTTGATCTCTTTCATTTTGGTATTCCATTGACAACTATTGACAACAAATACAATCCTATACACAAAGTGGTTCCAACACTTAACTCCCCACTGGCCACTATATTGAGGCTCAAATCCCAAGGAGAGAATGAACTCGATAAACTCAACCTTTTTATGCACCTCTAGATACATTGGGAGCGTAAACTGAGTGACTGCATACCTGATCACTAGACACAAAGCCTCCTCCAGATACTGCACATTGGACTCCTCATCTGGAAAAACATTTGGATCAAAGTGCAGGAGGTCCTTGAACCTGGTCTTAAGATCCCACACACTCAAGCTTCCCTATTGAAGAATGATCAACTCCTACCTCTTGGAATCCCTCATCGTGGATGACAGAAACTCTACTTGGAACTCCCTCTAAAAGTCTGGTCACAACACCTCTGCCTCCTTGCAATCACCAAGAAAAAAAATCCACCATTGACATGAAACTCCCCACATCTGAATAACTTCTAATGGTACCCAAAACTCAAATCGTGCTTAGATCAGACTGAAAGAAATCTTGAGCTCTTCCATCCAGTGATCAGTCTCTGGATATGAGACACTACCCTCATAATTTCCCAAACTCTACCACTGAAAGGCACACAAATCTCACTATCATGTCTCATCCTCCTCTGTTAGGTCAACCCTCCGACGATCAACCAAATCAGACCGCTGAACCTCAACTGCCTGAGAAACTCATAGATGATGGGCATGATTCATTCCTAGAAAGCAAGGAGAACACCCTAAGCCTAGTGGCATGAAATTTTATCAAAGATTATATAATTCATTCATTTTATTTTTCCAAAAAAACCCAATTCAAACACAAACATAAGTCATCACGATGCATATACCTCTCCTAGGTCTCTACTCTACAAACAGTTCCACCACACTTGGTTGTTCAATAAGCTCATATTTCGTGCACTAGATCATATGAGGGCCTGAAATCATGCGTCCTAGCTAGTCTCTGGCCTATGTCATGCACCAAGGTATTCTATCATTGTTGTCATACCAACTCATGCTATCCTCATTATGCATAACTTCAAACTTCATCCTATCTCTTAACCATCAGGCTCTGATACCAATCTATCATGACCCCTCCTGCTAAAGACATCGCAATGAGAAGAGAGAGATGATGACTCTCGAGTCCTATCACCAGTAAGCCTTGAGTTGGTGACTAGCACCAAAGGTATAAAAATCTCATAGTATGGGAGACATTACCCTCTATAAATGAAACGAGATCAGAAGATAGGATAAACAACCACCAAACAACTCCAATAGAAAATATAAAGGTAAACCAAAAATCATCCCACAATTCATGAATAAAGTAAAATTGATACATATAAAAGTATCTAAAGTAAATACCAAAAAGATAAGTCTATGACAATGACTCAACAACAGCTCCAACCCAGCTAGTAATGTTCAGATCAATCACTAAAATCCTCCTAGAAACATGAAAATTAGTTTATATACGTAGGGTGAGCATAACATGTATACTCGGGAAGGACATAAGCAATGCCTTAAGTGCACATGTGAAAATAACATGCTAATGCGTCAGTGAACAAACATCAGAACTAACAAGAAATTATACAGGTCATCTAACCAAACCTAGCCTCACCATGGTTCGTTCACCAAATCACGCATCCAATATAATAATATAGCATTGTGGTCATAACAAAGCAAGGCACTTCATTGTCGCTTCCCCACTGATTTGCTGGTCTCACGCCCCAACATCGAACGTCCCATGCTCTGATCCCTTCCACGCACATTACATCCTACCCACAAACATCTGGGTCACACATCACATCACATCACATCACAACTCGCCCGTATACACCTGTGTCACACATCACATCACATCACAACCAGAACCATAGTTGTAGGGTATCATAAACATGAATGCCATCAACCTCATGCCCTATTCCTATCACGCATTCCCCCCACCACATATCCACACCGCATCATGTCTCACCCATAGACACCTAGAAAAACACATCACATCACATCCCTCCCGAAGACACTTTGGTCAACACATCACATCACATCCCGCCCACAGACACCTGGTCCAACACATTACATCTCGTCCGTAGACACATGAGCTAACACATCACATCACATCACATCACATCTCACCCACAGACACATGGACCAACACATCACATCTGTTTCCAGTCCACATTGTTTATTTACCAGCTTATTTTATTTCATTTATCGTCACAGTTCATCCCATGCCTGACCGAGTAACTATCTCAACCACGCCACACTACAACTGGCCCAACTCACACAATCATCGCCACAACATCACACATCTACCATCGTCGTCATGTCACATCACCCAAGCCATCTCACCACAATAACCACGCATCTCATCCATCGCACAACCATACACACCATAACCATTGCGCCACAACCATTGTGCCACAACCACCGCACCACAACCACCGCGCCACATCACACAACTGCACACATCACATTCATGTTAACTAACCACTGCATTACTATCTCGCGTACTACACAACCCAGCTAGTCACTAACATCGCTGCACAACCGTCCTAGCTTCCTCTGGAGAAGTATTTGGGGTGCCCGAAGTCTTCTGGAAAAAGGGATGGGCTGGAGGATTGGGAATGGCTCAACTGTTAACATTTGGACCGATCCCTGGCTGATCGACAAGGAAGGTGTGCGAGCATCGTCCCCTGCCCAACCAGGTTTTGAAAATGCCACAGTCAGGTGCCTTTTTGCCGATCAGGGGCTTGGGTGGTGCATGGAAAAGATACATGCATGGTTTAATGAAAGAGACAAAAAAATTATCCTGAGTATCCTCTGTGTTCCAGACGTTGGCCCCGACCATCTCTTCTGGATCAACAACCTCTCGGGAGTCTATACGGTGAAATCTGGTTATCGACTTACTATTGGCACTCAGACAGACATTAGGGAAGGGGGCCCCTGAAAATCGCTTTGGAAACTCAATGTTCCCCAAAAAATACACCAATTTTGGTGGCAGGTGTGCACAGGCACCCTCCCTACCATGAGCCTTCTCGTCTTCCGACATATTTCCAGTGACAAGTTTTGCCCCTTCTGCCCGAACGTCCCAGAATCTCCCTTTCACGTTATCATCCAATGCTCGGGGGAAAAAAAGATTTTGAAGAAATGGAGCTCTACTACATATTCTTCACTGAACATGGGCCCAGACCTCCTCTCTCTCCTGATGCGATGGTGCTCCTCCTTCTCGTCGGCTAAAGCGGGCTCACTTTGCATCATGACCTGGATCATTTGGGTCCGCTGCAACGATGTCGTTTTCAGCCATGTTCACAAACCTCCCGGATTCTAGATTGAACGGGCCTCTTCCTGGATTGAGGGATAACAGCACCA